>OU898282.1:127243495-127754063 GCA_918026665.1 Diabrotica balteata
GTATAGACATGTCAAGTAATCCTTTAACCATTAATTATTAAGGCCTAATTGTTAAAAATGGTGTTAAGTACAGAGGAGAAAGTATTTCTTTCAAGTCTGCCATACGTATGTGATCAATATACACAACAGTTTAATAAACGTTCTCCAAGTAATGCCGTAATTTTGAAGGTTGTTAATATTTTGAAATACGGGTAATATATTGTGCCAACGAAAAGGAAATTCAGGGCGTCCCAGGACAGTTAACAACAACGACAACCATGAACGTGTTTTTGAGCGAATCTTGGAAAATCCGAAAGCCAGCCAGACAAGAATGGCGTTGCATCTTGGCTTAAAACGAACTTTCTTGCAAAGAATCCTGAAGGAGCTGGGTGCATTTTCTTATGTGATTCAGGTACATTAACAATTACATCCCAGGGATTATCACAGTAGAGTGGAATATTGTGCCAGAATTCTTACATTACAGTATGAAAATCCTAAATTTTTGAAAAATGTATGGTTTTCAGATGCATAGAATATTTTTCAGAAGCATATTTTCATTTGTCAGGCCATGTAAATGGTCGCCCAAATCGATTTCTGGGCTTTGCCAGACCAGATGAAGTTCAAGAAGTTTCTATACATATCTACTGATCTAAGTCTTTACTGAATTAAATGATGCCGTTAGAGCCTTCTTCGCGGACTCCAGACAACCTTTATTCCGTGACATTACGAGAAATCTGGAATATTGGTATGAAGTCTGTCTTGAGAAAGGAAGAGCACATTTAGAACATGTTTTAAAGTGTCCTAGCATGAAGGAGTTGGTCGATCTTCCAGGGCAGCTGATAAGCACTTCACCCTGAGTCCTTTGTTTTGTTTATCTTTTTATTTCTCAGCTTTTCCCTTCTCAGAGGTCGCTGTTCCGTACTCTTCGTCGCCACTCATTTCTGCCAATCGGGTCTTCTTCACCTAAACTTTTTTCTCTCAAGTTCTCTGCTACACAGTTCTTCCATCTTCTCCTCGGTTTGCCTCTAAACCTCCCAACATAACTTTGATTTAGTTAATTGTGTAGTCTCATTATCATTCCACTGAATGTGGATGTATTTTCTATAGTTTTTGTTCAATAAACCTTGACATGACCTAACGTTTTATGTTTTTAAGTTCTTACTATTTAGCTATATCGACAAGATTGACTGTACAAAATCAATTAATTGTATCTGCAATGTTTAGAGCTGTTTTCAGAAAGGTTTGATGCACATACGTCACTGTGCAAGCTCTAAAGCTACGCGTATTGTTTGCACTATAAACCATGTATCTTTGAATACTATTCTTAGTACCTACAATCGTTAACAAATTAATTTCAACATATCACAAATTTAACTTAATGACATATTTAATGCATTTTTTTATTTTTCCAAGGAAACAGTATTATGAATGAAATATTATCAAAATTTTTTATTATAATTTAGTATTGGAAGCCAATAAAATTACTTCAGTCAACTTAAAACTTGATGTATTTGTTTAAAACTGTTATGAGTATTATTTTGTTTTTTATTGAATTAATAATTTATGTACATAGATATTTATAAATATATATTTTTCAAACAGTGCCAATACCGTAATGTACATATAAATTTTGGAAAAATATATTATTAAAAACCATGTTATTTATTTTTATTCTTTATTACACCTCAACATTTAAATTGTTTTTTTATTAAATACAGCGATTTTACATTTTATTAAATTTTATTAAATAAATGATATCCACAAAATGGAGTAGCTACTTAATAGATAAAAAAGAAATTAGTATAGAAACACAATATAAGCAAATGCGAATTCAGAGAATTTTTTCCTTGAGTTATGAGATGAGTTCTTATATAGTTTACTTAAATATGGAAATATTTATGCCTCTAAAAAGGTATTCAAAACCTATATTCCCTTATTGGTTCTTTTTCTTCTTGGTTAAACGACTTCTGGATTATCGCACTTTTTCTAATCAAATTATTAAAAGCTGAAGGCTACAGAAATTATATTTAACAGAATTATCATTAGGAAATAATTTGAAGGGATTTTGGACGTTTGTGAATTCAGAGAGGGGAAAGTCTTCCTTGTCCGCTGTGTTGAGTTATGGTGGTGTTGAATCCAGTCACGGACCAGATATTGTAAATCTTTTTGCAGAATATTTTTCTACACTCTATTCAACTCAAATATAGAACATAACCGTGGAATCACGCTGTTGAATGCGGCATACAAAATAATGTCCAACGTAATGTATGAAAGACTTAGACCATACGCTGAAAAAATAGTTGGCAAATACCAATGTGGCTTCTGCAGACAGAAGTCAACAATAGACCAGATATTTGTTCTGCGACAGATCCTTGAAAAAACAAGTGAATATAACATCGACACACAGCATCTCTTCATAGACTTCGAAAGCGCATATGACAATATAAACCGAGAATTCCTAACAAAAGCAATGAAAGAATTTAATATACCAACACAGCTAATAGAATTGATAAAAGAAACACTAAAAGTAGAAAGTAAAATTCGGATACAAAACGAATTAACGGAAACAATAGATGTGAAGAAGGGACTACGCCAGGGAGACGCTCTATCATGCATATTATTCAACAACATACTTGAAAAAATAATAAGAGACACAACAGTTAATACCCGAGGAACAATAATTAATAAAAGCGTGCAAGTACTAGCATTTGCAGATGATGTTGACATAATCGCAAGATCAAGAAGAGAAATGATAGAGGCATTCACTCAAATAGAACGAGCTGCAAAAAATAGTGGTCTTAAAATCAATCAGACAAAAACAAAATATATGCCTGCAAATAAAAACGCACAAATAAGGCAGCTGCCAAATTTAACAATAGGAGAATACAACATTGAGGCGGTAAAAAACTTTACATACTTAGGATCCCTAGTTACGTCTGATAACAACGTTGCAGAGGAAGTGAAGAGGAGAATATTTATTGCCAATAAATGTTACCATGGCTTAATTAGGCAACTAAGATCAGATAACGTCTCCAGAAAAACAAAATGCCAAATATACAAAACCTTAATAAAACCGGTACTCACATACGGTTCAGAAACCTGGACACTCTCTAAAAGGGAGGAAACGTTATTAGCCACCTTTGAAAGAAAAATCTTGCGACACATATATAAGGGCACAAAAGAAAACGGGATATGGCGGAGAAGGTATAACTTTGAACTATACAACATATACCAGGATCCGGATATCATAACATTCATTAAAATAGGAAGGCTACGTTGGATTGGACATGTGGAAAGAATGGAAGAAGGCGAAATACCAAACAAAATATTCAAACAAGTGCCAGTAGGAAAAAGAACAAGAGGAAGACCAAAGCTGAGATACGTAGAACAAATAGAAAATGATATAACAACATTAAAAATTAAAAACTGGAAAAAAAAGCACGAAACAGGTCAGAATGGAGAAAAATCCTTGAACAGGCCAAGACCCAAAAAGGGCTGTAGAGCCACTGATGATGATGATGATAGAACATAACCAGTGATTCACCTTCACTTGGTCTTACTAATTTGACTAGTTTCAACTTAACTATATCTAATATATTTTTTAAAATCATCAGAACTGAATGCGAATAATTAATTCATTAAATAACATTTTATGACAAATAATAAGTGTAGATGTAAAAATTGTGTGGGTGTGCAATTATTTTCAAACTTGTAGTAATCAAATTACTTTGATAAAGTTATATTGGCAATGAGTTAATTATTGGAATAGTCAAGTGAATAAAATGGTAAAATACAAACACTTAAGGATAATTTAAACACACTAAAACAGAAAACACTTAGAAGGGACGAAACAAACATTAAATTTAAAAGGGGGAAGGACTTTAATGCACTACATCATAGTGCCCATTGTGCCCAAGACTATGATGTAGTGCATTAAAGTCCTTCCCCCTTTTGAATTCAATGTTTGTTTCGTCCCTTCTAAGTGTTTTCTGTTTTAGTGTGTTTAAATTATCCTTAAGTGTTTGTATTTTACCATTTTATTCACTTGACTATTCCAATAATTAACTCATTGCCAATAGAACTTTATCAAAGTAATTTGATAACTACAAGTTTGAAAATAATTGCACACCCACACAATTTTCACATCTACACTTATTCATTGTCATAAAATGTCACCTTCATAAAACAATTACTCAATAAATACCACACAGTTCAAAAATATATCTCTGGAATAAGTATAAATAACTTTTAATAACACAATAGTATATTACATCACTTACATTTAACAAACAATCTCACACATATCTCAAACTCATTGGATCAAATCTATCTCCTCAAGAACTTCCCGTTTACTGTCAAACAACTGCAATAATAGTATTGAGTTCTCCATTCAACAATATAAAGTAGTTTCAAACATGTTCTACCATCCATCTATTAATAGAGTACCGGCATCATTTGTTTAACTTTGTATTGAGACCTGAAGATGCTTTGCATATTGTAGAAAGCGAAACCGGTCGTCTGATAGTTAAATTAAATTGATTGTGAGTAAGTCTTATTTATTATTTCTTTACCTATTTAAAAAAATTAGTGTTGATGTACCACTTCTTAGATGGCTGAGAACTTACTTAATTGACCGAGTTCAGATGGTGCGTATCAGGGAATTTGGTTACAGTGAGAATAAGGTTCATTCAGGAGTACCCCAGGGTTCTCATTGGGACCCCTGTTATTTAACATATTCATCAATGATATACACCACTGCTTCCAGTACAGTTCACTTCTTCTTTTTACGGACGATCCAAAGTTCTACACAATTATCAATAATACAGAAGATTGTGTTAATCTTCAACACGACCTCGATCGGTTGAGTGTTGAATGGCCTGGCCCTGAAAGCATCTAAGTGTCATGCTGTTTCTTTTGGACGATCGAGAGACCTGATGGAATATAATTATAATATACAAAACATTCTTGTTGACTGGATTACTGAAATTCGTGATCTGCTGTAGGACCCCACACATTGATAGGAAAGGTAATTTAATAAAACAAACTCACTTAAAAAATAAAGATTCCTTTATTTAGAATCCGTAGTTATGTACTGTTTCAGATTAAATACAATTATGCTCAAGGTAAATTTACATATTTAAAAACAATTTTATTTCCATTTTTGTGAAAAATATAATAAATAGCAATAGCAATGAATATAAATATGTATAATAAAGTTACAAAAAACGTAATGGTCTTTCAAAAAGAGCTGCGGACACATTACTAATTAAGTACCAAATAGTTCCTCGGAACGTTGTCAAATATCAAAAATATGTTACTGACCATCGAAAATAATAAAACAGTATGAAACTGTAATGTAGTAAATGCAAAATTATTATCGCTGAAATATTCACATCCAGCGCGTACGTAAAGAAAATGTTTCGGTTTATGATTAGTAGTAACTGTATAAGACTATTATTAATGTATTAATTTACAAAACCATAATTTTTTATATTTATCCCGTGTCTATTTCTATATTTAGTTATTATACCAAACACGCTTTTGACATCGTGCCATTAAAAATACACGCTCAGCAATCGATGAGTTGGTAGGGTTCCAAGCAGGATAGTCCAGCTGTACTACCATACGTAGCACCAAAGCAACAGTTAGGAAATACAAGCGAATACGCTCCAGTTTTTCCGTTAATGAAGTAATATAAATGATTTACTTTATAGTTTAAGTTTTCGTTAAGGTGTTTTAATAAATGTGTTCTGTACCGGCTTAAAAATTGATTCTATCGCATTTAATATTGCCTAAAAATATTCTTAAAACTAATTAGAACGATGAAGACAATAACGAAATTCTTCTTCTTCCTATGCCGTCCCCATTAACGGAGGTTGGTCTTTTACAACGTGGAATAATTCGTCTACAGTCATGTTTGTCCAGTCTCTAATATTTCGCAGCCATGACTTCCTCTTTCTACCTATTTCCTTTTTGCCATCGACTCTACCCTGCATGGTGACCTGTAGAAGACTATATTTATCATTACTCAGTATGTGTCCAAGGTATGCAGTCTTGCGTACTTTTATTGTTCTCCCAATTTTTTGTGTCAACCCATCCTTCTCAGCACTTCCTCATTGGTGACCCTAGCAGACTCTTTACTCCTACCTTGTAATAAACACTCATATTAAACCATTAATCAAAAATCTTTTTGTGAGAAAGAATTCAAAAGTATAGATGTTGATCGGAGAACAAGAGGACAGCTAAACCCTGCTTATAGCTATCCACCAGGTATTTCGTCATTAAAGAAAAAAGACCTGATTTCCTTGTGCAATTCTGGATCGATCCCAAGAGCATATTGGGAATTATTATATTAACAAAATAATAAAATTACCTGACACAAACATAAGAATAGATTTTCTCTGTTTTCTCATAACTAATGATTTTTGACTTATTACACTTTGGAACTGGTGTATCGATGTGCTTATCGATTATTGAAAGGCCATAATGAAGATGACGCCCTAATACTTCGCCCATGGAAATTACCATTAGTTAAAAAAAAACAATAACGAAAAAAGTCTACGCGTAGTGCGTAGAAAAGCCTACGAACATTTTTTGCCGAAAAATAATTTCAGAAGAGATGAACAACGAAAAATGTACCGTACATCAAAGGAAGCATAGATATAATTGTATGCATCTTACGTAAAAACAGCATTAAAGTCTCATAGACATCACCATAAACAAGAGGATGAATACTAAGAAAGGAAAAAACAACTTTACAGTAGAGAAACCTAGGAGTGTACAGTCTATCCTGCGTAACTTGTGACTAAAAATATATAGGACAAAACAAACGACGAATTTCAGCCAAAATAAACAAACATTCTTCTTAAGAATAAGCAAATCTCTTCAGCCTTATTCAACACAAATATAATATGGGACAAAATAGTTCTTAGTTTTTAAAAACAGATTGCAGTCATTCCACACAAGAACAAAAAGAAAAGTCATAGAAACAGAAGCACAAGTCTTAACAATAAAGATAACGCAATAAACTTACACCCTACGTGAGTTTTACAGCCCCAAAATTCAACAGCAGAATCTGAACCTCAGCGACACTTACTTCACCCTTCATCATGCAACATGTTTCTATTTACTCCGACCAAAAAAGATAAGAGAAAGAAATTAATGTAAATCATTGATGAAAAAATTAATTCAGTTCCGTCAAGACGTCTACAAACACAAAGAAAGCAAATTCGTTTATGTTTTGTGACAAAAAGAAAGCAAATTCATAACTACAGAGCTATAAAAGACAACTAGAACAAGATAATAATTGCTTCAAGAGTTTACCAGACACAAAAAATGAAATCCGTAGATTTGGTTGGTCATTTAAGAATGCAGTGAATGATTGGCTATTGTAACTGAAATTAATTCACTTGCATGATATGTGGATAGATCCAACATACATGAAAGGGCTGAAGTGGCCGAATCAGGTGAGACAAATCATTCTGTCAAATCCTTTGGAACCGATTATCAATTATCTTTAAAGTAGAAATATACACCATACATGACTGCTCAGGAATGCCTCAGCAGAGATATTCATAGAGCAAATGTGTATATTAAGAAACTAGCGACAAATAACAAAGCAACAAAGTAACCTCGCCAAGTGATAAAGGGATCAGGTGACTGAGCAACCTGGCAGCAATGAGCAAATTCACACTTAAAGTGAATTGTGTGCCATGGAACACAATTATAATATCACTGAATTAATATGACAAGACTAACGCAAACATAAATATCTGTACAACTATTTCCTGCCTTTTACCTCAAATGGGCAAAAGATATTTAAATCCGCAAAATTAATTCCCGGATTAACCACGAGATACTGCCCTCTTAGGTATGTCCTAAATAAGATGGGTAAATCAGACAGGAAGAACTGAGGTTTCCGCAAAACTGTAAACATGTAACGGTTGTTTGTTTCTACACAATTCTATATCATCATTATCATCATCACCTTGACACTATAGCGCACACCCTTTTTAATTTTTCTCTAACATTTTTTAAAGTTTTTTTATTAAATCGAAAAAGGAAGAAGCCGCAGTGTTTCTTTTTTATATGATATTCTGTATTATTAATTTTATTAACGTTACATTCAGTGATAATAATTTTGCGTTTACAAAAATTTAAAGATTCAAAACAATTTAAAAATGTTTCAAATACTGTAACAAAAATGGCACGTATTTTTGACATCAGACTTTAATTAATTTACAAAATAGATGCATATACTGTTATTTCGCGTTATACCCTGCTTTCTTACTTCATTTTGGAACAGTTTTTTCATAAAATTTACACTCTCAACAACACTCTAATAACAATTATATAAAATACTAACTAAACTTAATACATATTAAAAAAATTAAGGATATAGGCCAAGTATCATGAGTATTTTAGGTTCGTTATCTTTAAACCAGTGGAAGCTCAATAGGATATATCAAAAATTATTCGTATTATTTGAAATATTTCACAGAATTCTTAATATAATAAGTAAATCGGCCAATTTCTATAGCACGTCACCCGTGGCGTTAATATCGTCGTAGAATTAACAAACAATTATAATTTATGAAAAGGTTACACTAATATTGAAGGAAATCATATGCATAAGCAGATAAAAAACGAAAAACTCTTTAAAAAGTTGTTACTGTAAAAATATTTGCAGTTCAATATCAGAAATAAATAATATGTATCAATAAGTATGACCATCGGTAGCACGTCTATGGAAACCTACGCCATCGTTTGTCCCTTCTGCGTCGCATATCTTTGTACCATTTTTTTTTATTCTTCATCTTATACTTGCCTTTTGACAACAGTCCTTCGTCGTCGAATTTTGATTAATTTTGAAAATCATATTTACAATATTGACAAATATATTGTTTAAAACAAGTCTATTGTATTGTATTATAAACAAAATGGTTGATGTCTTGATTATTGCAGTATTTTAGAGAACGTGCAACCAGTTTTTGGTATAAATTAAGGAGTTTTAGACACTTTAAAGAATGTGACATTGTTTTCTCACGAATTGTTTCTTATTTCAGCAATCTTAAACTTATATTTCTACTTTTAATATTATTTCTCACGCTACAATAAGAATGTAACGAACACTGACGTTTTTGATTTGCAATATGGCTGAAACGCCAACTATTGTCATTAAAATGTAAAGTCCACAACCTAAATTACTTACGATTTTTCTTGATGGTCCGATAAAGGAAAAGAAAAATAATGAGATGAAAATTTTCAATCCTTTTATACCACAGCTACCAACGTCAACCAACTTAAGACTGGTCACCATGGTTATTCGAATGGACATTATTTCGAAGGACGCCATGACTATAGATGCTATGCCTGGATAGCATAGAATAAAGCAATGCAAAATGATGGTCAAATTTCTTCAAATTTACCCCCGATGAGGAGTATATTAATCTTAAAATTACAAAAAAATATTACTACTGTTTCAACGATTATAATTAATAGCTCATCAATAACGTGTAACACATTCAGTTTCGCAGAGTTTCTACTAACATATTAGATCAACTAATATTTTATAAAGCTATCCATGATTTAATGATAACCAACCAAAGTAAACTGAAAACCAACAAGTCTACATAAACAATAAATTTTAACATTTGCCTCGATATAATTGATAATATCTTCGGATTAAACATAATCATACTGTACGGGATTGGTTACATGAACGTCCTCTACCATAAGGTTTCCAAATAAATTACAATTAACGATTAAATATTCCAAGAGAACTTGAAGAATGTAAACCGCAAATAAATGATTAATTTTAAACATAAATTCACATAAGTACTAACCGCGAAATATAAAGAAATTACAACAAAGCATGATAATAATTGAAGAATGATTTTTAATTGCTTATTAACAACTTTGAAATTTAGTCGCTTGACGAAAGAGTTTCTCAAATGCAGTGTAGTAAACAGAGAATTACTACTTTTTAGAAACCGTAAAATTAAATATATAGTTGATTCAGTCTATCTACAGAAATCAGCTAAAAAATATTGGTTTATTTTAATTAGTTTCACTAAAGCACACCGATTGTAGCGTAGCTGGAGGGAGAAATCGTATCTGCGCCACGTATACACATTCTGTGGTGTAAGCGCAATTAAGGGAAAGACTTATCAGTAGCACGTTACAAGCGGCGAGCTGTAATATATTTTTGTGTTGAGCTATTCTTCCGTTGGGCGACTCATATAAATTTAAAAGATAACGTTAACAATGACAGATGATATTAGTTAAAGACTCATTGTACACCAATATAATTATCATCATATTATAAGCTGTACGATTTCGTAGACGCTATAATTTTTTTACTTGAACACACTTTTTAACCCTCTAACAGGCAAGACCGTCTTTACATTTTATCGTATAAAACTTACACCGAATGTTTTTTGCTACCATAGTAACGACGTCCAACTTTAAAAAACCTTACTTGACGTTATTCTATACAACTAAACACATTCTGGCATCGCGATTACGTTCTTATCGTTAGTCAAGTGCTGACATACCATAAAGTGACAGTGAAAATTATTTATTCATAAACATTATTTTTAAATCATCAAAAAACACGTTTAGATCAAAGTGATCAACTTGATAATTTTATGGTAAGTGCATTATATTTTTTGTTTTAGTAATATAATATGCTTTTAATAAAAACTTTTGTGCAAATAGGCTTTATAAACAAAAATATCAAGACCGTCTCAAGACGGTCTTGCCGATTTACGTATGAAATTTTTATCCTTCAGTATCAAATTCAGATAAAAAATATCTCCTTCAGTATGAAATTTTTTGGTTATTTTTTTGTGCGTAGGAACACTCTTACTTCCCTGTTCTATTATTTTTCTTTTGTGTGATAGATGCATCGTCTAAATCGTAACCATAAGAACAAAATCAATTTGGAAGAATTGTCTGATGAACAATTATTCGAATTTATTGATTCCGTTGAAACCGACGATAGCATTTATAGTAGTGACGATAGTATTGTGGATCCCGACTATGTTGATGATAGTATTGAGCCTGAGAAGCCTTACAGCCTATCCGAGGTATCAGAGGATAACTCACAAGTTATTGACGAATGCATTCAGGAAATGCTTGAAGCTGAGACAACCGATGCATTTGTAAATTGTATAAATTTGTCACTGGATATTAGCAAAGTTGATCAACCAGCAGCTTCTTCAACATTAGTTTTGGATGATGTATCAACCGAAACATTTGAAGTACAAGAACCCTCTACATCCACTTCTACAAATGCATATTTTAAACTAGTCAAAAGAGCTCGATCTCCATTGCCAACTCTTGAAGATACTGGGCCATTAGTTCAACCTAATGATGGTGGCTTTACTGGAGGAGGTAAGATTATATAGAAAACATATTTATACGTTAGGTATATTGTCTTTTTTATTACAGCTTTGAATACAATATCAAAAAACTCGAAAGAGATTTCCAAATTGACGTGGCGTAATCGCTCAATTGCGTTTACACGTAAATGATGTAGCTTTTCGTGGCGATTCATCTCTTCCTAGAACAGTCAAACAGCTTCAAACACCGATGCAATTATTTAATTATTTTTTTAACGACGATATCGTTAAACTGATTGTTGAAGAGACAAACCGTTGTGCCTTGGAAAAAAATATAAATACAACATTCAGCACAACTGCAGACGAAATAAGACATTACATTGGTATATCGCTTTATATGTCTATATATCGCTATCCTAACATAGATAATTATTGGGGAAACAATGCTTTTGTGCCAATTCAGAACTGTATGACATCGAAACGATTTATTACCATCAAGAAGTATTTATCCTTTCAAGATAACTCACAACGAAAGAAGAAAGGTGAACCAGGATATGATTCATTATTTCGGATTCGTACGCTAGCTGACAAATTAAATGACAGGTTTGATTCCATCCCCAAAACGGCTAGACTTTGTGTTGATGAACATATGTGCTCTACAAAAACGAAACACCATTTGCGTTAGTATATGCCAAATAAGCCGCACAAATGGGGTGTGAAATTGTTTGTTCTATGTGATTCACATGGTTTTGCCTATCGTTTCGAAATTTACAATGGCGCCGGAGATAATGTAGTCTTGCCTGGTACACCAGACCTAGGAGCAACATCAAATGTTGTCGTTCGTTTATCACAAACGATTCCTAATTTCGTGCATCACATCTTGTATGTTGACAACTTCTATACTTCGCTTCCCCTCTTGGTATATTTACGTGTAAGAGGAATTTATAGTTTAGGCACAGTAAGAGGTAAATAAATTTTCCGTGGTTTCTATTATACAAAATGATACATGTTTTAATTTTTTATTTGTAGCTAATCGTATACCAGCGTGTCGACTGCCGACTGATAGTGAAGTAAATAAAGAAAGTAGAGGGTTTTCCATTGAATACATGACCTCAAGTTATGGAATCGACGTAAGCACTGTATTATGGAAGGATAACAAATGTGTCCGCCTGGCATCGACATATGTTGGCATTGAACCTTTTATAAAAACCACTGCAAATCAACAAAAAGCGAAAGTACCTCGGTATGACAGGAAGCATAGAAAACACATCGAAGTTGATTGTCCTCAAATCATACGTGAATATAATGCTCACATGGGTGGAGTCGATTTGATGGATGGACTTATGGGTTGATATCACATTCGAGCTAAGAGATATTATGATTCGGATATTCTATCATTTTGTCGACATGGCCGCCACAAACGCATTCATTCTATATAAACGTACATGTGCCGAAAAGGCAAATAATTTCAGTGACTGTTGTGAAGAGGAAAGGCTTCTATCTCTTCCAGAATTCCGTGAAGAGATAGCATCTGGCCTTGTTTCTTTCAAGGAGAAACGAAATGTTGGTCGACCATCATCAGCTCGAAATGGTGAACCTGGTTCTTCTGGTAAAACTAGTTCATCTGGTGTTGGAAAAAGGGCGGTTCATCAAGTTGCGGATATACATTTTGATGGTGAAAACCATTTCCCAGTTTATGTAAACAGAAAAGGCAAGAAGAGATGTAAGCTGTGTAAACAATCTGATACGCAGCTTGTCTGTTCCAAATGTGACCTCCACTTATGCGGTACAGTCGATAAAAATTGTTTTTGGGATTACCACCATTAAAAATAACATGTTCTATACTCATTTCTCTCAATGAAACTTGTTTTATAATAAACATCTACCAAAGTTATTTTTTACTCATAACCCGGTAAGACCGTCTGTAGACGGTCTTCACTATTTCTCACCTAGCACTCATTCTAGACAAAAGTTTTAGCAGAGAATTTAAAAATAAGTTACTTTTGCCTATATTTACTTGAAAAAAAAATATCAACTTTAACAGATAATTTATACGATCTTGCCTGTTAGAGGGTTAAGTTGGGAATTCACGCAATCAGCGATTTTCTTTATAATTTTTGGTGGTTTGTGTATACCACTATTTTACACATTTTGTCTTATCTTTCACTTACGTTCCAATGTTTACTTCCATATTTGTCGTTGTATTCTTATCTTATTGAGTAATACGATCATGCAAGTCACTCGAGACGAACTATAACTTTTTTAACGGCCAAGAAATCCTGATTTCGAACTATAAAGACAAATCTGTCTCAACGTACTACTCACCTTCTACTCTTTCTTTCTTCTTCACGTGTATCTCCTCTAAGAAGGTTGGCAATCATCATGGCAATTCGCACTTTCGACGCCGCTGCTCTAAAGAGGACAGCAGAAGTGCAATTAAACCAAGCTCTCAAATTATTCAACCAGGAGATGCGTCTTCTTCCGCGACTCCTTCTATCCTGTTTTCTTCCTTGCATTATTAATTGCTCGCTCCCCATATAATGTCCCAGATATTGCAGTTTTCTGACTTTAACTGTATTTAAGACCTCTTTATCTTTTCCCATTCTTCTCAACACCTCGACATTCGTGACTCTATCTACCCAACTTATTCTTAATATCCTACTCTTTCTTTACCGCTATTTTAATATTCTTCTGTCAATGAATATGCTGTCACGCAATATAAGATGGTATCATAGTATCATCGCCACGTAAAATAAATGCATTATTTTAAAAATTACAGCGTTCACCGTCAGCCTGGAGCCAGATATCGGACATTAGACTTGGACCATAGTATTCCAGCTTAAAATTTGTTCGATCCTCGTCCCTAGTACTCTACGATAAATACTACGAGGTGCCGACCACCGAGCCTCGCTGCGACCATCGTATCGATCGCCACATAAAATAAATGCATTATTTTAAATATGAGCGTTCACTTCACTGTCAGTGCTATGATCTAGGCGAGGATACCATGCGATGGTCTCCGTAATGAACGCACCCTAAGAGTCGAAAACTCGAGAGCCAAATTAGACGCAAACAAATCGGCACAAACAAAGCAGGGTAGTTTTGATTGCTTTAGTGAACAATTATTTTTCTTCTTGTTAAATCGATCTGTTAATACTGATTCATCGTTGTAATATCTCTTGGGAGGTGAACTGCCAACTGTACTTAATCTTTTTTGCGGCCTTCCTTGCTTGTGCTGGAAATTAAAACTTAACTGTTGAGTGGCTATTCAACTCCAAAATACTAGGTGTATAGCACACGAAACATAAGGACAACATCGAGTATAACTGCAATGGGGCTTACATTGTTTTGACGAGGCTTTGCATGGTTATTCCGACAAGTGCATAAAGATATAAGATTCGTTGTGTTTAAATTTAAATGCTAATTTTCGATAAATTTTGTAAAATTGTGAAAATTTTGATCATGGTCTCTTATTGTTGCTATGTTTTGACATTGTGAACTTTGTTTTTAATGAAATTTTATATTGGGACCGTGCAAGTTCGGAACAGCGACACCTGGTGTCGTAAATCAGCAAAATTTACTGCGCTTTCATGTTAGATCGAGGTTACAGGATAACTGTCAAGGACGTAGCCCCAAAAAAGAATAAGAAGAAAAAGTAAGATTGAGGTTATGTCGGTATGTTATTAAAAGGTAAACATTGTATGTAGGGTAAATACAAATAAATATATTATTAAATGACAGCATTACTGTTGATATGGATGCAATAATAAAAACTGGATGTGAGAAAGTAAATCACCAAATAACTTTTCAACCAAGCACTGAGTCAAAGGGAAAAACTTTAATAGTGGCAAATGTCAAAAAAGAATGGAAAAATTATGTGAAAGAATTAAGAAAAATAAATTACCATAAATAACGCTAATGCATAAATTAGCAGGTTAAGCCCATGATATCATCATATTGGTTTGAACAATTGATTCTTTCCCTGTAAACTTTTGGACAGAGAATATATCTTAATGCATCTTCAGAAAAACTTGAACTTGATGCATTTTTGTAAACTTCAAAAAAATAAAATTTAAACATTAAACTTGATTTTTGGGTTAAAATGAACTCTAAGTGAGTATTATGAAACTAAAATTTACACTTAAAAGTGAACTTTTATTTATTATTTATTTCAAACTGACTTTTGACTGAATCGGGCGCAAGAATAATGCATAATTTAGGTTATGTTACTTATGCTTTTTCTTTATATAAATCCACTTTTCTCTTTGTAGTAATTTGTGCTTCGAAGTTGGAAACGAATAAAACTTAAATTGACAATTTTTTGTTGTATGTTTACAATTTATAACACAGCATTTCCTAAATCCCATTTTCTTCAGTGGCAGAAGGTGTTAATAAACAAACGAATATGAAATATGACAATTGACAATATGAATTTATGAAATCTATGAAATGTAAATAAACAAACGAATATGAAATATGACAATTGACAATATGAATTTATGAAATCTATGAAATGTGCAGTAAAAAATGTAAGATTTCTCCGCTACTCGCGCACGATCGTTTCTCGTATCACATCCAAGTACTTGCACGTCGCCAATAATAAATATCAATCTGTTGAAGTGTTTTCAGTACCCACTCAAAACACTTACAGTAAACTTCACATTAATTGTGAGTTCTCTTGATGACTACGTAGTGTAGTGCAGTACTATTTCTGTACATCGCACTCTGCGATTGCAGAAGTTAGAAAGAGACAGTATGCAAAAGTGAAACGCATTTTTAGCATCTGATAAAAAAATACAAAAAACTTTTGTACGACAAACTCTAGTAAATACACATTTCTGCAGTGTACAATGAGTCTTACTTATAGGGACGAGAAATTACAATAAATTAGATCACTGATAATGTCAAAATATAAAACTGGATATGTTTATTTTGCACACATGGTAAATTTTGATAAATCAAAAGTTACATTTTGATATGAAACTATTTTGGAAATTTTGTAGAATGTCCGTAATAAATACATCTACGAAATTTTATTTACCTTGTATATGATATTGGCTGATAAATTGGTTATATCTAGTTTTTGAATTCAGGTATACATTTTAAGTACTAATAATATAAAATAAATAAAATAATGAATATTAAAAGAATTCTACTACTGTAAACAGCATAAGAAATTTGGACAGTTTATCAAAAAGTGATAAAAACCATTTAAATTTATTAAAACATTGGGCCAAAATATTAAAATATGTTTAATATTGTCTAAAAAGTTTAACATTTTGTTTAAAAACATTCTTACTCCACAATAACATCATTTTACCAAGTCAAGAACATTATTCGAGTCCTCTATTTTCAGATGATACTACTTTTGATATACAAAATGCAGAATAGCAAATGGTAAAACGAACAAGTCTCATTGTTTCAGCGATTTGGAAGCTTATATTTAAGGCACACTAGAAACTATTTTTGCATTAAAACCAATACTTAAGTCATGTGATATTTGTTTCAATAAGATATCGTATTGTGTTGATCTCATGTATATTACTCGGAAGAGAATGATTTCCACAACGCCTTGTACGCATAAAACAGCCAAAAAATGTTTTCCTTTTCTTACAAACAAATACCACATCACAAATAAGTATGTTATAAACGTTTATTACTATATTTTCGGTTTGATGAGACTTGTGCCATTTGTAATCCGCACAAATTGGTTTAAAAATTCTAAAAGCTTCTATAAAATTGAATAAATTTTGATAGTACAAAATTTGTTATTTTAAAGACGGAATACTTGAACGAATGAGTCACTTTATATTTAGAACCACAGCGTAAGCTAAGCAGCTTCTGTGTGTTGCGTCAACTACAAAATGTGTGTTAATCTCAAGATATACACGAGCTGGATCAAAAAAATATTAAAAAAGTATTTTTTTATCTATTAAAAGAATCTGTTTTGTTTTAAGGAACGTAATTAGCATTTTCAATATATTCCCGTAGAAAGTTAATACAGTAAAACCCGCTTAATACAAGCTTATAAATAATAATACGACTTCTTACATAACAATACCTCCCCAGTTAAATGGTAGATGTATTTATGCAATATCTAACAGCCGGCTGTTTCCATTAGTTGGACAAAGTTGACAACCTTTCGAGCAAGGAAGATGTATGTTTCCTTCATATTAAATCTTACAATGTCGACCTAGTGTCATTAATATATTAAAATTCACCACGATTTTCATGTAAGATAAGGATTTCTACATCTGTTTACGTAGCTAGTATCAACCATTTTTAATGTTTTTTCACTGATGATGGACCGAAAACGTTTTGAAAATTTGTAATCCTTTTCAATAAATTTTAAATATTTTTTTATTAAATAATATACCATAATACACAAGAAGGGTTTAGTTTACCGAAAGTACAAGCTGAATATAGCCGCAAATGTCAACCATGAAATAAAATATTTCGGTTTGGCAGTGTTGGGATGTTTTCATAATGCATATGTTGTATGCTTCAAATATAAAGAAAGCTTTTACAAAGTACATTTCGATTATACTATTTTATGAATTCTGCAATTTTTTATTTATATGAAACAATAACGAGTAAATATTTGTCTCCTTCGAGATTAATTGCAAACATCTGTTACAATCTGGCAACTGCTGATTTGACGATTGCCAAATCTATCCCCTAATTTATAAAAGGGCAATTGCCAAAAAAAATTTCTAATAATTAACTGCAATTAATCTCCAAAGATTTACTCATTCCTTTTTTAGATATATCAAAAATTTCTGAATTCATAACATAATATAAACAAAATGTACTTTTCTAAAGCTTTATCTTTTTATATTTTAAGCATACAGCATCTACATTATAAAAACATGTCAACACTGCTAAACCGAAATTTTTTGTTCCATGTTTGATATTTGCGGCTATAATCAGCTTGTACTTTCGGTAAACTCAACCCGCAATGCATAAAGTAGCAGGTTAAGCCCATGATATCATCATATTGGTTTGAACAATTAATTCTTTCCCTGTAAACTTTTGGACAGCGAATATATCTTAATGCATCTTCAAAAAAACTTGAACTTTATGCAATTTTGTAAACTTCAAAAAAATAAAATTTAAACATTAAACTTGATTTTTGGGTTAAAATGAACTCTAGGTGAGTGTTATGAAACTAAAATTTACACTTAAAAGTGAACTTTTATTTATTATTTATTTCAAACTGACTTTAAAATCGGGCGCAAGAATAATGCATAATTTAGGTTATGTTACTTATGCTTTTTTATAATATAAATCCACTTTTCTCTTTGTAGTAATTTGTGCTTCGAAGTTAGAAACGAATAAAACTTAAATTGACAATTTTTTGTTGTATTTTTACAATTTATAACACAGCATTTCCTAAATCCCATTTTCTTCAGTGACAGAAGGTGTAAATAAACAAACGAATATGAAATATGACAATTGACAATATGAATTTATGAAATCTATGAAATTTGCAGCAAAAAATGCAAGATTTCTCCGCTACTCGCGCACGATCGTTTCTTGTATCACATACAAGTACTTGCACGTCGCCAATAACGTCACCACATCCTTACGAAGGATAAAGGATAGAGGAAGAGGAGGCTGGTAACACTGCTTTGCTATCAGGGTATAAGTGAGCAGTGAGTATTGTATATCTCTCTACCTTACAGCCATGTTGATCTATATAAGAACTAAGATACATACAGCTTTTTGTCATAAATAACTTCTTTATACTATTTTATCAGAATCTTAGATGTTGTCAATAAATTTTGATGTTTTTAATATATTTTATTGATGTCTTTAACAAATGCCACACATCTGTTATTTTATGAGGAATTGGTGAATGACTAAAATGAAGTGGATACAATATATATGATAAAAATCTGGCAATAAAGTTGTCAATTTAAAGAATTCACATTTCTGAGAGCTTGGAGGTTACAATTTTGAAACCATATTTTAGAAGTGCTAATAACAACCAACATGGCAGCTTGCGAAATCCTTCAGAATCTTCAGCCTTAAACGGATTTTACTGTATATACTTCAATACTTCAAATTTGACTATCTACGGACCTTAGTGTATATCATTATGTAATATGTCTTTTAAATTACTACTATTTGACATATTCATACAAATTGTGCAATACTTTTCTTTGGGATTAAGCAAATCAGATGACCCACTCTAATTTTTAAGATCGCCCTGTAAACGGGAGGCACATTCGGGGACGGATTGAATACTTGTAGGAGATTTTATAAAATACTGATATAAAAATACCAAGTCTCACGGTTCTTCACTAAAATACCTAGTTAAGATAATTGCCATTGATACTGGAATGTACAGTTTATTTGTTTCAATCTTCTCTTCTCATAGGTGAAGGATTCCATCGTCTTTCGATTGAGTCTCTTCTAGATTCAACCCGGCTGCAAACAAAAATTATATGTCATATAAAAAATATAAAAGTAAAATGGTTTTTAGAGAATAATTTAAAGCAAATTTTTATTCTTGCCTGATCTCATATAAAAAGAGCCAGTAATATTTCCCAAAAAGTTTAATTGTTCATAAAAACAAAATAAAATTCTTCAATCATCGACTTATATGGCTAATTTAAGAATTCCATTTTTGATATATATATTTGCTATTTTTTAGAATATAACAATCAAAATGAAGTAATTACAAGATAACAATGATAATAAATAAAATAAACTGATTAGGAAAAAAATGAAATTAAATTGAAAAATTAAATTGAATTAAAATTTAATTTAATTCAGTCTGGAGGTGAATTCAAAGGTCTGGAGTGGCAACAACAGTACGGAATTTCAAATCGTAGACTTTTTAGGAAGCCTCAGAATGCAGACATATCCGTGGGGCAAAGGTCTATATTCTTTCACATATTCAAGATGCTAAAGGTTCTGTTTAAAATTTACTTATAAATGAGTCAAAGCTGGTTTAAGATTAAAAACAATGTCTTAAAAAACTGGTACCAAACAACAACGTACACCTTAATGTAGATACCAGGTTATAAAGAGATCAGAGAAAATGAGAAAACTGAAAAGTTTGGCAAAACAAGGAGCAATATCCGCTTTCCGCAGGAAGTAACCCTATTTTTAATGAAAGTATAACCAAAAAGCTACTAATCAATAATGATCTTACTGGCTTAATATGCTAAGATTGGAGTAAGCAAAAAGTTTATTCCTGAAACCCCACAAAAGAGCTTCCCACTGGATATTACTATTCGAGGCATAACTGAGAATACCATCAAAAACAATCTCACTGGCTTTAACACATCAGAATTTGAGCAAGCAAAAAAATGATTGCCTGAAACCGCATAAGAACTCCACTGGATGCACTCCTACTCTTTGAAGTATCACGTCAATAAAATGGGTATATCAGACAATGGGAAACTATTGTATCGAAAATTGAAAAGAAACAGAAGACTATATACTTAATGCGTGCGACTACATAACACTGTTTTGCAAAAAGTTTAAACTCTCATAACTCTACTAATGATCTAACACTGAACATAGAACGAATATTTATTTTTTAATACGGTTGGGCATTTAATCGACTAAGAATCTGCACTGTTCAGAGGTAAATTCATTATAAATCTGCTCTATTTTGGTTTAACTTGGTGTAATGCCTGCTGTAAGTTACTCGTTAGTGTCTGTTTCATTTTATGTTATACTGCTTCAATGAGATTTAGATCAGAACTGTTAGAAGGCCACGAAAAAACATTTATAGCGTGGCTTCCAAACCAGTTGTTGGTAATTCTGGCCATGTGAGGCCGCTTCATCCTGCTGAAAAATATAATTCCCGCAAGCATTTTGGGTTATATTTTAGGTAAGCTATTTTGATGTATTTGTTGCTTCACATGTTCGCAGAATTTACGGTACCTTCAATAAAGTAAAAACATCCTAACCATAGAACCCCAAATCATCACTCATTTAGGAAATTTTACGGCCCGATTCAATCGGTCTTTGTGAAAAGCCTCATGCTTAGTGCGGATTACTTGTTTGCTGTAATCAACACATACATCGAATTTTGATTCTTCCACTGGCCAAGAAAGTTTAGATTTTGCCCAAATAAGCCTGGCATGAGCATTTGCAGTTAACACTGGCTTTTCGTTTGCCTAGAGGAAAATATGTTAAAATATATTAAACTATGAGTACACTTTTAAGTTTTGTTAGCTGTAATTCAACCTTATAAAACTTCAATTCAGATTTATGTTTCGACTTGCGACAGCATTCCCTTAATAAATTAAATTTTATGATATCATTAAGCTGGAATTTGCCTTGGTGTATTTTTTCGACCTTTTTTGCAAAATTTTGCTAATGTCCTATTCCCATCAGAAACTAGTTTTGGTCGAACCGGGCTTTTACCTTTGTTATCTAAGATACTTCATGTCTCCTCATAATATGTAATTATATTCCACACTGTAGTTTAAGAAATATTAATTCCATCTGCGCCTTTAAGGACTGTTTTATTGGGCCAATAATTTTTATTCACCAACTCACGAATTTTTTAATTTGTAGAGATACCAGGCACCATTTTATTAAAATAATATAGGGATTCAATCAATTTGACAAGAAATTAATAAATTGTAGAATATAGGTTGACGTTTGTTAAAGTGTCCGGCTGCATTGTTTTCGCAGCCTAATTGTGTTACTTGTGTGGTTTTTAGCAGTTATTTCATACTGTCCCATTATTTAGTTGTCACTAATTTTTATACAGTTTGATGATCCTTTTGATGGTAATAGGTTATGTGAGTTGTACAAAACAATGTTAATTATGTTTTGTGATTATATATCATTTAAAATATTGCTTATCATAACTATTAAAAAATAATAATAAATTAACAGTCAAACGACTAAATTTTTGAAATATTTTAAATTGTTCCATTATATAGTTGTTACAGCTCGTACTACACATCTTAAATATAGCAGTATTTTAGATAAAAAAGAACTAATACAATATAATATATATTATTATTCTTAATATACTCACCCGTAAGATCTACAATTTCATCTTGATCATACTTATCGTCCGGGTCAGATCCGGCAGTAGTATTCGACTGATGCGATCCACTTGACATATGTGAACTCCTTCCAAAACTTCCCCTTCTCGGTGGTCCTACAGTTCTCTGATTGGCGGGCTTTACGGTTATAATCAAATTTGAACTGTTCGCTACCATCATGTCTGTAACCTGATCTAAAGTCTTACCAGCTACTTCAATACCGTTTACTTCTAAAACTTCATCATTTACTGCAAGAAGACCTGTTGATTCAGCAAGGCCACCAGGGACCAATCGCGAGATAAAGATGCCGGGAATTTTTTCAAGACCTTTAACAAATAATAAATAAAGTAAAATACCAAAAACAAAAAGATGTCTACATACAAACTATAAAATCATCAATAAGTGAAGCTTTAGTATGCCACAATATAAGATATGCTTTTTATAGAACTGAGCAGCATCATCAGGGACATCTGAAATAAGCCCCTGACGATGATGTAGAAAGCGAAAGTACTTGGGCAAGATTTGATTATTAAAATTGTGCTCGATATAACTGCCTTTAATTTTTCAAAGTTCATTTATTCAAGCATTCAACCTTATATCAATTTAAAAAATATTAACTGGCTATTTAACAAAAGGTCTCAGGTATCTCTTGAAAATAAACTGCTTCTGAACAAAGCTATACTTATACCAGTTTGGGCATATGAAAGAGGACTATGGGGCTGTAGTACAAAGATACTTCAAATATTGCAACCTAAAATACTCCGTATGATAAGTAATGTAGGAGCTCCATAGTATGTATCTAACCAAACACTTCACAATGATCTGGACATCCCATTACTTAAGAACATAATAAAGAATCACTTAATAAAATATAAAAATCACACCACTGATCACAACAACTAACTGATAAATAACTTATTCACTCAACCACTTTCCGAAAGAAGATTGAGGAGGGTATGGCCAGAAGACATACCGCAATAATACTTAGAGAACCGTCACTGGACGGTACCTAACTCACGTTTATTTACTTGCAGACTATTTACTTATTACTCTGTGTATAGAGTAGATTATAAACATGCAATGTAACAATAAAAAAAATAAAAATATATATATATATATATATATATATATATATATATATATATATATATATATATCACAATTTAATTGTTAGAAACTTTGGGAATAATCATAATAAATTCATTAAAAAATCAACTTACCATTTTGTGTAACTTTTACACTTGTTCCATCCCTTATGTAAAACCCCAAAGGCTTGTCAGATCCATGTTTTAAAAGCCTAACTCTCCTACATGTTTCTGGTACAATGTCTACATCTATAATAGCTGAAACTTGTCTAAAGTCGTGCGGATTTGATATGGGAAGAGTTTTTGTCTTTGCTGGAGTTCCACCCAATATGGTAGAAATTAAGTTTCTAGGTTTAAGCGTTCCATAACCATTCAGTTCTTCGAAACTATTTCCTAAAATACAATAGTTTAAATAATACACACTTTTGCCCTACCCATGTAACAGGTTAATCATTGAAAAATAAACATGCCATTGTTTATCCCAAATCGGAACGGAACAGTTGCTGCATTGTCAGTCCCTAAATCTCCAGAAAAGTGGACTCCAGATAAACCCTCAACCTTGCCAAATACAACGAGCTCTTCTGAAGATACCTACATAATATGGCCTCGATTTTTCTAAATCCGAAGAATGGCCTTATTTTATTACAGTGGAAAAATACTGATATTTAGTTAAATATAAAACTTACCTTTTCTTTGTATAATTATTCTGAGTAGTGGCTTAGCATTAAACAGTGCTCTTCTTAAATTATCATCATTATTAATGGGAAGCAAATCTTGATCACTAGGATCAATATATGACACCAAAAATGGTGTTTCTTTTAATCCATGTAAACGTTCAATGAGTGATCGAAAATCTTCAAATGTTGTTTGGGAATTACGTTCTACGCTAAATCTTCTAAACTCTGCATCAAACTAAAACAAAAATAGGTATTTAAAAAATGGTTACAACAAAAATATATTTCTGATATATTTTAACACCTCTCGTGTGTGTGTCCACGCTGTAAGTGAGCCCTCCCTCCCCCCCCCCCCCAGTTCAGCTGTTGACTTTTTTATATTAATGATATTTTTATTATTATCACGTCATTGACGTGATATATTGTTTTTTTTTTAATTTCATAAAAATAATTAACATTGTTATACATAATTTTCTATGGTATCAATATTGTTCTGAAAATAGGGTGAATCAATGGAGAAATACTTGCAATTCCTAGTAACGAAACAAAGAAGTTTAGATGCCTTTGTTGTTGAATACAGTTTATGTGCTCACAAAAAGTAAGCTTCTCATTGAAAGTAACACCCAAATCCCGAATAGAAAAAACATAATTTAGTGGCTGATTATTAATAGTATAGCTTGTTCCAATTCTATTAACTGTATGAGAAAAACTTTTTTTACATTTAAGTGAAGTTTGTTATCAGTGTTATCAGTAGTTGGTCTAAGTCATCTTGCAGCAAGGCTCTTGACCTTTTAAGCTATCTATAACTTTCCAAAATTTCAAGATATCTACATATTAGACATCTGCTATTTAGAAAACAGGAAGTGATGTTGTTAACGAAGATATTAAAAAAAAAAGTGGAAAAATATTGCCTCCTTGAGGAACTCCAGATGTTACTGAGATACTGTCAGACAGATGACAACCTATCTTGACTCTTTGGCTTCTCTCAGATAGTAGAGTTTTTAATCCATTCAACAAACCAAGTCTGTTGCAGTGGATATTTTGCTATAAAAACCATGTTGTGATTGAGATATTAAGACTTTAAATAACCAAGAAAGTTGCTTTGCTATAAAACAGTCGAAGAGCTTAGGGATTGCAGATTGTATACTTGTAACAATATTAAAATAATTTTTAATATTGTTTTCCTGAGCATTTCTAAATATAAGAACTACATAACTTTCTTGCCATGAAAAAGGAAACATAGAGGTTTCCAAAGATCTATTAAATGATATGATATAACAAATGGCATTACAAGGGTACAGACACAATAAGCAGTAAGCTTATTGGGCAGCTCATTTATGCCATTAAAAAAATCAGTCATTTAATCTTAGAAGGACAAATATTTGTACTAAAGTTGATATTTAATGGATGGATAGGTATGTAAAAGTTGTTGTTATTTGGTGAATATACAGTTTGGAAGAAGTTCATAAATAAATTAGCTAAGTATATCTTGACCATTCATTGCAGATTGGACTTGATAAAATAAGGAGTTAAGTAGGTGATGACTAGATCGCTTATCATTGATGTACTTCCAAAATTATTTTGGATCATTTCTTAGGTCAGTATCTATAACTTTAATATAGTTGTTGAAGCAAATTTCAGACAGTTGTTTACATTCAGCTCTTAGGTGGGAAAATCTAATATAGTCATCATCAGAACAATTATTAACATAAATATAGTGAACATAGTTTTTTCTCCAGAATCAGTCTTCTAAGCACATATTCATCATCATATTCATCGAATCATATTTGTGCACAGCGGTTCGCATGATTTACTTGTATCAATTATTTTTTATATATAAAAGAGTAATTCCTCATCTCAGCACCCCTTCTACATCGCGTGTCGATGTCACAGCACCCACTGTAAACACATATATGCACACACCTAAACATGACTGCTTATTAGATAAATAAATATCATTTTACAATGACTCAACACTGGCTGGGTATTAAAAAAAGTATTTAGGTACCATTATTTGGGTATTGTTTCTATACAAATACCACTTGAAAAATTTAAGGTCACCCGTCTCCCAGCTGAGCGTGTACAAATGACCAGTAATGAGCACTAGTGTCAGACACATTCATTTGTATTAAGAGTTTAATAGTATGAGTAGATGCAGATGCACCTCCCTGAAAATAATCCTGATGGTGCCCATGTATTTATGGTGTGTATTTATAATAAATGCTCTAGTTTTTTCTTTAGCTTTCTACTCAATCTATGTACTTCTTCTGCTCACATCTTCCCTACTCTAGCAACATTAATATTAACAAAAAAGATTTGAATTAATCATGCTTGGTTGTGATGGTAAAAGTCGCAAGGTCACGAAAAATATACCACGGATTTTAAGGGAATTTAATAAAAGATAAATAAAACGGCTCGTTTTAATTTTTTTATTACATAAGATGTGTTCCACTTTTAAAGTACTCACTACTAGAAACTACTGTGGTATTGAGGGTCTAGGAAAATAAATGTAGATATAAAGAAGAATAACAGAAATTCTATTTTATTTTTATAGTTTTAATTTTTTGTCTATAACTTTTTTGAACATTATAGAATGAAGACTACCATTTTAATAGATGTTTTATTGCATATGTATATTATTTCAATAATTTGATAATTCAATACTGAGCATACTTTTAACTTTATATATTTACACTAAACTTTTAGACAGTAGAAAAATAGTAACTGTTCCTTGACTGGAGTATTGAATGTTAATATTTTCTGCATCAAAATGTATGATTTTCAGTCAGGTTCAAAAAGTAAGGTCATTGATAATTACAAATTTACTAAAAAAATAAATAGAAATTACAAATTTACTATTGATATAAATGCTAAATAAAACAACATAAATTCCGTCAGAAAAATATGTTTTATTTTCTAAATCAAGTTAATTAAACTCAATAATAATTAATAATTATTAGTATACACTACTGAGTCAGAAAATTATGTGTACATTATTTACATTTTACTATTTCCATCATGATTCTAAAACAATTTCTATGTAATTCCAAATAAGGACAACCACCTTTTATCATACACAAAGCAATACAATGTTTTATTACTAAAGAGTCAGGTATGTACACCTTTATAAACAAATAGTAATTAAACATGTAAGGCTACCTTATCAAATGATTCATTCTCTGACTATTGTTTATGCCATTCATATTTTTACTCGATTTATGGACGACAATATATAGCGAAATAAATGATTTGTGTTTATTTTCAAATTAGATTTAATAAACATAAACAATAAAAAAGGTTTATCGTTAAATTACTTACTTTACTTTTCACCTCAGTTTTAGTGTCACAGGATCTCACTATCTTATTTTTAGACATATTGGCAACATTAACAAGAATTTATTACACTACTATTGATTAAAACTCTTCATAAAACGTATTTATTAATAAAAACAACAAAAAATTAAGGAAAAATCAAAACTAATCCCGAAATTATTTACGTTTGTACCTCATACTTTTCGCCATCAGCCATAAGTGTTTTGCATTGTTGCCACGTCTTTGAAAGATGTATCATGAATTATTAATGAGAAATTTCTAACTTTGAAAAGTAAATTTTATAAATTTGTAAAAATCGGTTTAAAACTGATGCTTCCAGAATGTATACATATTGTAATTACCAATATACACAATAAGTAAAATGTCATTGAAAATATTTGAATATTTTGTTTTGTTTTTAATATATTATCCTTATCTATGTATAACATCGGCAATACCGGTAAATATTTTTCTTCTTTTTCAGATTCGACAAGTATATTCCCCATTATTAAATCTTCTTCATCCAGTAATAAGGGTGTATATACTACTAAAAAAAGAAGAATATAACTGTGTCGTGTCAATTGCAAATCAAATAACTGTCTCTGTCAAAAAGTCAGTTTAATTAGTGGGGTATGTTAATTCTATATTTTAAAAATGTTTATAAGCGACGTAAATAAAAAAGATGAAATTAGAAGTATAGCAATTAAAAATTTAAGAAAACTCAACGCTAAACCGAGAATAAAGTATTCCAGACCAACCGTACAGGTAGTATACATACAGTTTCATTTATAGTATTCATATATTCTAAATTTAAAATTTATAGGTTTCAAAAGACAAACAATTATTTAATGTAGCTCTCTCAAAGCTTGAAAATGAGACTGTTACGCTCAGAAATGGTCAACAATTGGTTGTACCTAAACGACTGTATGAAATGTGTTCATTTATTTTATCAAAAGTTGAGACTGAAGGTTTGTTTAGGAAAGAAGGCTCAAAGAATCGCCAGAATAAAATAAAAGTGAGTTAGTAATAAACTTAACTTCGATGACATAATATTCTATAAATATTGTATTTTAGGCTTCTTTAAACAGAGGATACATGTTAGGATTAGAGCATCATGTGATAGACGTTGCTGTTATTTTAAAATGTTTTTTAAGAGAACTACCTGAACCGTTAATACCTTGTTCCTTTCATGAGTTGTTCCTGAGATGTTCAATAATAGAGAAGAAGGTTGAAGCTATTTTATTGGCTTGTCTCTTAATTCCTACAGAACATTTAAATGTGCTAGCGTTTTTAATGCAGGTGAGTTAAATTCTTTGTTAGTATTATTTTATATTCACTGTTAATTTACTTAATTCTTGCATTGTTTTCTTTGTTTTACCTTTCCTCTGTGGTGTAAACTTCAGAAAGTATATTTTTAAAGATGTTTGTGTATTGGATCATATTATCAATCTTGTAAATAATATGAGTAGAACATTAGACTAAATCTTATCTTATGTTATTGATGTATTTTTGTAGAAGTACTTAATTATCTGTTTGTTCAAGATGGTTATAAGTTATTCTTCCCTTGACTACTTGATTGTTCAGAACATACTGATAGTAGTAAATATAATATGCATTCATCCTTGTACAGAGTATGCTAGGAGTGATTTTTTCTCCTATTTTATCTAATTAGATTAATGAATTGAGAAGAAGTAAAGCATATTATTGATGGCAATATGCTGCAATGTGTGGAACAGGCAATACCCAAAAAAAATTTAATTGTAGTCACTTCCCTAAATGTTTTTATCAGGAATTAGTAAAATTAAAAAGAAAAATAAGCTACATAGACAAGTGTTATGTTTACTTTGTTACTTTATGTTATTTTTCAAATTATAAATGAGTAATTATCTCAGAAAGTCCAATAAAATTTTCATTTATCGTTTTCATCAAAAGTCGAACAAAATGAGAATATAAAAGTACTTCCAAACCATTGAAAAAAATATTGATACAGTGTACTCCCTCTATAAAGAATGGTTATTACGAGGTTTCACTTATAACGAGGTATATTAGATGTCCCATGAAATTTCTATTGAACTATAACCCTCTATAGCGAGGTAAATTTGCTTATAACAAGAAAAAATAAGATTGAAAAACGTGTTTTTTTACGTTTTGGCCCGGCCGTAGCTATAAATAAATACCCTTTTTAAATTCCGCTCGCAATAAACTTCTTACAATTTATGATTCTTAGTCAGAAATTTACAATTTATGATTCACAAGTGTCATTGTAGGGGGTTGACCATTCACACCTAATAATATAGGTCCTAATAGACAAGATGTGGAAAGTGTTTTAAAGGTTGTCAGAAACTTTATCCAAAGACAAAACGCAAATGAAGCATAAAACTGTTTCACATCTTTCCAGTTGCAAAAGCAGTAGTTTATGTTATTCTTGAAAATACGCTTTATACAGATTGACAGAATACAGATTTTTGTTTTAACATATATCATTGACAATAAAAGTAAACAACTTTTTTCAAAAATGCCATTCAAACAATATTTATTAGCATCTTATATTGCTCCGAATGGTTTCACTATAGAAAGTTAATGTTTTAGAAAACTACATATTCATATGTATGCACAGTATTATTGTTGTTGGATATAACGAGATCTGCTTATAACGAGGTAATTAGTCTGCCATTTCAGTTCTCTTTATAGAGGGAGTCTATTACTGTATACGATACTGTATTACCTATCTCGTTTTGGGTTCAGTTTTTATGAGGTTACCACCAAAAATTAAGTTTGATAAAAAATATTTACATTTTATGTTATCTATCTTTGGATTGAAGTATATCCATACTTAATGGAAAGATTTCAATACAAAGAGCTTGCTTGGCACTTAAAACATCTAGCAAACCATCGAAATGTCATAGCAATGGGCTTGCTTAATAACAGTCAATAAACACAAAGACTAAAACGTAAAATCCATTAGACTTGATTTATAAACTCACCGTAATTATAAAATAACCGTAAAATAAAATATTTACTGATACCCACATATTTTGAAAACATGCGAATGTTCCATTTACACTTAAAATCAAATGTTTGCAAAATAATAACTTTTATTTAATTTATAATTCGATATCGACACTACTATTCAGTATAATATCATAATGGTCACTCTGACACTGTTGCTAATTTCCTAGTATCTTACTCACTCTTGTTCCCGTAAATTTTCCAACGAAATTGCGTGCCCACTATACCCGGTGCCTACTAGCGTGCCGCTTACTGTATATAATTACATTAGGATTACTATTTCAATTTATTTACTTGCTAGATTTTAATTTAAATTAATTTTTTTCCGATTTACTGTTATTTTATATTTTTCAGTTTTTTAACGAGATCACACTGCATTCAGACAGTAATAGGATGGATTCATACAACTTATCTCTTATTATAGCACCTAATATTTTTACGCTGACTGAAAAAATATCTCCAAAGAATGAACTGGTGGTCAAGAAAAACATTGATATTACACAAGTATGTACAGTGCAAGTGTTTCTTGCAGGATACATTAATAAAATTATGTTTTTAGATAATGATTGATAATGCAAATAGTATAGGACTAATACCTGATTCCATTCTTGAACAAGTTGGGAATTTAAGGCCAGGTGAATTGGCTCTAGCTAGTCCTAAAGTAAAAAGAAGGAGAAGGAGTGGATCACTTACTAGTAAGTAAAACAAAATTTCTTTATTATTGATATTCATCACATTTAATTTTAGTAGTTCTGTAGCCACAATCACTTATTTTTAAATTATTTGAAATACTATTGGTGGCAGCATAACATTAAGTACATTAAGATCATTGTAAAAGTGTGTAAATGATATTTCTATGTGGTTCAATTAAAGATATAGTCCGTTCACATAGCTTGGGAATATTTTGACAGATTCATTGTTGGAAACATATAACACAAAAATTCCTAGCAGTTGAGCAGCGACTTGGTTTGCTGTAACCTTGCAAGGTGGTTTATGTTCTTTTGGAACACCGCTAAGTTTTTTTACAAGGTTCAATGCTATTTTGCTACTATGTGTCATGTCCATTTTTTCCAGGGTCTCAATTAACTTTTCCTGTCTGGCTTGACTTAGCTGTTGTAGTAGTACTGCTCAGCAGTCAACTGTTTCTTGGCTAAAAGGGTCAGTGGAATAGAGGGTTTCATATGTTCTCATTAGTTCTTTGGACTCACTGGACGTCTCGGGAACATATTGTTGTCTACATCCTTTGGGGATAGCTTTTCTAAACACATTTTTGAGTACCTGTACAAATTTTTCGTAGTTCTGTACTTTTGGTTCAAGACGTAGCAGCTCAGAATCTAGCATGTCTGCATATTTTGGATAGTTTGCCTTTTTGAAGTTAAATCTCCTTCTGAATGGAATAGCTTGTGGTCTGACAATTGGAAAGATATTTATACCAATTGGTCTATGCTGAGTTTTTGGTATGGGGCCATATACTACTTTGGTACATTGGTCTTCAAGGTTGTTACTTGAAAAACAGATATCTGGGTTATATCCTCTTTTCCAAGCTTTGCTCTGAAAAGATGGTGAAAGTTTAGGATCATGGATTAGCATAAGGCCACTAGTTTTGGTCCTAAACACCAAATCAGTACAAATTACTGCATATGCAGATGATGTAGCCATCATTAGTAGGAATAAGCCACGACTAATGGAAGTGTTCAAACAAATTGATCCTGAAGCAAGAAAAAGAGGTCTCAAAATAAACGAAGCAAAAACGAAGTATATGACAGTCAAAAGAATAGCTGACAATGAAAATAATATCACAATAGACAACTATACTATCGAACGAGTGGATGCCTTTACATATCTCGGCACAGAAATCAATCAGAAGAACTCCGTAAGTATCGAAATAAATGCACATTAAATCAGGTTAATGAGTTGTGAATGAATTGTGAAAAGTCAAAGACAGTTATGGCTGGGACATGCGCAGAGACAAAACGATGCAAAAACAACAAAGAAAATGTTACAATGGAAGCCCATAGGAAGGCGAAAAAAAGGAAGGCCCAGAACGAGATGGTTGGATGACGTGGAAGACGACCTGAAAACAATGAACATAAGACAATGGAGAAGAAGGAAACAAGAGAGATCTGAATGGAAGGATATAGCCAGACAGGCAAAGACCCATCCAGGGTTATGATGCCAAAAGAAGAAGAAGAAGGCTAGTTTCGGTCCATGCTTCTACTGTGTTTAAATTTGCGTCTGAATCTCCATAGCCGCAGAGTAAACTGGCTGTTAAAGTCTCCTAGTACAAGCTGATTGGGTTGTGATTGGAAGTTAGTCAGGGTGAAAATATAAAAGGCTGGTTTGGTAGCTTGTATACCGAGGTTATTGTGCATTTTACGATCTCAGTGGTTATTATCTCTATACCGTGTACATTTGTTGTTCCCACAGATGAGACTTTGGTTTGAGTTTTTACAAATACCGCGCTCCCATGCTTATTGTGTGGTATCTTCGCAATCAGTTCAATACCGGAGACTTTAGGTCTCGCTGCAGTTAGGTCTCTGTGGGTTTCCTGGATGCACAATACCTCACATTTCGAGTTCTTGCAGAATTCTGATAAGATGTCTTGTTTGGCTGTAGTGTTGGCTCTGAGAAGAACCGTTGTGGCTTGATGTTTGCCATCTGATTTAGTTTGGCCCGGTGTTGGAAGGATTAGCTGTCTACTAGTAGACATTTCCAGGAGGCGCCGTCAATAGTGTTTATTTTGTAGTTGATGTGGCACTATTGATCTCCTGGAGGCTCCTTCCTTGTTCCCCTAAAGCTCTATAAGATCTGTAAGCATCCATCGCATATCCATGCCCAGCACAGATAATAATCATTCGCTAACATTATTTCCATATGCTTTTAGGGATTTTTAATGGGTTCAAAAAGATTGTTACTAACAAGTCTGATGACATACCTGGTGTTAACACAGTCACTCCCGATCTACTTCTAACACCTTCCATACGCATGACTAAAAATAGGTAAGTTTTAATTTCAAATTTGTGTATTTCGCTGACATGTGTTGCATATAATGTAGTTTGATTTACGTTATGTACTAATCCATTATTGTTTAAATTAGTTTTTTAGTTGCAAATTTTTTGAACTAAGAAATTGATAATTGATATTCCAAATATTGAATATGTCAACCCTTTTTTACATTTGGATAACATATATATGTTTGAATATGGAGTTTAAACTAAAATTATCTAACGAAGAGATGACGTGTACACTGAATATATTAATAAAGTGTTTGAAGGCATGTAATATTTCAATAATGTTGAATTACAACATTGAATATTTTTAAACCGTGCATATTAGTTTTTTTTGTATACGTTCTTATACTTCAAATACGTTCTAATACTTTTTCAATTTCAGTTCCTATGAAAACAAACCCACTAAACACAAGCCAGAGCCAGAACGTAACAAAAAGGCACTCTTGCAACGTAGATGGTCCGCTATTACGTCCGCGACCAATCTCCGACGAAAAAAAAGGGAGTCTGTCTTGTACCAACCCCGAGAGGACAGCCTCAACTCCTCTCAAGAAGCGTACGTTCGTGTTCCAAAGGTTGAGTATGAAGAGATTAAAAACAGAGTATCGGCTATAGAGAAACGATTGAGTTTTGAACTAGAAACAGTTACTTCTACCGTTGTTCGTCGGGAAGCTAATATTATACAAGATATCCAATCAGAATACGAGAAAACCCTTGGCCAAGCTGAAGCGTTAAGTCCGGGAACTGACCAGCTGGCGAGAAGACTGAGCAAGGAGTTGAAAATTAGAACTTCCGAACAGAAAATTATTCGGTCGCCTAGCGCTCGTAAAATCGGTAATATACGTCGAAGATCTCGCGAACTTGTCAGAAATAACTCCCTTCAACATGTCCAACATGTACCTCGTAAAGTTACGGAAACTAAATTGACTCGTAGCATTTCTTCTCCACTGACTAATAAGAATTTTGTGAATGTAACTGGCACTCCTTCTTTTAGCAGTACTTCCCATATAACGTTCAAGTCCAACACACATAGCTTTAATTCTGAGAATAGTTTAGGAAAATCTTCATCTTCGGTTAATATTTCTGATGACAAGAATTTTTCGCGACACTCATCTCTACGAAGGGAAAGGCGTATCTTGAGACGAAGTAGCAATGTAACTCCTAAAAGAACTTTAATCAAAGAAAAATACAATCAGTTTTCAGAGGTTAATAAAGAGAACCATGTCAAGGAAATGGGAGGTAACACTCCAGTTCCTCATATTAAAAGAACATTACCAATTAAAGGTACTCCTAAAAGATTCTGTGCTACTCCTAAAGTAAATGTAAGAAGTACTCCGCTACGAGTATTGCCCAACGCGGAGTTTAATTATGTAAATGTTTAACGAATTTTTTATTGATATGTGAATATTTTGTATGGTGGTAGAATTTGATCATCTGTTTACGAAGTTAAAACTTCAATTTATTGGTAATTAGCAAGCCTCAGTGCAAGATAATCAATTTTATTGGAGCCAAAAGAGTTGTACTGTTAAAAACATAATTGATACATGTGTTAGGTAGAGTTGGTGCAAAAACCACTAACCTTGGAAATACGCATGCTCAAAAAATTGAATACTAAAAACATTAAATAATTTAATTTCATTCTGAATTACGTGGCATTTGTATGTTTTAAACGTGAAAGTCATCAGTCATATGTCCAATCATGTCCACAAGTGCAGTGCTTACCTCCCAACTAATACCTTCCCAAAGAATTATGCCACCGCCTCTAAAACTAACGGTCTGGGCGAGATTGCAGCTGGCGAATCATTCTCCAACTCTTCTGTAGACGCGGTTTTGACCATCTGGCTTCCATAATAGAATTCTGGTCTCATCATCTACAACATTTTTCCAGTTGTAGATATTACACTTAATATGTGTTCTTGCAAATTCTAATCGACGAGATTTATGATTTTGGAGAAGACGTGGAACTTTGGCGGGGCGTCTGGGCTTTAAGTTTGGTTCTTTCAATCTTCGTCCAACTGTTTCTGAACTCATATTAACTTATCTAACATTTGTGTGGTGCATCGATGTCAATAAACGATTTCGTGTAGAATTAAGAACCAAAAAACGGTTATCAATTGCGGGTGTGCACTTGCCCGTCCTTGAACAGGCCTTCGTACAAAATTTCCTGTTCCGCGGTACCTTTTTAAAGTATTCGAAACTGTAGATTGACTTTTCCTGAGACGTCGTGCGATATTTTTTGTGCATATCCTTCCTCGTACAAAATTACAGTCTGTGCTACTTGGGCTTAATCGAAGTGTCGAATTGTTGCATACTTGTTTTAAACTTAAATTAAATCAAAACAATATTTAATTAAACTTAATAAATTCATCATCATCATCATTCCTCAACCTCTTGCATCCACTGTTGGATATAGGGCTCCTCCATGTTCTTCCACTGTTCTCTATCTTGCGCCTTCTATATATAATTTCCGACTGTTTTTCTCAAGTCGTCCATCCATATTTTTGGTGGTCTGCCTCGGTATCTTTTGTCTTCTCTAGGTCTCCATTCTATGAGTCTTTTGGTCCACCTATTATCATTTAAACGTGCTATATGTCCAGCCCATCTCCATTTGGCTTGTGCAATTTTTTCTATGACATCTGTCACTTTAGTCCTCTCTCTCACTATCCTATTTGGTACCATATCTCTTCTAGTTATTCCCAACATTGCTCTTTCCATTTTTCTTTGGGTTACTCTCAATTTATTTGCAGAAGTAAAGTTATTGTTTCGGAACCATATGTTATTACTGGCTGTATGCATTGGTTGTAAACCTTTTTCTTCAAGCAAATCGGTAGCGTTCCTTTTAGAATATCTCGCATCTTGCCAAATGCTGCCCATCCCAAGCCTATGCAACGCTGGATCTCACAAGTTTGATGGGCTTTTCCTATTCTAATTTCATGCCCTAAATAGATATAGCTAAAGACCTGATGTACTTCGTTCCCATCTACCCTCATAACATCACTTGGAACTAAATTGGTCATGTATTTTGTTTTTTCAAAGTTTATGTTCAGGCCTATTTGTTCTATTGCCTGTTTTAGTTCTTCCATCATTTTGTGAGCTTCATTTAAACTCTCGGCTATAATGACAAAATCATCTGCAAAGCGCAAGTGGCTTAAGTATTCACCATCAATATTTATTCCCCTTTTAGCCCAATCTAATTTTTTAAAGGCATATTCCAGAGCTGCAGTAGTTGGGGGGAGATGGTGTCACCCTGTCTAATTCCTCGCCCAATTCTATATTTATCGGTAAAGTCATGGAGTTTAACAGATGCTGTTGCGTCGTTGTATATATGTTTTATCAAATTTGTATATCTATAGTCTACTCGGCTTTGTTCTAATGCTCCTAATACTACCGGTAATTCCACGGTATCAAAAGCTTTCTTGAAGTCTATGAAAATCAACGTGAGTGGTTTATTATATTCAACACATTTTTCAATTAGTATTTTAAGTGCTTGTAGCTGGTCATTTGTTCCATAACCTTTTCTAAACCCAGCTTGCTCCTTAGACTGATATAAATCTAATTATCGTTCTAAACGTTTTGTGATGATCTTGGTAAACGATTTGTAGAGATGTGACAACAGACTTATCGGTCTATAATTCTCTAGTTCTGATATATCTCCATTTTTTGTGTATTAGGATAGTAATTGCATTGTTCCATTTTGTAGGGACAATACCTTGGTTTAGACATAGGTTGAATAGTTCAGTTACTACTTCCAGCAGTTTCTTGCCTCCTACTTCTAGCTTCTATTACTATTGTGTTTTGTCTTCTTCTGTTAACTGGCTTTTGTATAATTCTTCATAGAAGGTTTTTGCTATCTCTACTATTCTCTCTCTATTTGTTGTTATATTACCTTCCTTGTCTTTTAGTTTAACAATTTCTTTTTTACCATCACAAAGCTTTCTTCTGAGTATTTTCATATTTCCATTTTGCTCAATCACATTTTGTATTTTCTCAGTATTATACTTCCTCTGATCTTTACGAATTGCTTTTGAGATATCTCTGTTCAGATTTCTGAGTTCAGCTGAGTCGCCTTTCTGCTCTGATCTCTTGATTTTTCTTTCTTTAATGAGCTTTCTGGTGTTTTCGCTCAGTTTCTCTTCTTTTCCGGCTGGTCTAGCACAGTACTGTTTTTTTGCAGTCATTAACGCTTCTGTGATTGCATTATTTACGGTTTCAACATCTGTCGAAAGAGGGTGGTTTAAGGCCCGATTTATAGCTTTCACATATTCTTTTGTGTTTTCTGGTGTACTCCATTGTTTCAATTCTCTTCTCTTTATTAATCTTGTTCTTTCATTTTTTAAGTTGAACTGTATTGTAGCTCTCACTGCTCGATGATAGCTACCAATGCCAAACTGATTTAATACTGTGACATCTTTGACATATCTTTTATGTGTTGTTATGAAGAAATCTATTTCATTTTTTACGTTTCCATTTGGGCTTACCCATGTCCATCGTCTATGTGGCTTCTTTTGGCAAAAACCTATTCATCAAATATAACTGATGGTTATGAAGAAAATTTAATAGTGTCTGGCCTCCCTCATTTCGACCTTCTAAACCGTGTTTTCCTATTGCCGTCTCTGCATCATCAATTTGAGTTCCTACCTTGGCATTGAAATCCCCCATAAGAAAAGTAAAATGACATTATGTTTCCGATAATGCTGTTGTTAAATCTTCATAGAAGTTTTCGATTTCTTCTTCTTCATGTGCTGATGTTGGAGCATAACATTGTACAACTTTCATTTTGTATCTATTATTCAGTGAAATTATTATGTATCACTCTCTCTGATATTTGCTTAATATCCAATATACTGTGTACATGTTTTTTTATGGATAAGCAGACCAATGCCACCATTTGAGTTTTCCAGGTTGCCATTTGTGTATAGCATGTGACCTGATTTCAAGGTTAGAAGTTGTTCTTCACGCTTCCGTCTAATTTCGCAATGTCCTATTATGTCCCATTGTATACTACTCAGTTCTTCGTCGAGTTCTAGGAGTTTATCGTCTGTTGATAGTGTTCTTACATTGTATGTTAGTAGTTTAAATAGTCTGATGTGTTTTCTATGCGTGTGGAAGTTTTGATAAGTCAATTTTCTGTCCCTCCCCCCCCCCCCCCCCGAATCCTTGGGACTGACCAAGTTGTTCTCGGTGCAAGATTCTGAACGATTCGTTCTACTTGCCTGGGGTATTCTAGTTTTGAACCTTAAACTAGTTGAAACTCTAGTTTGAAACTTAATAAATTAAACTAAAAATAAACGAATTAGTATGGTTTTTTCTTTACGTGAAGGTTTTTTATGATAAAATGTACGAATAACACTAAACGATGAATAAACGTCAAAATATTTCAAACAAGTTGAGCACATCAGCCTAATATATGAGTATCATCAGTATTTTAAAATTACTTTGAAATAATAGTGACTACAAAAAAAGTTCGGAAAATTCCAAAATATTCGATATATTTGTCATGAGTGTATTTGTTATAAACGATAAGTGTTAAAGGTATCAAGCTCTTTTGGTAAATTTCCTTTGGTAATTTATAACCTTGTTATGTAGTTAGTTATTTTGGACCTACTTTTTTATTTTTACACAACGCAAGTAGTTTGTAAAATATTTTTGTTAACCTGAGCTGACAGGTTGTTTTGAAAAAATTGTAATGGATTTGTCAGACGAGTTAGGTACAATTGGCGGTTTATTGTAATAGGTAACTATCATAATCAGTTGTGAAAGGTAGGTGGTATTTAGCACCAGTATCCCAGTAAGCACAAGTACGTACATAAGACAAACTGAGTACGTACTTAAAACGTACATAAGACGTACTACTACTACTACTACTAAGGATTTCCACAGTTTTCACTGTCTTCCTTCACTCAACCGTTTTCTCCAATTTTCCCTGTCATTCCAGTCTCCATCTCGCAGGGTTCTTTTCTCCATAGCCTCGTCGATTTCATCTCTGAATAACCTTCGGGGTCTTTCTCTCTTTCTTCTTCCGATCGGGCTATATTCTGTAATTTTGTTTATCCAGCGTCCTCTGTCCGCTCTTCTGTCGTGGCCGTACCAGGATAGTCTCTTCTCTATATAGTCGATTATGTCTGATTGCACTCCCATTCTCCGCTTAATCTCTGCGTTTTCAATTATATCTCTTTTTGTAAGTCTATAGCTTCTCCTCAGGAACTCCATTTCTACTGCTCTTATTCTACCTCTATTTCTCTTGTTTATTGTCCAGTTTTCGGACCCATATGTCAGGGTATTATATATTCTCTTTTTTGTCTTTATCGTAATGTTCTTATCCCACAGCACTGATTTTAGTTGTCTTATACAGTTTCTTGTTTGTCTTAGTCTGTTGTTTATATCTTCTTCTGTTGAAGGTAGACCGGTCTACCTTTTGCCATTTTCTTCTCTATCAGTTGTTCTAATGTGTACGTATGATCTAGGCATGATTTTCCTACTGTGAACCCTGCTTGGTCTTCTCCAATTTTTCCTATTATTTCAGTTTCTAGTTTTTCCTTGATAATTTTCCCGTAAAGTCTACCTACCGACGATATTATACCAATTCCTCTGTAGTTTTCACATTTTTTCCGGTTTCCTTTCTTATGTATGGATGTGATGTATGCTTGTGTCCATTCCGCAGGTATTTCCTCTCCATTTAGTCCTTTTTCGAACATTCTGTGTAGCATGCGGAAGAACTTTTCCGTTCCGTTTTTAATTAGCTCGTTTGGTATCCCTCCGGGTCCTTTGGCTTTTTTGTTCTTCAATGTCTTGATTGCTCTCTTGACTTCTGTCAGACTTACTTCTATCTGGTCGTATGTCCCATTTCCTGCATGTTCTGTATTCTCTTCCTGAAATTGGGGACGGCTTTCTGTAAATAGTTCTACGTAGTATTCTTGCCACTCGTTTTCACTAATTTTGTCGATCTGGGTTTTCTCTGTCTTATTTCGTTGTAGTGCTTTTAATATTCGCCATGATTCTGAATTTCTCGTTCCTCCGATATGTCGTTCTATCTCTTTGCATGCTTGTTCCCATCGTTCGTTCATTTCATTTGTTACTCTTTTCTTTACCTCTTTGTTTTTCGCTCTATATAGGTCTAAGTCTTCCTGTTTTTTGGTGTTTAGGTATTTTATGTGTAGTTTTTTCTTTTCTTTTATACATTTCAATGTGTCTTCCCTTAATTTGATATTCTGATGGGTGTTCCTTTGGTCGTCTTCTCCAAGAGCTTCTAAGGCCGCTGAAATCAGGCAGGTTTTTATGTGTTCATGCATTTCATCTAACGTGTCATATCTGAAATCTTCTAGTTTTTGGTCTAGTCTTCTTTTGTATAGATCTTTTATTGATTCTTCCTGTAATAGATGTAATTTGAGCCTCTTTTCGTTTATTGTCGTTCCCGTTGTAACAATCGATGTATGTTTTTGTTTTGTCCAGATATAGGGGAATTCCATCCATGCCACCACAAGTTTGTGATCTGTTCCACACTCTGGTGTCTTTCACTTTGATGGAGCTTTTGTGGTTCATGATAATGTAGTCAATAATGGATCTTAGTTTTCTTGTCTCTCGAGTCCATGTGTACTTATGTATATTTTTGTGTTTGTAGAATCCGTTCATAATTTTCAAATCATCTACTTTACATAGTTCTATCAATCTTTCTCCGTTGTCGTTAATTGTGTCTTCTCCAAATGGACCAACTGTTCTGTCATTGTCTTTTCTTCCGACTCTTCCATTTAGATCCCCCACTATTATTATTTCTTGTTTAGGTTTTCTCTTATCCATTTGTTCCTGAAGTTGTTCGATAAATCGTTCTTTCTCATTGGCTGAACTGTCTTCCGTTGGACCGTATGTTGCTAGTATTATAATTTCTCTGCCATACATCTTGATTTTCATTTTGGCAATTCTCTGGTTTATGGGTTCCCAATCGTCTATAGATTTTTCCCATTTCTTTTTTAGTAGATTTATGTACCTAATACATACTATAGATACATATTATGTACATACTATACACACTTATGATGATTTATGTAAATAAAAGTAAATATAGGTGAATTTATCATTATTATTATTTTTTAATAAATTCAATTTTTATTCTGATTCATTTTCCTTGAAAGTTTTTAAGTGATCCCTGGCTCTCCTCAAACAGTCCAATTTCGTGCTCCGCCACCTTCTTATCACTACATTTTTGACTTTTTATTGTCGCTGCTATAAAGAGAGAATATCAAATTATAAAACTCGATACTTTTGATATTTTATCACAACCATCATCAACTGAAGCATTAATTAATCCATGGAAATACACCCATATAAATAAATAATACTGCTAAATGTATATCTGTGTGACTTCGAGAATTAATTCATTTTTGCAACTGCTTTAAATATTTGGAAATTTAGAAGTGGGTTGTTTTTTACAATAATTTAAAAAATCTGTTTTAAGACTGATGTCCCTCTAGTACCCTTAAATGGTTTATTTTAAGCCCAATAAATTATAGTTAAATATATAGTACATATTCTTATTACATAATCTTCGTTACATAATGCATTTAATTACAGTCTTAAAAATAAAAACATCTTACCCACTATAACTGTAGCAATGCTGAATTAGCAAAATGCGTTTATTTCGTCTTCCAAGCCAGCTATAATTAGTTGTCAGTTTGTTTGTAATTAAGGTACCCATACACCTTTTAACGGTAATGTTTTTTTTTCCTTTAAATAAGTAAAAAAAAATCTAAATGTAACTGTCTTGCAATGAATTATCACGTCAAAACTGTACTCAAGGTGAAAAATTCCTAACCAAATAAATTAGGTTAGGTTACATAATAAATATGCTTTAGCTCTCCTTTCTCATGGTACATACTTAAGACGTAATAGTACGTACTCTTCTGTACGCACTGTTATGTACCCCAGTGTACGTACTTACAACGTACATTTTACATCATGTACGTACAGTACCAAAATTGTACGTACTCAAAACGTACTGTGCTGTTTGGGGTAAGTACCACCTAATATTCATGGCTTTATAGAAACTAGGAATGAAACTTACCTTAATTTTTCGAGACAAACTCAATTTATTTTTGTCACTTAACTCGTTATTGATATTCAGTGCTCATATTACACAATAATATAGTTTAGCGTTAGAGAATTCTACTAAAAGTTCATACATTATGTATTTATACGACTTATTTAAAATATTAAGAATTTTATTGTAAACATAATTTCTGATAGATATTATATATTGTATTTGTAATTATTTGTAACACTGCCCTACTCATTTTTCAATTTGGTGTACATTGTTTTATGTATATTTAGAGATTTAATTTGGTATTTTAGTGAATATGTTAGAAGTAACCAAACTGCTCTCTATATGTAAGTTAATATAATGTTATTAGGTAAGTTTTGAAAACAATATTTGTTGCCTTCTAAACGTGACTGTCTCGGTCAGGTGTCCACAACTTAATAAACGTATTGAAACGATCATTGCCGACAACTTTGCGAAATAGGTTCGGCTTACCTATTGTAATATGACCGGTGGTAGGCCCTTCTTGAAGTTGCGCGTTCACTATAACACTTTTAAACGTAGCGTAGGTTCTATTTCCCTCATCTTCTACACTATAGGCACAATGTATACTCACAAAATGTGCTGCTACAGGAACACAACGGAAATTTTTAAATAAGTTGTGTCGCCGTGCGGTTTGTACCATACATAGTGATCTACGGTTCCGGTGCTAGGGTGTAATGTGTCCGTCTGCAAAACTAGTATATGCGCCCTTCGGTTTTTTTAAACTTAATTATATTTATTTAATATTTTATGCAATCGTTTTATGTTTCGAATGCAACAATTTTATGCATTAGATAATGTTCTTTTAATAGTATATGGAACTATAGGTTGATACACACCCCTATACATGGGTGTCTATATATAAAGTGCACCGCAAACTATTTTTACTTTTGATTAACAGATACTTTGTTTTTGGATACCAAAAGTTCACTACACACTATAAAACTTAATAACTAAACACTTAAACTAATCTCTAGAAAATAACACGATTAGTAAATAACTTAACAATAACTATAACATATAACACACAATATATTAACTTAAAAACCAACACGCTCCAATTTGAATTTTAACAGAAGTTTGGACCGGTAAAATGAGAATCCGTCTGGTTTAAGGCAATAAATTATATTTAATAGCCTCTTGACGATTGAGAGGGCGAATATCAACACCCACGTTTGGTTAGAGTAGGGAATTTGCTGAACAAATGTACTTTAGAATATACTTTTTAAAATTTGGATTTTCTGATAAAGGGAATAAATATAGATGAAGAATATCTAAAAAACTTACGCATCGCCGATGATTTAGTCATAGTAGCTAAGAATCTAGAGATTGAAAGAGGGATGGTACGATAACTCGCTGTGGCTACAGAAAATGTAGGTTTAAATATAAACATCCCTAAAACAAAAATAATGACAAATTTGGGACTCAAGCAGAACATAAGTATTGGTGGACAAGAAGTAGAACTCCTAGATAAATATAAATATCTAGGACATGAAATTATGATTGGCATTGATAATCAGAAAAACCGGTTTTGGGTGGACAGCATATGGAAAACTGAGAGAAACTTTTAAAAGTGAACTGCCCACATGCCTGAAGAGAAAAGTATTTGATCAATGCGTCCTCCCAGTGTTGACATACGGAGCAGAAACAGATACGAATGGAGCGATCTATGTTAGGAATAACACTGCACGACAAAATAAAAAACGAAGAGGTTAGAAGAACCAGGGTGACTGACGTCATCGAAATGATAGCTAGACTAAAATGGAGATGGGCATGACACATAGCTAGAATGACGGATGAGCGATAGACAAAAGGGTTATTGAAATGGAGGCCAAGGGAGATAAAATAAAAACTGAATGAGAGTGGCGCACGATAGACGTAGTTGGAAACACGAGAAAGAGGCCTATGTTCAGCGTAGACTTTTAAGACTGAATGATGATTATCAAACTATGGCTAACAGGTTGTTGCTTTGGTAACCCTTTTCAATAATTATATAGGGATAGGGTGTTAAACTTGTTGCTGTTTGCATTCAAATTTGGTTATACTTTTTAAATACTCTGTATAACATAAAAATACAGCGTGTGTCATTTTAAAAAACATATCCTTGATGTGTTATAGTGTTAAAGATGACCCTGTATATTTGTGACTTATTTTAAAATTTGATTTGACGTTTACAGCTGTCCCCTATTTTTGTGAATAACTTTTTTTGGTATCTCGTATAATAACAGATATAACGGACTGGTCACAAAAGTTGACCACCCTGTATAGTTATGTTCATTTTAACGTACAGACAAAACTTCAAGAAGAATTAATTTCAGACCACATCCCATAAAACTTAAAAATAATGGACCATTCCTTATCATTGAATGCGAAAGCACATTTCTTGATAAATGAATTAAATAAACATACTATACTTTTGATAAATTTGGTTTCTACCATTTTCTGTCCATTCTAAAAATTGTATTTTATCTTTAATTTTTAGGAGCTCAATTTAAAGAACATTAGGTACATAAATAAAAAAAGAAACTTTAAAAATGTCTTCTCGTTATAACCGTAACTGATCTCGCAGCGCAAAATAACCCTCCCCTCAAGAAACAACCTATGTATGACTGCATCCAGCTTTTATGGCAGCACTAACTTACTGATAAAATGAGATATTTGATTGATGGCAGGCAAATTTTTCAAAAATCCCCAAATCATGTACGCCTACCTACTTAGTTTATGTTGTAAAATAATATGGAGAGCATACAATTTATGTATAATATGAATTTTTATATATTTTTAAATTCAAATTGTTTAATTATTTTATATAATCTAAATAAACACTTGTTCTACTTCCAATTATTTTTATATGTATAAAATAAACTTTTATATAAATAAATGCATTTCTAGAATTTCTGAATCTTTGTTTTCTTTGATACAAAAATGCATGCGAGAGAGCAGATAAGTCAGGAGTAAAGCACAAAATAAAAATTTATTGTGCAACATTGTGTTTTGGGATAAATAGTTGATTGGAAAGATAATAAAACTATATCCAAATCATAAATAAAATTAAACGCAAGTTATAGGAGCCGGCCCTGTTCTAGACATTCACCTTAAGGCCGTTCCTCGCGATTCTGGGCATAGCTAAATTCCAATGTAAAAGCGTCTATATTCTTGGTAAAAGTCTCTATCAAATAACGCAAAAACTATGGCAGATATTGAGATGATTCTTTTTTTATATGAAAGGTCTTAAAAAGTTCTAGTGTACTATTTGGTTGTAAATTAATAAATTGTTTAACAATTTTTTTTGTCAAATATTTTTGATTAAAATAAACGTAATTTTTTTTTAAATAGGGCACTAGAGAATTTGACCCACTTTCCGAATCTGTTTTTATTTTTAACATAAAGTGTAACACAAAGCAGCTATTTGGTATAAACGTTTTAAAAAATCTCAAAGTTCTGCTAAATGTAACTATCGATCAGCACAGGCTGTCCTTGTCGATAGCCTCTGGATTCTCGCCGACAGGTAGGTAAGAAGTATACACCCTCTCGGGGGAGGGTCACAAATAATGTTGAATAACATTAGGGCTTATTCCGACTTTTGACAAACCAGTGTGTTTATTGTTTTTAAAATGGGTAGTTCACGAAGACGTTTATGTTCCGGACGAAAAAGTCGACGACGATTGAAGAAATTTTAGGAAAGAGAAAGCTGAAGGAAAGAAAACCCTTCAGCAAATTCGGGAACGGTTTTATTGCATGAACAGTTCCGACGACGTAAAGGACTGGTGTAAGAAATGTACTATTTGTGCTACAAGTAACGGGCCTTACCGAAAAAGGATAGTTCCTATGAGACAATATAATGTTGGAACCCCGTTTGAAAGAATAGCTTTGGACATCCCTGGGCCATTTCCAGAAAGTGAAAATGGAGGCAAGTACATGTTGGTAGTAATGGATTACTTCACTAAGTAGGTCGAGATTTACGCACTTCCAGACCAGAAGGCCGCCATCATTGCAGATAAGCTGATCAAAGAATATATCAGCCGATTTGGAGTGCCTTTGGATATCCATACTAGACCTGAAGAAAACAAGAACTACAACATATCATCAGCAAAAAGCGAAAATGTTGTTCTCTCAAGTTGCAGCAGTTTTGCGAAGGTCCATACCTCATTATGGAGCAAGATTCCGAGGGGAAAGCCGATGATAGTACACCATAACCGGCTGGCGTCTTCCGAATGTGACCACGACGTAGATGAAGAAGTGGAAGTAAACCAAGTCCAAGATGTGTCTGATATCACGTTTGAGGAATTCATGGGGTCCTATGGAGCTACCGGTAAAGCAAGACATGGTATTACCGCTGAAGCAAGATCTATTCGCGCTTCCAGATGACTACTCACTGGCCCTTACCATCCCAGCCAGTATCAAAGACGCACCAGAGTTGGCATCCGTCTTTCGAAGGAAGTTCGGACGAGTTGAAGAACTTCAATGTCAAGTGCCAGTTCCCGGGAAAGCCTTTGAAACTCCATAACGTTACGGTACCTTTTCTACCTGGTAACAAAAAACACTGTCCGTGACCAACCTACCTACCGAGATGTATGGAAAGCCTTACTACAATTGAGAGAGCACGTACTAGAGTCCGACGTGCAAAATTTTGCCATGCCAAAGTTGGAGTGCCGCCAATTAGATTGAAGGGTTATCCGAAGTATGGTGGAGGAGATCTTTAAAAGACACCGAAGTCCAGGTGTTAGTCTGTTGCAATCCGCATAGTTACTGGTGCGGAGAGAAAACCGTCCCTTGTCATTTTTATATAACTGGAAGTTGTAAAAGAGCGTCCAGTTGTCGTTACCAGCATACCGTTCCAGTTCCAGTCTCGACAAGGTTCCAGGAGGAACCATCTTTGAATGTGATTCTTCTTCTTCTTCTGGTAGCACTACAACCCGGGGTGGGTCTTGGCTGACTGCACAACCTGCTTCCATCTCGAACGGTCGTCCATGATGTTTAAGTCAGTGGGTAGCCCCATTGTTCTGAAATCTGACCATATAGTATCTCTCCATCGCATACGTGGACGTCCTAAGGGCCTTCTCCCTGTCGGGACTTCTTCCCAGATTAACTTGGTAAGGCGGTTATTAGGGAGCCTATGAACATGGCCCGCCCATCCTAGACGTTGGGATTTAATCTCTTGGACTACGTCGCTAGCACTATACATTTGTTTGACCTCGACATTTGTTCTCATTCGGTATTGGTTAGTATTCGGATCGTGATAGGGACCGAAGATCTTTCTGAGGATTTTTCTCTCAAAGCATCTGAGTTTACTTTCCATTGCTTTTGTCAGCGTCCACGTCTCACACCCATACATGAGCACCGGTCTAATTACTATTTTATATATCCTGATTTTTGATGTTCGTGTTAGGCTCTTGGATTTAATAGTGTTGTGGAGGCTATACATACATCTGTTTGCTGCCTGAATTCTCCCTTTTATCTCTTCCGCGATATCGTTATCTGTGGTGATAGTCGCTCCGAGATATTTAAAACTCTCCACTCTTTCAAAGTTATAGGGGTCTATTGTTATATTTTGTCCTATTCTATCTCGTCTCTTTGGTCTGTTAATGCACATATATTTGGTTTTCTCTTCATTAACCCTTAGACCGGTATTTTTTGCCTCTCTCTCTAATTTATTGAAGGTTTCTTTTACATTGGTGACGGTATTTCCTACAATATCAATGTCATCCGCGTATGCTAGTAGTAATAATATGATTCCTACTGGATACAAAATTAGAAAACATCGTTTCAAGTGGCTGCGGCGTATAGATGGTATAGATCTTATATAAAAAGCGGCACGGTATTTAGTCTTGGGACGAAATAGAAGAGGAAGGCCGAAAGAGACCCGGTGGGCGACAGTTAGGATGTGAATGTAAGAGATGTTCATGTTGATATGGCACAGGACAGAAAAGTTAAGAGGAAAATAATTAAGAGTATCCAACCGTGGATAGGGAGAAGGCAAAGATAATCATAGTACACAAAAAAGGGGGGTATATACTCTGAAGGAAATGATGATGACTATACAGCTTTGTTTATGACTCACAAACTTCAAAGAGGCTTAGGAGTGATCAACTCCTTCAATAATTCTCCATCTTAAAAAATAATGTTTGATTGCACAAATTATGTTCCGAACCTAATAATTTCTTTATAGTTTATATACTGTCAATTTCTCGATATAATGTTTCGTAGCGCTTGGCTCTGTTACAATTGATTTTGTGTATTTTATTCATTGTTTCACCAACAATGGTTCATAGTTCTTCGTTTAAACTGTCTTTGGTTTGGAATGATCTTAAATCTATTTTAAATTTTTGCTTTTCTTCTGATGAATGACAGCAACAATTAGGCGACTAAATATACTTTTGAGCTTTTTTTTAACTCTGCACTTTATCTTTTGGGGTTTAGGCCATGATTCTTCAAAAAACAGAAGAAGACTGAATATCATGTTTTCCTCATTATAACCTTACTTTTTCAGTTTTTATCATAATTAAACTTATAAATATTATTTAAATATAATATTGCTCAGCATGGGTCATGATTCTGAGATCACTGCTTTTCTTAATTTCCATAAAGACCAATTAATAAGATCAGGTGTGCCGGAACATTTGTGGAAAAGCTTATACAAAAAGTTGGTAAAGCAAACATTTGATGCTTCCAGTACTTTTGATTTACTAAAAATTGAACGAGACGACGACGAAGATGATGTGATACGATCGAGGTTACTTCTTCAAGCTTCTAAAGATATACAAACATCAGATCCTGATCATATCTATCTTATAGATCATGCCTGGACTTACAAAATTCAAGATGCAAAAAACCAGCTTCTGGCTCATGATGCCCTTCGGCAACGACTTTGCAAAGTTTTCGACATAGACACAACTCAAGATGAATATGAAATAACCAATTTATTGTTTGAACATATGTGGAAAATTAATAATTACTATTGTATAAGTAATAATGAAAATGTGGAAGACAGATTGCCGATTTGGTACATAATGGATGAAGTAGGTATTGCAGTAATACATAGTGATGACCCCAACTGCAGGATAGTACCTTTTGTGTATGTAAATGATCAAATTACTTACTCAATTCTATTTCCAATTAAAGATATAGAGAAAGAAGATATAATTTGCAGAGACTTTGGAGAAGGAATTGTAGATAAAAGAAAAAGGGATGCCTTCTTAATACCTTGGGTTCCACAATTATTTGAGGATGATGTAAATCCAATCACCCCATCTGAGGAATATTTTCTTAGTGGGCATATAAAGGAAAGTTTACCAGATTTGTCAAAATTGGAGAATAATACTAGACAAGGAAATATATTAAAAGTATTTTCTCAGTATAGCTTAGTCAACATGTATGTAACTAATCAAAAATTCTGTATAGTTGACAATGAAGATGAAGCAGATATTTTGTGGTATACTCAGCATTTCAAAGATTTTAAAACACTTAGTGAAACTCCAGAAAAGTTTGTAAACCAATTTCCATTCGAGTATGTTTTGACAGTAAAGGATCTTTTGTGTATTATCTGCAGAAGGAAAACTGGTATAAAGTGGGTTCCTACCTCATATAACTTACTGACAGAACTTCCAAATTTTGTTAGTTACTTTCAAAAAAGACAACAGGATGGTAAAGATAACTACTGGATAGTTAAACCATTCAATTTAGCTAGAGGATTAGATATGCATATAACAAATAATCTAGAATATATTTTAAAAGTATCTCATACGGGTCCTAAAATTGCTCAAAAGTATATTACCAATCCAGTATTATTTTACAGACCTGAGTGCAATGGGAAGGTTAAATTTGACATTAGATATGTCTTTTTATTAGAAAGTGTTAAGCCACTTAGAGCTCACGTATGTAAAAACTTTTTCTTGAGGTTTGCTAACAAAACATTCGAACTGAATAGCTTCGAAGATTACGAAAAACATTTCACTGTCATGAACTACACAGAAAATGCAAATCTAAAGCATATGAAATGCATAGATTTTATAACAAACTGGATGCTTCAATATCCAGATTATGACTGGGAAAAGGTAGAAAATTCCATTTTTAAAATGTTAAAGGAATTGTTAGAGTGTGCCACAATGGAAGATCCTCCATGTGGCCTAGCACATAGTCCACAATCAAGAGCTTTATATGCTGCGGATATTATGCTTGAATGGACTGAAGATAAAGAAATTCAGCCCAAACTTTTAGAAATAAATTTTACTCCTGATTGTAAGCGAGCTTGTGATTATTATCCAGATTTTTTCAATGATATTTTCAGTGTGTTGTTCCTTAATGAAAGTAAAGACACAATTGTACAGTTATAAATTTTATTTTTTTACACAATAAATATAATTTGATAAATACACTTTTTTTTTACATATATACATATTAAAAGAAAATATAAAAAAATGATATTACAATACTTAAGGATATATAAAACATAAATAGGACTTTTATTTTACTGGACTAAAACAAGATACAGATTATTTTATATGATGAGTTTGGGTGTCAAGAAGTGTATGTACTTGTTAATCATTGATTTACTTCCTATTAGTAATATTATTAAAACAGCCTCTTCAACATGTTAACAAATATTCTGCCCTGCTAAGTAAAAACGTCCTAACTGGCAATATTAGACTTTTGAGAAAAAGCAATATTTGTAGTTACTACTGTGCCGTCATCATTTTAAAAAGCAGACTGTTGCTTTTTTGCATATAAGTAGTTAATTAGGATTAAATTTTTTTTTGGTTTACCAGCAATCACTTAAACTACCCCAAGTTTGATATTTGATAGATAGGACTTTTTAACTAAGCATTATTAATGTATTGGTTATTTAGATTTATTAATTTTTCAGATAGGACTTTTTTAGTTTAAATATGAATGACAATTAAAATTTTACTAACTGCATTTACTCATTAAATAAGTTTGTTAAGAAAAAAGGCAAAACTGATACATATTGTATATTACCACAAAAGTAATTACATTAAAAAAAAAAGAAAAAAATTAAATCAAATTACAAATTATCCTCAACGACGGATTCTGACACTGGCATATTTTCCCAAAACATAATCCTATTCTTAGGTAATATTGGGCGGAGCTTATTTAGCAAAGTTTGTTTTCTCTTCATGTCAATCCCTCAAGCCTTAGTATGCATATGGGGTTTGGGTATGTCTGTTTTGAAAGATTTTGCCATTAGGAAATTAAGATTTATAAAATCGTCTGAAAAGCTTACTTTGTATTTAAGGTTTTTACTTCCTCTTGAACAAGAAATAAGAACTATATCTCGTAAATATGGCCTTGGTGACAAGTGATTAATTTTATGCTTTGAGCTATGATCTTTCCATGCATAAAAATGTTCTGTTTGCATAGGTAATATCTGCACTTTTCCAGAATTTGAATTCTGGACACAAGACATAAAGTCATCAAAGTCGAATACTTTACCCATTTTTGTTAGTTCCTTTTCTACCTGATGATGGAAACTATCAGCTGCCATAAAAGTGTGTCCAGGTTCAAAAAATTTAGAGTCAAATTTTGTAACTGAACTTCAGGACTATTTACAATATATATGAGAAAGGAAAGAATTGCCCAGTTTTTGTTTTGCGATGCGCAGTTATCTAACCAGAATGTTATATTTTTTTCATCTCTGTGATGTAAAATAAATCTGTAAAGTCGAAATGATGTCTTCCTTATTTCTGCCTGATATACCTTCATGCCAAATAACCGCTGTTGGTTTTTGTTTATTCGATGAATTACCGATTGGCATAAAACTTTCGTTGCATGCAATAATGCGAGGAACAAATATTACCTCTTTAAACATCTCTGCCCGAGGTAACATGATCACCTTTTGTAAATCAACAGAAATATACATTTCGTGAGAGGTTGTGGATACAGCCACATTATTTTGATATTTCTTTCTGAGCTGAGTCATATAAAATTTTATGCTTCTTCCATGTTCGACAGGAGTCACAGTCTGCATTTTCATTAACTTCATTATGTTTTGTCTCAGATTTATGTAGGTTGTATGTTTCACATTCAAAACACTCTTCATGACCCAGCTTTGCAAATGATATATTCATATCACTAACATTTTTACGATAAACTTCATAACTGACTTTCATATCTGGATACATTTCCTTGAAATGCTTGTGCATTTGTGTAATAGAAATATCACTGGGCAAATACAGCCTATTTGGTGCATGTTCTCGACGATAATGTGCTATTGTCGGATTGAATAACTGTACGTGTTGTTTGATACGATCGGTATCAATTTTCCATTTACATGGAGGACGTCCTCTTTTATCAGGAACAGGTATTATGGTCGTAGCTGCTGGAGTGTTTCGAATAGTTTTCAAAATTCGGTCATTGTTAACATCAAATCCCAGAGTAGAAAGAAGAAAAGTTTTGCAAACATTAACTTCATCACCAGTTATATTTTTCAGGTAATACTTGAACGTATTTCTGCGACATGTGTTTGTTCCAGCTGTTCTTCGTTTTATATCGAACCGCCTTATACAACCGTATATAAATGTATTTCTGGCGTCTGCACTCATTTCCCACACTAGTTGATTAATAACTTGCTGTCTCTGGACATTAATTTTGATGCACACTTGTAACTTGCACTGTTCTGGATTACATGGTTGTTTAATGAAATGTTTTTGCTTCAAAGAATCTGTTTTTTGCTTTTTTCTAATAGCTGGTGACAAATCATACTTTTTGCGTTTTCTGATTGTACCTTTCTTTGTATAAATTTTATCACTTTTCAGCTCAACAGTATGGATTACGTTTTGCACGATATTATCAAGTAGCTGCTTAATAAAAGGCAAAGTTTCGTCTGCAACATCGATGTCCACATCATATCGTTAATATTATTGGAAAAGTGTTTGTTAGTTGATATAATTTTATCCTCACCCGGGTTAAGTGTTGTTTCTGAAACTGTAGAAGATTCTGCTGCATTAAATTCAACTTCTGCATCAGCAAATTCTCGTTTTTTCTTTTTCTTGCCGTCAATGCGTATTTCTTCTCGAAACTGTTTATTATGCAATGCTAATGCAACTAATTTTTTTCCCCCTGTCCATTTTCCTGAAGAAAAACAAAAATTTACTGACTACTCAATTATTATTTATATTTATTTTTACTTACCACAGCAAATCAAAAAGTACAACATACACTTAGTTTACTAGTATTACGAAAATAAGCCTGCTTGCTGCAAGCGTCACAAAATACAAATGAAATCAACAAAAATTATTACATCCAATTATCTATCAAATATCTATATGACGCGATCGGGTATTCACATCACTTCACAGAATAATTCCCCTAGTCATATATTTCGTATAAGCGCTAGGTCAACATTAATTTCACCAGTTGAATGATTTCAACATGACTTATTTAGTCAAAAAGTCCTATCTTCACAATTTGATGCAGACAGGACGCTTTAACTAAGTAGTCAGTATATAGGATAATTATTCTAAGCACAGCGGCTGTTAGTTGTAAAAAGGACAAACAAATTTATGATTTTGTACGATTTGAGGTGGCAGAAAGTTTCTGACTAAGTAATAAGATGATAAACGTCTAATAGTAGTAGAATATAACCTTATCTAGAAAAAACGAAAATTGTAGATCGGACGTTTTTACTAAGCAGGGCAGTATTGGTCTTATATAAATGTTTATTTAGCTTTAATATTGATCATTTTTCGGCAAGTAGAAGGAAAAACATGATACATTCTTCACACATCATTTAAATTTGCTAATGTAGGTTTTTCATGTATCAGGAAAAAGAAAATTATGTTTATTACATTTTGACTGCAAAAATTGGTAGAAAAATTAATTCTAATAGTTTTCAATTTATTTGTTATCAAAAGTGTTAGTTTTATGTCGAAAAAAATCAATGTTTTTAATCAGTTTTCTGATTAGCAGTAATTAACATTAGTAATTAACAAAACAACAAAAATTTTGGAGTTTCAAAGTCAAACAACGGGAAAGCTATGCATTTTTCAAGGATAACTTATAGAAACTGATTTAAAGTCTTTAAAAAGATCTATCTTAAAACATAATCCGTAGCACAAACATTGAGTGACTTATGATGAAAGAAGTCAGTCCCAATTTTTTCAGTGAGAAAGTGAGCGGAAACAACCTCCTGGTTAAAATTAGTTGTGGGCCCTGTTCAGTCTTCTTTAATTACGTATTATTAATACATTTTAAAAGTTTTACCGACTTCGAATGATTCAGTTTAAAAAAAAAATAGTTAAAAGCGAATAACAAATTTTTGTAGTTGGGTAAAAAATGCCCTTTTCTTAACCCTCAACTGGTATGATGGATCAATATTGACCCAACCAAATTTAGTTTTATAATTTAACCAATATTGCACACGGCGCACGGCACTGGGCAATTGTTTTCTGAAAACACAAGAGTTCGGACCAGATTTGACTCAGTATACCTTTAGTGACATTATTTTTGTTTGACTGTTTACATAATAAACCGGCGCAACAGACCTCTTATGCAGCAAGAACTTGAAAAATAAGCTTTAAACGCTTATATTAGTGACTATTCCTGTGATGAGAGCGAGTTAAGCGATCATGACAGTGATTCAGTGTTAGAGGAATCAGAAAAGGAGCAAGCTGAAAATGAAATTGTTCAAGAACAATCCGATACGGTTGAAAAAGATGAGAAGAAAGAATTAGGGGTAGCAGGGCAGTATTTTTTTAAAAAGGATAAATACCAAGTGGTCAAAAATACCTCCAGTCTGCGGAAAAACTCGAAATGAAAACACAATCAGAACAAGCATACCTGCGGTGACAGGTGATGCATACAGAAATAAACCAGCCGAACCAGTACTATATACCAGAAAAATACATTATTTTTTATCAATTCCCACACTATCATGTTTTACAACTTGTACAGTCTATTGTAAACAGTAATCGAAATATCACGGCTGATAAGTGGTTTTCATCAGTTGAATTGGCAAATGAATTTAAAAAATGTGGACTAACGTATACAGAAACATTGTGAAAAAACAAAAAAAAGGTATAAGGCGTTTTATTGAACTACCTGCAGAACAACCCAAACACAAAAGATGGCGATATCACATGTGTTCTAACGACAACAATCAAAAATGTGCTCAGTATGTACTAAGGGTATTTGTAAGGAGCATAGCATTGAAGTCGTGAAATGTTTGCAGTGTGCGGCGGATTAAGTCTTCAAATAATTTCAAGGTTCAAAATACCCTAGACTTTTTGACTTTGACTTTTGACTTTTGAAAACATTGCTGAGGCCGGTCCTCACATATGGAGCAGAAACATGGACTCTAACGCAGAAAGATGAAAGACTTTTGGGAATATTTGAGCGTAAAATACTCCGCAAAATATTTGGAGCTGTAAACGACCAAGGGCAGTGGCGCAGAAGATATAATTTTGAATTGTATCAGCTCTTTGATGAGCCAGATGTCATAACGTTCATTAAAACACAGCGACTTAGATGGGCTGGACACATAATACGAATGCCAGAAAATACCATTGCTAAAAAAGCTAACCACAGGAACACCTATAGGAAAAAGAAGCAAAGGCCGACCGCGAATTAGGTGGTTAGATGGAGTAGAAACCGACTTACGAATATTAAAAATCAGAAGATGGCAACATGTTGCCAAAAACCGAACAGAATGGCGACAAATCTTAGAGCAGGCCAAGATCCACAGAGGATTGTCGAGCCAAAGATGATGATGAAGACTGATACTCAGAGACAAAAGAAAAAGAAAACAAAAATGAATGTCGAATCGGGAAAAAGTGTTGTGGTGACAGATTTAGAAGAAGAAGAGTTTGAATCTGAAGCAGGACCATCAGAAGTTCAGAACATAGAACTGAATCCCACAAAAGAAATTTCCAGTCGCACTAAAAAGCTAAAACGAGAATCTAGTGCTTCAGAAAACTGTCTCCAAGACAGTGACAAGGAGCTAGTGTTGTCATTTGATGAAGAAACGAACACTTCGTTAACCCTTGAGACTTCTTAGTGGTCAAAGTGTATGGCAAGACCAAGCAATCTCTTAGGCTCTACGTTACTAAAGTTCTCTATCATCAAGGTGGCGGCTACATAGGAATCTTTTTTAAGAAGCTTCTCCAGGCTTGGAAATTTTCCGAAACTAAAGGGGAAGCATTTTTCAAACCGATGATATTATAAGACAGTTGTCTGTATGTATAAACGTGAATACCTCGTCTCGGTTTAAAAACATGATTAGTTTTAACAATGATCTTAGTGATTTGTGTTTATATTAGCCGACCTTAAAACTGTATTTTTCACTTCAACAATAAATTTCCAATAAAACAAACTTTATCTTTATATGTGTATGTTACTTTACACCTTATACACTTTTTATCTGTTCCTATTGACCCTACAAATGTATGAATAGGAACACAATAGTTTTTCATACTCTTGTTTCTATTTTGGTGGGGTGAATCACGTTATTAAATACAATGTACAAAATATTAACTAATTTGATCAGACAAAGAATAGAAAAAGAAGCTAGAACAAAAATAGGTGAATACCAACATGGATTCAGAGAAGGTAAGTCAACAATAGATGCAATACACATTGTAACGCAAATAGTCGAAAAAAGTTACGAGCACGGAATAGATCTACATATACTGTTTATTGACTATAAGCAAGCTTTTGACAGTGTAATAAGGGAGGAGCTAATTAAGGATATGAATCAATTAGGCATCCAAGAAAAATTAATAAGTCTCACGAAAATGACGATGAAGGAATCCAAGGCACGAATCTTAACAAAGGAAGGCCCGTCAGATGAAGTACAAATGGAGGTAGGTGTAGGACAGGGAGACTCCCTGTCAACAACATTATATAACATTGCCATAGAGGGCGCAGTAAGAGCAGCCAAAATTATGGGAACGATTATCGAATCTTCAGCCCAACTGATTGCGTATGCAGACGATATTGCACTGGTTACTAGAGATTTAAAAACCATGCAGAACATAATATTAATAGCTAGATAAAGAAGCAAAGAAGAGAGGGCTAGTAATAAACCAAAGCAAAACGAAATACCTCAAGTGTTCAAGAGAGAATACGAACATAGAGAAAGAAATTAAGCTTGGTGCATATACATTTGAAAGAGTACACCGCTTCAAATACCTGGGAGTGATGGTAAACGACAGAAATGATAGAACAGATGAAATAAATGAACGCATCCTACTGGGTAATAAAACCTACTGGAACTACCAAAAATTCCTGAAAGAAAAAACACATTAGTAAGAAAACCAAATTAAAAATTTACAAGACTGCAATCAGGCCAGTGATCACCTATGGTGCAGAGACGATGTGCCTAACACAAAAAGATGAAATGAGGTTAGAAATCTTAGAGAGAAAGATAATTCGACGAATAATGGGGCCGGTGAGGATAAGTGTAGGCGAATTTAGAAGATTAACCAATGAAGAAATTAAAGAAGTCATCGAGGGTGAAGACATAATCAAGTTCGTTAAGACGCAAAGGCTCAGGTGGCTGGGGCACACAGAAAGAGCTAACCCAGACTCTACGCTAAAGCGAATAACTGGATGGAGACCAACAACAAAGAGACCAAAGGGGAGACCCAAAACAAGATGGAGAGATTCAAGTCTTAGGAGACATAAAGAAGCTGAGAATCTACAATTGGAAGGAGCGCTGTAAGGATCGGAAAGAATGGAGGAAAATTGTAGACAGGGCCAAGTCACACACGCTGCTATAATAATAAAAAAAACAACAGCGGACTGATTCTCCGCAATAAATGAATCAGAGAGCCCAAAAGGGCGGCAAACACTCCGCCAGGAGTGAATAAGCCATGATGATGAACATGTGTTAGTGGCTTTTGTTAGTTGAGCGTTGGAAACCGTTTCTATTCAAACTTATATACATGCATACATTCATTCATACTCGACTGTGAAGCAAAGAGCACAAGGCACACTTCAGACCGTAGTTTTGAAACAGTTGCGTCGTGGGGGCTGAACCTAAGTAATTAAATTGTCTGAAAAAATTACAATTAGAAAAAAAATTACAATAGAATCACTTTATTTTTAACACTTCAACTTTTTGCACAATGTTTGCGTTGAACTAGAAATAATTCACGTTAACCACATCATGTACAATTTTATATTTTAAATAATGTTTAAAGTTAAAAATAAATATTAAACTGAACATTAGGACTTATCATGTTTAAAATATTCACTGTGATATATCGTTAATTTTGAAATAAAGAATAAATGCTCTTACATTTGAGCTTACTTTCACTGACACTATCCATTTACCGTTATTGATTCGATGACGTCAAGGTAAGTAATCATTAATCCCATAATGTACAGTATTGTGCGAATTAATGGAATCATAGTCTGTTTTAATGAAAAAACAGTTTATTTAGTAAAAAATTATATTTTGACAAAACTATAAAGGTAAACTTACATCATTCAGTAGGAAATATGTCCCCCTTTGGCAGCAATTACTGCTTTTAACCGTTTTGGCATAGATTCTATGAGTTCCTGGCAGTTGTCAGATATCCTTTCATCTCGATACCAAACCTGAATGGCCGCTTCTATCATTTTTGTTTTAGTGGTACAGTCGATTTTTCGCAGTCTAGCTTTGCAAATGGCCCATAAATTTTCAATGGGGTTGAGGTCGGGTGAATTACCGGGCCAATCTAAAACATTAATCTTCTTATTTTTGAAAAATGCCATCATTTCCTTTGATTTGTGACAGGGAGCAGAGTCCTGTTGAAGAATCGCTCCTCCTTGGGGTTGATATTTTTGGAGTTGTTTGTCCAAATACTTTTCCAACATGGATTTGTATTTTTGGCTGTTCATCATGCCTTCAATTGGCACCAAAGATTCAACCCCCATGTATGAAAAATATCCCCAAAACATTTTCTTGAATATTGAAAAAATGAAAAAAAATTCACACTGATTCCATTAATTCGCACAATACTGTATATCTCTAAATACGGATACTGGAGAAGATACAACTCATAATTTTATCGTAATGTAAGATATGTAATGTTCAAAGTTTTCAAATCTCAAAAACTTTAAACATTTTAAACTGATAACTCAACAAAACAATTTTAATATCGATATATACATACATAGTTTAACCACTTTATTATGTCTGTTTTGTATTATGATCGGCCACAACAAAAATCTGACCTAATTCATCATAGGTATATGTACGTTTTAGGAACGTATCCAGTAATTTTATTCCCGAAAGTGTTCTCAGTCCTGGGAGCAATGGAATGCATCTGAATTCTAAAACGGTATGAGAATGTGGAAGCAGAGGTTCTAATTGTCTTCCAGAAATATCACACCACCCAATACCTTCTACGTTTTCTAAATAAATAATAAGCTCAACTGTCCGCTCACTAAAAAATATACAACGCATGAATAAAACATTACAAAAATATTCGCAGTACTTACCAATTATTAATAAGTTTGCATTTAAAAGTAAAAAGTTCCTCTAAAGTAACAAAATTTGGCAGTTCTACTATTGTCATTCTTATATCTCCATATTCAGGACTCTATAAAAATACATGTTTAAATATTAAAAATGATGAATTCAATTAAATATTTAAAATTATGAATTGTTTGCAAATATGAGTCCATTTTCAATAGGTGAAAGAAAAGGAGTTGGTTATAATAAAGCCAAATGTGAGTAAGTCGAGTAAGTCTTTTACATCGAGTAAGAATCTAGATTCTAACTCGATGGTCCTTTACATATTAATATTTAAAAATTGCACGGATGACTGATAAAACAACACAATATTTCTATAACAAATTCCTAACTGTAACATCAACATCAATGTTTGATCTCCATGAACATTTTCATTCTTAAACAGTTATTTCTTAAATGACTACGAAAATTGTTCTATAACTATGTATATAGACGTTTTCATCGTTCTTGGCGTGTGCGTGTAAAAACACTTGCAATAAGTTGTTTCATCTGTCTTTCCTTGTCTAAACTCGATTCGTTGACCTCCTCCAGTGGCAGCTATTTGTATTTGTAAAGAGGCCAAACTTATCACCGACACCGTATCGGCCAAACGCATCGGTGTTATTGCTACAATACTGGGAGACGTGAGTGGTCTCTTCATTCCCTTCTCATCGCACTTTACCATGACGAACGTGACTCGCACAATTGAATTACGCATCTGTGTATCAGAGAGAGACGAATATTAAAAATTCCGTAGTAGCTTATTTCAGGCACACGCCAAGAACGATGAAACCGAGTTTATTCAACTTTTAATAGGCTAGAATATTAATGTGATCTAGGTAGTTCGTCCGAAGAGTAAAGCGTTATACAATACATGATGAAGGTAAATATCACTACATATAGAGAAAAAGTATTATCCTTTTTTTAAACAATAAACCACTTACCATCCTTTGAAGTTGACTAGTTTGCAATCTTCCCCTTTCACCCAAATTGGATCTCCAGACAATATCCAATTTACCGATATTTGTTGCTCCACTTAATGATTTTAAATCTGACGATAATTTTTCGTTAGGCACTAAACAATAAAGGAATTGGCAAATAGCTTGAGGTTGAAGAATAGTCATTTTGCCAAATATACTGTCACCTTTTGTATTTGAATTTAATGAAACCACTGAAAATATGGGAGTTTAAAATAAATATTTGTTATTAATTTTGAATTAGGTTTTTATTATTTAATAATATTACCAGTACATACAGTTAAAATAAGTGTTTAATAGATGGATATGTGAGACACATATTCGCTCGGCTAAGACCAACTAGGAGTCTTAGCCCTTGGCCCTGGGGATCTTGTTAGTTGGTCAACTACAACAATCGCGGAAATTGTCAAATATCACTCCCCCACGCAAACCGTGAAAAGATGGGAAGAACTGCAAGGATGTAGACTTGCCAAGGTAACAGTAAGTAACCTTGAAAACTCAGCATCAAAGAAGTACTTGGGAATGACCAGGAAAAACCTAGTTTTGAGCTTATCTTGACAGTGGGTTTTAATTGGTTATTGTCAATTAAGCAAACACCTCCACACACTGGGGCTAGTAGAATCTCTTAGTAGAATAGTAGTTCTCTATGCAGGAAGTGTGAACCAGAAGACGAAACATGTGTCCTTTGTGAATGCCCAGAGTTGTCATTGATATGAGAGTGTATGTTCAGCGGAGCCCTGGCTCACACCTGCCAACATAAGGAGATGTACCCTTGTGACTATGTCTATGTCTATCCGCCTACAAATGGCTGGACGGAAAATGAGCTAAGGAACAGCTTCATGGGAGGATGCATAATGGGTCAACTGTGGCCTAAGTGCTGTGGGACTTAACTTGCCTTACCTAATACAAGATATCAAAGCACAATTTAGGCTGTAGTGCCATTGGACGAAGTATTATGTCAATAAACATAATATTTTATATCTAAGACGAAAATCAATATACTGATGCAGATTTTATTTTGCTTTAGGATTAGTCAATACAGTCAGAAACGAAGTAAGATTTATGTACAATGATTTGTTTAATACAGACACAAATGATCAGATGTCACATTAATACAAAAAACATTAAACCAATATGTAATTAAACTATAATTTTTAATTTGTAATAACATTCTACATGCACTCCAATTTTATGATAAAATTTTTAAAGGGTATGATATATCTAGAACTACTAGGATAGTATCAAAAAAGCAAACCTCACTAAATCTTACATTCTGAAAACTTACCATTAAATAAATGTGAAGCATCTAGAGCAACTTTTTCTAAACATATAGGACCAGCTGTTATATTTTGTACTTGTGCTTCTAAATATACATCGTCATTTTCAGCATTATAGAATTTGGTCTTAACATCTAATGGCTTTAAAACCATAATTTTGAAAAATTTTCTAAATGACATGGGCGCACCATCTGATGGTTGATATGTAACTTCACATATTAAACTAAAGACAAACATATTATAGTTAGGATACTTGAAAAATATATGTATGTATATCAATATTTATTAATTGATTTTATTAAAATATAACAGGTATTCAGATATTTTAGTAAACTAAGACATGGATTAGAACCTCAAAAAACATTTGCATATACTCATATTTGTATAACATGAATATAACATCTGTGTAAAATAATGTCTAAAAGACAAAATCAAATATATCACTGAAAATCCTCGCCAAATATGTTTTGAGACATATGTGGACGTAAAATTTTTTTATTGTGTATAAAATTTGATCAGCACTTTCAAAATTAAATTTTGAGACAACGAAATTATAACACACAAAAACAGTAAAATTCAGAATTAATACAGTTGAAATATATTTAAATAACAAAATAGATGTCTACAAATGTACCAACACAAGCAAAAGATGAAGAGTCCATTACAGAATTTCACACAGAACTCCAAAATGCATTAAACAAAATGCAAGAAACAAAGATAAAGCAATAATTTGAATATATTGAAATACAACTGTGGAATCAACAGACAATTAGGAAGCATAGGAAAACATGTGGAAGAAATACAACAAAGAAAGATAAACAACCTATTAATAGAGAAGAACTATATCTAAGGTGATAAGTAGTAAGAGTATAAGTCAAATAAAAGTCTAAAAATATTAGAAGAAAGATGGAATTACTTCAATAGAGTATTACAGAAAACAGCAATATGTTTATGTGGAATCAAGACAGCTAATAAATAATATAAAAGGACAAAGTGGTGTAAGAACAAGTGAAGATAGAACTAAAGAGGAAACTGTCATGGAAAAATAGACTGAAACCAGATTAGAAAAATACAAAGCAGAATATATAATATAGGGACAATCAGTAAAAACCATAGCAAGACAAGTAAAAGCAAAAGTGTGGGAAGAGTTTGAAAAATAATTACAGGAAAACTATGTAACAAATAATAGAAGAAAAAGTCCAGAACATTTTCGGAATAAATATTCCATTTTCAGTGCTGCTACAAAGGTATACATGTTTGAAGCCACTAAATACATGGGTGAAAATCCTTTGGTTTTTTATTAGATGGTATTAAATTGATAGTAAATTACATGATTGCTGCTAATTTTATAGGATGTTTAAAATTAAACCAGATTCATTTCATGACAATATAAACTCCCACCTGAGTTACTGGTTCAGAGATATGTTCTTTAAGTGGATCTTGAGTAGCAACAATAGAAGCTTTTGAACAGTTTTATTTTTTAGCTTTTATTTACTAATAAATAAAAGTTACTTACATATGTGTTCCTATTTCTTTTACTTCATGATGTATAACAATATCAATTGTTTTATCAGGAGGAAGTTGATCTGTAGTTGGATTCGAAGACAATGATAATCTTTGGGCACTTGTTTGCAAATCAACCTACAAGACAAGCTTTTAAAAATGCAATAAAAAGAACATGCTAATATTCTCAATAATCTTTACCCAATGTAGGTATACTCACTTTAACATTAACATTTTTAACAGTTTCTTTAGATTCACTATAAACACAGATATAACTGGAGAAAGTTTCCCCTAAATATATATTAACTGGAGTCTGTGGTAAAAGCAAAAATTGTCCTACAGATAAGGTTTCAGTGCCTTCTACAGAAGTAGGATCTTGCTGCAAGGCGTTATTTAGTAAATTACCTGGCAAATCTTTACTATCACAAGTAATGGGAAGGGGACTTGCTAAGGTAGGTCTAGTTAGCCTCATCACTAAAATGCAAACAAATTTATAACAGTTACACACTAACGTTATGTTATACCTTTTAATGCCATTGTATGTTCTTCAGATTCCATTTTTTTTAAATAAGTTTAAAATCTATTTTGATGTTTACGTTTAGTTTATAGGTTAGCAAAGTTAAAAACTCATCAAATGCCTTGATCAATTAAGTTTATCAGCCAGATAAACCCAAAAATTTCATTAAAAAAGAAGAAAAACTTATTGACAGTAATGTGACAGTAATTAAAGGTGGTTGGTAGGGTAGGTGTGACATAATAAAAACAATTTAAAAAATTTAATTATATTTATAAAATTTTAGGCAAACGTGAAGATAAAAATCATGCTTAATTATATAGCAACGCGGTCTGTATCATTTACTCCGCGAATGTCACATCGGTTGATTAAATTTAGATATGGACTTGCTAAAACCCAGCAGGCCCAACCGGCAGCAGCTTCCAAAAGTGGAATCCAAGGGGGTCAGCAAGCACAGGGACAGGGAGCAGTACTTTGGGATTTCGAATTACCCCCTCGATTTAGAAGAAAAGCTATCGATGACAGCGAAATAGCCGTAATTAACAATGGTGGGCCTTTGTAACTTATTAGGATATAAATAGTATTACTTTTAATTATAAATATAAATAAATATTTAACAATTAATATGTTTCTTGATTATTATCATCCCTTGACATAACTTTGAATGCATCAAACAGGTCTAAATTTTAATAGTATTTGGATTATTTTTAATATAGGAGTATAGAACTATTCAATATAGAGAAAAGAGATTAGGTGTTGATATAAAATGTTTTCAAGCTCCAGCAACAACTTAAGGTTTCATATTTAAACAATCAAATAAAGAATAAATATTTTTTCTAATACTAATAACCATGGTTTAATCATATGTGCCTCATTCATTAAATCTCTTGCATCCTCTTTTATATTGGAAAATAAAGTTTTGATTTTGATACATGGTAACAGTTGCCAACTTAACAAATAATGATTCTGAAATTTTTATTGTAATATATTTTATATTTCAGAAAAGATTCCAGCACTTTTCTTATATAAAAGTGTTTTCAGTGGAAACTTTCCAGGGAGGTAGCTTTGGTCATGCTGATTAAAAGTTTAATTAAAAAAAGAGATTGTTTCTGAGTAAGCGAGGGTCAAAGTGTTTAATTGTTTCAAATCTAGGTTCATTTAGATGCATAAGCAGACATGTGCAACTCTTACATGCAAAACAAGACATGTCTGATTTTTAAACCAAAATATCTTTTTACGAACAAGGCTAATTTATGTTTTGATTAGTAGTAACTATATTTATAAAAAATAAAAATTTTTGGTTAATGCACAATGTTCATTAGTGTCAAATTAAGATTTTGGTAGGTTTTTTGCGATTTACTCAAAACAACTAGGTCAAATTTCTGGTTTTGTATTTATACTCTTTATTTTTGTTTTTTAATGCTGTCATGGAATGGAAATTTTCTTCGATAAAGTAATTTTTATTTTCTAAAAAGAATGCTGTGTAAAATAGCAGCACAAATGTTTTAAATGAAAAAAGAAAAACGAGGACTCTTTTTATAAACTGTGGCTTGTCGTTAGTTTATTTTCTTTTGCTTGGCTAGATTGTGCAAAATTAGGTACCTAATTTTATACAGGATGCGAAAATTACGCGCCAACAACTAAATTATGCGCAAATAGCATAATTATCAGGGGCGGCTCGTGATAGTACAAGCTGGTGAGGCACACTACACTTAAGGAAAATTATTATTATTATGGTTAGCTTCTCTTTGCTCCAGTCATACCCGGCTAAGGAGGCATTGCTCGCGTCAGCAAACAATGACTTGGCGTGAGAAGGACTTCTGACGATACGCGCGCGGATCAACAAAAGTCATCCTCACCTCAAAGCTCTCCTAAGCCCTCCTCCACCCTCCCTTATGTGCACTGAAGGTGCAACATAAGGGCTGACTGCTTTTTGAAAAAGTCCGCGATTGAGCTGTATTTATGAGCACCATGTGTAATAGGGTGCTCATAAATGTAACTTAAATCATACCCAAGGTGTCGTTAAGCGACTTACTACCGTTTATCATGAAATCTCATATCGTGAGATAAAAGCGAACGAAAAACGAGGGAGCTGTAATCCTCGAACCTGCACCTTGGTTAGCGGCCAAGTTGTAGCCTCAAGGATCTAGGTGGCCTCTCCCGTGGCCTTTTTGTATTTTTATAATTTTTTTGTGAATTTTTTATTATTTTATATATTTTTTTGAATTCATATATTTTTTATTAATTTTTTTGGGATTTTTATATTTTTTTGGGGGTTAGTAGGTATTTTTTATCTGGGAGATTTGTTAGTAAATTTGGTAGATAAAAATTCAAATAAATCTTGAGCAGAACGCCCGGAACTTACATCGTAAAATCCTATGAATCGTTCGACTGGTTTATTGTTTATTACGTAACGAAAAATAACGGATAGTTGTGAATGGCAGCTTATATCAGTAGTGTCATCCACCTGCCAGGAAAAGAATAATGATTTTGAAATTTCTTCCTCAATTTTTTATTTATAACAAAAGCAATTGAATTGATTAATTCATTTTGTATGGTTTTAGATGTCCCAGAAAAAACTGATCTAGAGTCATTATCATGTTCTAAAAATGTTTTTAAATTAGTGTCAAATTTACTAACAAGAACAACTAGCTCTTTGAAATTCCCGCAATTTAAAGATTCATTAGATTCATCATGCCCCCTAAAGGGTAACTCTTGCATACAGAGGTGTGAAGTAATATCTGTAAGTCTTTTTAAAATTTGCCGATTTTCTTTAACCCTAGCATTGAAATTTTCAATATCTATTTTACGCAAATTGTCTAGTGCTGTAGCGATATTTTGCTTTTGTTTTCTCATAAGAGTAAGCTTGCAATTCGATGTAATATGTTGAGAACTTTTATTGTGTAACAATAGACTCCGAGACAAATTTTTCAAATCAGTATAACCATTTTTGAACCAAACTTTGTCGCTAGTATTAGCTGTGGCAAATAAAATGCATGGCCAACAAAACAATTTATTTAATGTTATACTACCCGTAAGCCAGTCAAACTTTTCGTACCATGCATTTTGAAATCCCCGATTTATCTTCATATGAATGACTTGAAAAATTCTGCTGTTTGACTAAAAAATTTACGAGATTACAAGTATTACGAATATTTACATTTACCTGGGAAAGTTGTGACGAAGTGCTCGGTGCTAAATCCATTTTTCACTAAAACCGAAAATCCTGCAGACAAAAACAAACCCACCAAAATTATTAAAAAAACTTAATTAGATTTGCACTTATTATATAACATGTAATCTTACTGTTTTTTTAATGAAAAACAACACGAGATACGTCAAACGTGATCCTGCCGCACCAACAGGTCAACAGGAAGTAATTTAACTACTATTTACTACAACAATTTTGCAGAAATGTTCCAAAATGTACCAAAGTTGCTAATCTGGTAAATGCATAGAAAAAAAATATTGTTTGTTAAATCGGAAAACAATAGAACAATATGTATAGTACCATCTACTAAAGGAAAATACTCCAATGTTGTTACAATTTTCAAATAAAAATCTATGTTTTATTTAAAATGTACTTTTATACCCCGAGGGAAAAAATGTAGCGGATTGGGTACCTTTGTACCAAAACGGCAACGCTGCTAATTAAAAGAACTACACCAAACCAGAGAGGCTTGCCTCTCCTGTTCGGTGAAATAGTGGGCAGAAATAAATAAATCATGTTGAATTTCGCTACATAATGTGATGTGTAATATGCTAGACAGAGCAATGCCGTGAGGCTTGCCTCGGCTATAATTTTTAAAGAGAGAATAAGATGCACAGATGATAGGCGCCGTTGTTTATTTAATGTTTTGTGGTTTAAGGTTGTCCGGCCCGTAGATTATGAAGAAATATACAAAGATAAGACATCAGGGTGTACCTATTTTAATTTTTTATCATAATGAAAATAAAGTTATTTAGAAAATTCCAAAAAGTTAAATTGTAGTTAAAGAACGTAAATAGTCGATTAATACTGGTGAGGCACTGCCTCACCTGCCTCATAGGACCAGCCGCCCCTGATAATTATATGCCGATTAGAACACCGCTGTAGCGCCAATGTGTGGTCATCATCAACGACAACACCAGTATTGGCGTCAATCCCTTTGATGTGTACACAAAAACCGACAGTCCACGGAAAAGTTCCAACCTTGGAGTAAGTAAAAAAAAAACGTTGGCGCCAACACAGTTTTGTCAGTACACACATTGGAGGATTACACACTGTTGGGGGCCAACGTTGGTCCCCATGCGTGGAGCCGGCATAAAACTATAAAAAAATGCAGGTGTATAATAAGGTTCAGGTCAAATTGTTTTTTATGACCATAAAAGTAGGTTTAACTTAGTTTTAATGGCGCCTCAGGTATTATGTATAGGATATATACAAAAGGATCTGATTTATGAGGTAATAACAATTTATATTCAAGACGTTTAAAAAAGTTTTGTGGTTAGTAAATATATTGCAGGGCTGTATTATGTTATGTCAATGAAGAGATATGTTGGGGCCGTAACAACCATTTCTTTTTTTTTTTGGTATAAAGTTGAATTTTTCTTTTTTGATTGCGCTACCGATCGGCTCTTCACATCTTGACAATTGTTTGCACCGGCATCATTATTTCGTATTGTAATAAGTATTTTGTTTAATTAATAGTTTTTATTAATATTCTATATTTTCTCAATTTTTACATGAATTCTTCTATGCCTTTATCTTTGCTTTGGGCTTGTAATATATGCATTTCTAGTGATTATATATGTAAAATAATTGTATTTTAGTTATTCTCTTATTAAAATAAAAATAAACATAATTTGGCAAAACAAACTCATAAAAATAAACACTATAATTTAAAAGCCTATTTATTTTTTAAAATGAGTCAATACTAAAAAAATTAATTTAAAATGTACAAAAATTGGAAGTTGAGATTTTTTAGGTTCAGTGATGATGATCATGGCCTGAGCAACAGTGATTCGAGTTCACCTTCATTGGAGACATATGAGGAGCTAGTAGTTTATTTACTTTGCTCAAGATTTCATATGGATAAGAATCTTCTTCATCATCTAATGGAGATGATTCGTCTAATTCATAATTAAGTGCTTTAAAGAACTTTGAATATTGATTATTCTTCAAACTTGTAAGCACAACCTTTTTCATGTAGTTCTTAAATGCTATTAATTCTAGTACTTGCATCATAAACTTTCCTAGGCCTTTCCTTTGAAAAGATGAATCAAGCTGCAGTTCATAACTAAAATTAATATATTTGTATTAAGAAACAATATTTGTATTATTTTTTTTACAAAAGTAGTACAGTAAAACCGTTAACCGAAATAATTGGGGAAGAGGCCCTTTCGGATAACAAGAATTTCGGTTAAAAATATCATTGTTTTCTATAGTATTGGTATTAATAAATACTATAAGGTAATTTCGTAATGTTTTCTAATAAGTAAATACAGAATAAAGTAATAAAATTAAGGAAAATGAACACATTTAACATGGTTTTTTAAAGAAATCTTCTATTTTCTTGTGCGTTATCGTTTGACAACGATGTTTTGCACCTACGTATATATCTCCATCGTTCATTTGCAGAACGTCGTGAGTTTGCCTCATTCCATCGTTCGACGAAACGTAAAGCAATCTGAAAAGGACAAAAATTTTTTTTATACAATGACAACAAAAATTAAGAACCTAGTCGTGGCCCTAACTAATTAGGCCTACTGTATAAAATTCTTATCCTTAAGGCATTGAAAATCTCGTCAGCGATCTCATGCTGCCTGTTGTCTGTTGGGTCGTCATTTTGTCGTCTGATACGCTCAGGTAGTCTGGATGAAGAACCATATCAATGATGTCCTGGTCGATGAATTCACTTTCTGAGTCATCGGCTGCTAACCACTCACGTATCTCTTCTAGTTAATTTCGTCACATTCCGGCAAATTTTTTATTAAAGGTTTAATTTTTTCTGACGTTTCTTTACCATTTTCTTCTTCAGGATCGTCAATCAAAATCCTATCAAAAAATTAGTTCCATCATTTTTCCAAACTTGAAGATTTGATCTTGGCCCAGAACTCAGCACACCGATAAACAACATGTTTCATTGTTGAACATTTGAGGATTTCGGGAACACTTTTGGATTCATTTGTCTCGTGTAATAACAGATGTCTTAAGAATGCTCCTCTATAATGTGAATGTCTCTATTACTTCCTGGTCTAACAGCTGAATTTAGCTAGTGACATTTGGTGACAAAAATCTAACAATTATCACTATTGTGTAGATTTTGAGGGTGAGTTGGCGCATTGTCAACAAGCAACAATGCTTTGATGGGAAGGTTTTTTTATTTTAAAAAGTATTTTACACTTGGGACAAATTAATTTTCGCACCATTCTGAAAACAAAGTGGTCGACATCCATGAGCTTTTTTGGCTTCTATAAAAACTGAAAGTGCTTTTTCTCAAATATCTTTCAGAGCTATTGATCTTTTTGATTTCCCAACACACATAGGTATTTAATCGTTGAGTGAAATTAATGGAATTGTACACATTTTACAATAAAAATTTACTTGTTATTGAAGAAATTATTGAAACTGTCAGCCATTTCGGTTAAACAATGTTTCGGTTAAGGGAGGTTTTACTGTACTTCTAAACATTATGATATCATAAGTTACCTATACATTTCTAAACATTATTTCTATAGTAATAAAATATATAACAATAGATGATTTGTCTGACATTTTTAATGAAATGTGTCTTCTACTCAATATGTGGTTAATATTCTTTTGTAATATTAATTCAAGTTGACAGAAATCTACTCTTAAGAAGAGCTGTCATAGACAAGAAACAAATAGATGACATGCCATTTTCTTAGTTTGTAAGTGTGACAAAAGTCACATCTATTAAACCTACATGTGATGGATGCGAGGCGGAGATGATGACAGAAGACACAAAATGAAAGCTGGAAGTCTTCAAACGAAAATTCCTAAGGAAGATATTTGGACCTATTAACGAAAACAGAGTATGGAGATCCAGGTACAACCATGAATTTTACCAACTGTTCAAAGAGACACTAATCTCAGAATTCATTAAATTTCAGAGACTTTGATGGGTCATATAGTGATAATAGAGACAAAAGATTGTCAAAAAGAGCCCTAGATATTAAAATGCGCAAGACCACAAAAACAGTGGGAGGATGAAGCAAACACGCAAAATGTTCTAGATGTGAGAACCTGGAGAAGATTGGTGGCTCCCTCAAACTCATGCCTGTACAATTTTGTTTTTAGCATCCCCAAAAATTAAAATCTAGAGGAGCTAAGTCGGGTGACCGACTTTATTGACCATTTTATTGGACCATCTGTACTAATGACAAGTTCAGCAAAAATTAACGCTAAATAGTCTCTAACGGCTTTTGCATTATGTGCAGGACAGCTGTCTTGTTAAAACCAAATTTCAAGTTAATTTGAAGACATTGAAGTACAGGAATAATTTTTTTTTTTTTTAGTTAATGCCTCGACAACTATGATCATTGGCATGGTACAGTCAGGTACCTAGTGTAGTGTGTGTGTATGTGTAGAGTAATTGTCTTGATACTTAGCAAAGTCTACGTCATTGTCTTTGCTAAGAGACGCTAATTGTATCCGAAAGTCTGCGGTTCCTCCGGTGAGTACCGATCGCACATGGATAGAAACTATTTTCATTCATTAATTTTTAATAAACGAAAATTTCTCTACCCAGATGGGATTCGAACTCACGACCTTTAGGTTTAAAGGTAGGCGCTCTTACCACTGAGCCACAGAGGGGGTTAACAGGAATAATTTGATTTTGCAGTAATTGGAGATATTTGCCTGCATTTAAATTGCCTGCAATGAAAAAAGGACCAATAATATGGTCTCCCAAAATTACAGGAGTATAAGCATTTGAGCGTGTCACAGACACACTCAAATGCTTATACTCCTGAGACCAATAATGTACAACAGATGGATTATGTTTCTTGTGAATTGTGAAGGAGGACTCATCTGTAAACAAAATATTTTTTAAACATTTATTATTCGCAAGGTATCTCTCCATCATAATTTCACAAAATTGCATCCATTTAAATTTATCATCAGGACATATTTCTTGAGTTGTCTGCACTTTATAACAATGGTAGTTGTTTCTTTTCAAAATATTCCTCACTGTTTTTACATTCAAATCAACTTCATGAGTAATTTGTTTACTTTAATAAAGCATCGCTTTATCCAATGCACACACTTAAATTTCTCTAATTTCTTGTTCTTGAGAAATTTTCTTTTCATGAGGTTGATCTGATGGGCAGCATTTTTTACATCTGCCATTAGTACAGCCAAGCTTATCAAATTGTTGAATAACGGCTAATACAGTTTTTCTATATGTATTGGCATATTTTCAAAAGTCAAAATACATAAATTGATAGTTTCTTGTACTGAAAGTACCATTTTATTATTTGTACCCATTCTTCTGTTATATCCATATATATGTATGTATATATAAATAATATGTATGTATATAGCTTGAGTGATCCAAAGAGAGTAGAGGCAACAGGCAAACTAATTCAGACAATTAGTCTGTAATAAATTGATAATTGTTAAAATACCTAATATTCATAATGCTTGTTCTTACCAATAGAGTACTTCAATTCCTTCGTCCATATCAAATCTAAAATGAGAAAATCCAAGCAAAGTACCATCTGAAGCTTTGGCTACAAGATACCATGCTGCTTCATCTGTTAGTTCTTCAATTTTTTTACTATCACTCCAACCCCATGTACATTGTTCATACCTGAAAATAATAAAGCATAAAAAATAGAAAATAATAAAATACACATTCAAAATGTAATTTTACCTTGGGCATTTGGCAATCAATATTGATTCTTTATTTGAAGAGGTTAAATATTAATAGTTTTAAGTCAGTGTTTTTTTTGTAATCTAGAATATGAATCTATCCACTAAATGAAGCTCTGCTGCTTGACTCATTTAATTTAATGTAGAGTACATGATGTAATTAGTACTGCCTTAGCTCTAATTGTTTATAATTATTTTCCTATTTAGAGAAAACAATAGCATATTAAACATATGTTCATTATTTACAAAAACAAGTACCTAGGAATTTCAGCTTCTATTGTTTAAACAACTTTTTAAAGTTTTGATAAGTCTTTGTTTGATGTGGTTTATTGCTTATAGTCTTTTGTTTTATGCCCTTATTACAAAGTTAATTATTACCTAAACTATACAAAAGAAACAAACCATATGTACAATAGTAAACATGCTATATAAAACAAAGTTAATGACATGAGTTCTAAAACTACCCAAAACTTACTTCAGCTGCATGTTCTTTTTAGTCAAGTTAAAAGCCCAGTCTTTAACATTTTGATCTAAGTCAGCAGACTTTTTTACAAAAAGTTCAGCTTCTATACCATTTTTATTGAATTTTCGGAAGACCGGAAAAGGGTCTAAAGGGTCATCCAATTTATTAGCATTTGCAACAATAGTCATAGCTTGACTTATCCTGCTTTGTTCCTCTTTCCTTTGCAAACGTTTTTCTTTACTCTTTGCACTGCTCGCAGCTGTTTTTCTCTGTAAAATGATTAGGTTAATGCAATTGCCTTATTTTATAAAAACTATAATATACAAAAATACATACCCCCATTATTATCTAAATTTCTATTTAAGGACGAGTTTACAAACATAAAAAATAAGCGCGCTAAATGTAACACACACCACTACTCCGAATGTCAAATTTCAAATTCTTCTTTTAATATATTCACAGAACGGATTATGAAGGCCTTTGAAGAAGAACAATAACCTCAAATAAACTTACTTCTTGTTCTGCTCTTCTTCTTTCACTCATCTTTGTGGATCAACAATGAACACCACTATTTCGAATGTCAAATTCTTCTTGTAATCTACTTACTGGTCAAATATTCAATTTGCTTAACACAGAACACATTATGAAGACCTTTTTAGAAGAATTTCAAAAAAAAGGTCTCATCTTCTTTTTCCATTCATTGTTATGGAACTCTTGCTCCTCTTCTCTTTCTTGTCATACATAATATTTATATAACCTAATTTAATATACTTTTTGAATTTTTAAATAATAAAAAAATGTTCAAAAAAGTTGCAGTTGGAATATCAGGAGGTGTAGATAGTGCAATAGCCGCGTTACTGTTAAAGAGACAAGGTAAAATATGAACTAAATATGTAAGAAAAAGGTTTATAAAATAATTGGGCAATGATTTTTAGGGTTTAATGTCTCTGGCGTGTTTATGCAAAATTGGGATATACGAGATGAAAAGGGAGTTTGCAGTAGCGAAGAAGATTATAAAGACGCCCAATTTGTATGTGATAAATTAGGAATTAAGTTACATCATGTTAATTTTGTTAAACAATATTGGAATGAAGTGTTTTGGTAAGTCAAATTGCAATCATTCTTATAATATGTATAACCCTTACTTGCTGCTTACTTACCTTATTATTCAGTATCCTTGGAATATGGATGTAGAGGTAGACTATTTGGTAAACTAGGGCAATACGCAGTTTCAGGCACTCTACATATAATATGAACTTAATTATAAACAATTGGATAACAAGATATACTAGAATAATTAAGAGAGTAGAAAACTTATTTTTACACATAACAAAAATTCATTTATAAACATAACTTTATTTTGAAACAACCCTATATTTTTAGTCAGTTGGTGAAAGAATATGAAATGGGAGCTACTCCAAACCCTGATGTATTGTGTAACAGAAATGTAAAATTCAATTACTTTTATAAGTATGCCACAGAAAATTTAGGTGCTGATGCCATAGCAACTGGTCATTATGCAAACACTAGTTTTGGACCTTACCTTGAAAAATATGAACCAGATAAAGGTAAATTTAAAGGCATGGAAAGTAGGTTTCATGTGTGTGCTATTTCAAGTAGGCACATATTGTTCCCAAATAGTTAAATCTGTAATTATCAGCATTATGTTGTTTATTTTAATACTTTTAAGTATGTAATATTAATTTTAAACTGCTTGGTTTTAAGCATCTGCTTAAAACAAGCAGTATTAAACCATCTGCTTGGTGATAAGGTTAAATAGCAAGTACTAAGCAAAGGTCACTGAAGATGGTCTGATTAGTCCCAAAACATTTGTTTTGAACAAAAATCAACTATTGTAATTAATTTGGATTTTATGACTTAATTTTTAATTAAATATATCCCTATTACAATAGAAATGTTCACTTCAATGTAAAAGTTTTTTCGATAATTATCTATCCAACTTCATGAAAGTAAGCTCTGGTGTCCCTCAGGATGGTCATACATCTCTATTAATGATGTTACTATAAATGCTTAATATTGGCTGATGATCTAAAATTATGGAGGGTTTTGGATGATGTAATGGATCAGCTTTGCTGCTAGATGATTTAAATTGACTACATGATTAGTGCAATCAGAACAGACTCAATATACTATTCTTAAAATATTGCATTACAATTTATAGACCACTTAAGTCAAAAGATATGATGTATTGATTTTTTGCAAACCCAAGAGTATTATTATTATATTGATATATACAGTATACAGTGCTAGTCATAAGTCTGTTCCCCCCCTCGTATCTTCTGAAAGGTTTTAAACATTCACTTTTGATTATTTGTCAAAACAGTTAACATTTGTCAATTTTCTAGATGTTTTTAGTTTTGCAAAAGCGTTTATAGCTCAATATTTAGTTTCTGCTTAGTTAAGTCAATTCTATAGAAATTTTTAGTTTGTAAACGCATTTATACCTGAATATTTAGTTTCTGTTTAGTTTAGTCAAGTTGTTTTTAGTTAGTTGTTCTTATTTAATATTTAGTTTAATTATTGTTTAACGAGACAGTTAAAAGTTTACAAAGGCAGAATGGTACATACTGTAGAAAACAAAGTAGCAGCTGTGTTAATAATTGGTGAATGTGGAAATAATTTCCATGCAACAGAAATCTTTTTAATGAGAGGTACCCTGATCGCCCTACATTAAGATTCTATTTGAGGAAGCTTATTCGGAAGTTTAAACAAACATGTAGTGTTCAAGATGTCAAATGATCTGGTCAACCAACAATTAGTGATGACAAATTGACAATTTCAGAAATGGTAGTGAACCCTACTTCTTCTACAGCCCAAGTTGCATCTATCTATGGAATCAGTCAAAAGATAGTACATCGAGTGTTGGCTGAAAGCAAATTTCATCCATACAAATTAAAAATTGTGCACCATTTTTGTGTGGGGATACTTGAAATTTAAAGTTTACCTTATAGCACACGACAATATTGACATTTTGAAGCAATGAATTATTGAAGAATTTAGGGCAATTATTATGACTGACTAGGTATTTTCAAATGGGGTATCACTTGCCATGAGGTCCCATTTAAAATTATTTGTTACAGTAAGTAATGTATATTTAGCGCTATAACTTCATATGTCACTATTACTTCACCTGTTATGACCTACATCTGTTTATTACCTCCCTCCAAATTTCACTATTATAACAATAACCATTCAAAAGATAAGGGGGGGAAAGTACTTTTGACTAGCACTATATGATTATTATGTTATTTTAGCCATAAAGCTGTTGTTGGCTAAAGATGTCAGAAAGGACCAAACCTTTTTTCTTTGCCAAATAAGACAAGATACATTAAGAAAAACAATGTTTCCATTGGGGAATTTTTCTAAATTTGAAGTGAAGCACATGGCAGCAGAAAATAACTTGGAAAGGATAGCTTTAAAACCAGAGAGTATGGGGATTTGTTTCATAGGATCTAGAAACTTTCAAGATTTTATTAGAGAAGTAAGTATATGACATAATGAGGTTATATTAAGTTGACTTTACACTACATGATTCATGATGTGATAGAGCCTATTATCAAATCTGCGCTATTGTGTCACATTTTTAATATATTTAGTTTATTTTATTCTTAGTTTAGTGTTTTATAGTCTTCTTGACACTAATTTGATATACCCTGTCCACTATTCTCATAAGAGCCACTGCGAGCACAGATTGACTTTTTTTTACAAGCGTATGCAGTTGTGCGTTGTATTATAAAGTGGAAGCCATGCAAGAAAACCTTTTCCATTGAAGTTATAAAGTTAGTTTACCTACTATCAACTATATGCCATAACAAAAAGAACGGCAACATAACTCATGCACTCATAATACAATTATCATTCAGTGTAAACATGATTTTTTAGAACATCATAAAAACGAGGAATCATAACCAATCTCATATAATAAATCATGTAGTGTAAAGTTGACCTTACTTTCTATTCTATTAATTCTAATTTTAGAATTAAAAAAATAGATAAACTGATTTAAAAACATTAATAAAAGAGTCTGTACAAATATAATATATTGTATTTTATAATTTGTAGTATATTTCAGATAAATCAGGAAATTTTGTGGACATAGATACAGGACAAATAGTTGGACATCACAATGGCATTCACCAATGGACTTTGGGCCAAAGATCAAGAATTTCAGGTGTACCAGAAGCTTACTTTATAGCTAGGAAGGATGTTGAAAGAAATATTATTTATGTGGTAATTTTTTTTAATATGAGATCAAGATCAAATATACGTACATGAAAATTGTGTTACTGCATACTTCTAACAGCTTAGTTGTTTTGTACATTTGTTGCACCACGAGTAATCCATAGGACACATCAATTTCTTATTTTCAGTGGTCAAGTTTACAATTTTTATTTCTCTTGATTGATGGGTTGATTCCCAGAAAATTTCCTTTTATTCTATGTTCAGAGCCTCTTTACCATAAATACAAGATCCATTCCACAACATCGCCCATAGCTTTAGCTTTGGGTTAGTTAATTTTTTGGAAACATTCTTCTCTAGTTAGCTTAGATAGTTTTTAATTTTTTTTTCATTTTCAGCTTTTATTTTTATTGTATGCTAACTAGCTTAACAGTAAGCTTACTTTAGTATGTAATATTTTTCTTTCTGTTTCTCCTAAAATAAATCAAATTGTGGCACACAAATCAACTTAATATAAATACATTTTTAATTAGATGTAAGCAAAAATCTCTATTTTATAAGAATTTTGTAAGACGTTAAAAAAATAAAATATAATCTTTGTAGGCTTCTGGTACTGACCATCCCATGCTTCTCAGCGACTTATTTTTCACTGGTGTACCTCACTGGATCCATTCAGAACCACCTGAACTGCAAGTAAACAACATTTTAGAATGTGATTTTAAATTTCAACATACACAACATTGGAAGCCCTGCCAAGTTTGTAAAACCACACATGGATTAACTGTCAAATTGTACGAGGAAAAAAGAGCCTTGACAAATGGACAGTATGCAGTTTTTTCCAAAGATAGGGAATGTTTAGGTAGTGCTAAAATAATAAGTACACCCATATCTAATTTTTCTTATAATTATAAGTTAGATAAATATGAATGAGGCAATCAGGATGTTGAAAGAAATAAAATAGCTACTTGATAAATTGTTTTATTTTTACCTTCTATGTTTAGAATCACTATTATGCTTATATTTTTTATGTTTACTTGAATCATGTTTATCTTCCTTTTTTCTTTTATGTTTATGTTTTTTTGACATTTCCTCTTCATCAGAACTACTATTTTTACTCTTCTTCTTCTTCGATTTATGTTTCTTTTTCTCTGATACTTCATCATTTTTTTCCTTTTTAATTTTCGGCAATTTATCATCTTCTTTTTTAATCGGATATATTGGTAAACGCAGAGGTAACTTAATATCAGCCTCAATTTGGTCAGCTAATGTCTCTCTCAAATTTCTTGGTGGGCTTTTATTAATAGTGGGAACTACACTTTTAGGAGCACATCCCTCCTGATACAACTGTTTTGTTTCTTCATCAGTTTTTTTACCCTCTTTTGGGGCTTTGTAGTCAGAAACATGATCTACTCTTATAATTCTTCCCAAAATTTTGATACCATTGAAATTATCAACAGACAATACAGTTGATCTTTGATCTTCATAACATAAAAAACAAAATCCTTTTGATTTTCCTGTATCCTTATCTCGCACAAGATTAACATTTACAATCTCCCCATATCTGAAAAAAAGAACAAAGAATATTTAAACAAATGTTATACTTAAAGTAAAATAAGCAGAAAATGTGAAAAATCTATCAAAGCATAAGGCAACATTGCTATTGTGTATAAAACTGCAGAACATTACAACTTTTTCACCTAATGTTTCTGCTGCAAAACATTTGTATCATATACTCTTTTAGTTTATATATCTGATGGGATTTTAAACTGATACATGAAGTAAACTCTGAATATCTTAATAATAATAAGTCCTTGGTAATCTGGTATCCTTGAGGATATACTAGGAACTTTCTAATACATCATGATGCCATGAGCAGTATTATAATATTCTAGGTATTATGGTGATAAGACTATTAACTTACTGTGAGAATATACAAATAATATCTCCTTCCGTTAAATCATATGGTAGGCCCCCAACAAATATCCATGCACTATCCCTGTACTGATCATGCCAAGAAGTCTTATTTTTCGTTCCCAATTCATTCTCGCTTAGTTTTAAAACATTTTTCATATTCCTAAAAAACCAATATTTATTACTACATTTAATAAATAATTGATAATTGACTTACGTTAAAGGGTTCATTTTTGATAGTTTTGTTTTGCTGGTTTCGCTTTTTTTCAGGTTAGTTTTTAAATTTTGTAAACATTCACCAACGTTTTTTGACAACTATGTCACATATGGTTACTTTGACATTTTTTTCTGTGTAAACAAAATATTTTATATCTCTGTGAAAGTGACAATCATCTATCCTCGTACTTCTTTCACTTTCGATTTCGGATGGCCTTTCTCTACTTAGGTTTAGTAAAACAATTTTTTTATTGAAGATCTATTATTTTGAACTTTGCGAATATCCCCACCAATGCCGGTAATCAAATCGAATTGACAACGCATGCGTATATCAGACAGTGACGTTTGTGAATGGCAACCACCCCTGAGTTGTCATTTATGAACTTTTTTATGTGTTTATAAACAATTAAAAAGGAAAAATGAGTCTCAAACCAGAAAAAGATAAAGTAAAGCAATTACAAGATAAATGCCAATCAGTTCTCAACTCTCTGTTAAGGGATGAAGATAATAAATATTGTGTAGATTGCGACTCTAAAGGTATGTATTTTTAATATTTTTTATCTTTGCATATTATAGTTGGTATCAAATAACAATATGTTATCGCTAATGATTATGAGTAGTAGATTGTTCATTGCAAAAAGAGGCGTTAGTATTAATAATGTATATAATCAGAGAACATAATATGCCACCTGCCTGGGGGCCTAAAATTTTTTTAGTAGATATCATTTTCATTACTAAACTTATTTACAGTATATATTTAAAACTCATCAATAAATAGTTGCGATATATTTGAAGTATAAATCTTTAAAGTTTATATTTACAATGATTTAATTACTCATTGTAATTTAACAGAAGATATGCACTGGCAATAATGCTAGTTTTTCGTGAAATTCATGATTTTTAACATGATACTGCTCTAACAAGGAGTATGGGAAACGAATTTACAAAGGTTTATGTTATTACAAGTTTATATATTTAATGGGAAATCCTATTTGTCATTTCTATAGATTATTTAACTTTTTTGTTTCCAAGTACCAGATAAGTATATAATAAACTTACAATCAAGTATTTTAGCTTCATAATACTTTTTAATAATTATAAAGTTCATAATACATTTTTAAAAATATCAAAGACAGTAATTTAAATAATGTATTGCTAGCTGGACCAGTGAACCAATCAATAGCTTTTTACAATTTTCAATTAATAAAAAACAGAAATGTCAAATTTGTGAACAGTCTTTTACTATTTATTTTATTTATTATTATTATTATTTTATGCTTGTAATAATGAGTGTTAGAGTAACAAATACTAGATGAAACATTAAAATCAATGCTTCAAAAGAAAAATTAATATTTTGAAGTAACTGTTTTCTTCAACAGAGAAACTTAGTGGAAATCAAAAATGAAATTAAATAATTTATCACAAAATGAATGAATTAGTCATAAAATATATAATAGCCCTGATTACAGTAAAGCACTGTTATAAATTTATTAAGTATCTACAAATAAGTGATTAGAATGGAATATCTCATTTAGTTATTATTCACAGATTTTATCAGCCACAACTTGTATTTTAAATATGACTAATTTTAACTTGTTTATAAATCTTCAACATTTCGCTATGATCTACTCTGGAGATTTGGAGAAATAATAGATGTTTGGATATTTTTTCTCTGGAATCAATTAATTAAACTGTTATTTACTATCTGTAATGGGAATGAATTAACTAAAATTTCAGCTTATTTGGCGTTTTGATTTCTTTCATTCTTATATGGACCATATGTGGAGGGTATTTTCCATCTTTGGACATTTACCAACTCTGATGCATCCTGGTCTAGATTCTTATCTTTCGTTTTTTTAACTTGTTACCTGTGGGACAAGGTCTATTTGGTCCTGGAATCAATTTTTATAAGACTTCAAATATGGCTGTACAAGGTATAACAGACCTTGTCAATAACTTTCTCATCAGGTCGTTTGGGGCATATATGACCCCGAAGAGGTTGTAATGTATTTGTGAAAATTGTTTTCTTATAATAAATACAAACTGATTACTAATTACCTCTTTATAAACTGATCTCGTTCTATCAAACAACAATAATACTGTGCATACATATGAATATGTAGTTTTCTAAAACATTACCTTCCTATAGTGAAGCCATTTGGAGCAATATAATATGCTAAATATTGTTTGAATGGGGTTTTTGAAAGAAAGTTTGTTTACTTTTATTGTCAATAAAATACATTAAAACTAAAAAGAGTTGTTTACTTTTATTGTCAATGATATTTGTTAAAACAAAAAATCTGTATTCTGTAAATCTGTATAAAGCGCATTTTCAAGGATAACATAAACTATTGCTTCTATGATTGGAATAAGTCTATCATTTTTGATTTAAGTTGTCCAGTATCATTCTATCTATCATATTATGTAAAGATGTGAAACAGTTGTATGCTTCTTCATTTGCGTTTTGTCTTTGAATAAAATTTCTTACAACATTTAAAGCACTTTTCACATCTTGTCTATTAGGACCTTCTTATTATTATTTGCGAATTGTCAAACCCCTACACTGACACTTGTGAATCATAAATTGTAAATTTCCGACAACACAATATCAGTAGATTAAACAGAAGAAGTTTATTGCATGCTGCAGTTAAAAAGGGTATTTATTTATAGCTACGGGCTACGGCCAGGCCAAAAACGTAAAAAAACACGTTTTTGGATCTTATTTTCTCTCGTTATAACCAATTTTGAATCGCTGTATGTTATAGTGGGACATAGAATTTTCAATAGAATATTGAATAGAAATTTCATGGGACATCTAATGTACCTTGTTTTAAGCGAAACCTCATAATAATCATGTTCATTATAGATATAGTATAATACTCGGCTGGGCTCCGCGGTTAGTACAATTAAACCTAAAGGTAAGATTAATATTATCACAAAAATTAATATCAAATTCATCTGGTTTTCGGGTTAATCCACATCTATTTTCACTACACCGAACTTTTGACATCCTCTCCGATGTCTTCTGCAGGGCTTCCTAAGTCTCAGTCTCCTGAGCCCTCAGATCTCTTCACTACACTGCACTACTGCTGCATAGTTTTACTTTCATAATTTGTCTGATTTTATAATTTGTGATCCTTTCTTGTCTTGATTTTCCTGCTGATCCTCTTCAGTAGTCCATCTCGTTGGCTCTTAGTCTGTTTTCTGTCCATTCTATTAAAGGTAAACTATACATGATTAAGCTCCCTTTACTATAGTACAGTAAATTGGCTTTTTATTCTCATTGTATATTGTTCTATCCTATAAGAGTCTGTTTTTAACATTGATATTGCTTTCCTTCCTTTCATATTCCTGTCCAACATTGCTTCTTCGAGTGTTCCATTTTTTGTTATTTTCATCTACAGATATTTGTACACCGATCCTTGTTTAATTTTCTAACTGCTTGCTATTTGTAAATATTGTTGTGTTTCTCAATACATATATGTTCTGTTTTACCTACGTTGACTTCTAGACCCCAAATTTTATATTCCTCTGCCATATTGTGTCATATATTGTATATCGTCTATATTCTGTGCTACAATAATTTGATCATCTGCAAAGTTATGCCCATGTTTTGGCATTTATTTTTCAAACTAGTTTGCACACTTTCCAAGTATATTTTGAACAATATTGGTGACAGACAACATCCTCGTTTATTTCTTTTTATTTGTCAAATCCTGATGTTACCTTTTGTCCTTGTTTAATTTATGATTTGCTGTTCTTGTAGAGTGATTTTTTATTTTATTTTATCTATTTAATTTTTTAAAGGGTTTATTAATTTTTTTTCTATTATTAGTGGCAGAGTAAACAAATGGTCAATTGTTGATCATTAGGCTCTAAATCTGGCTTGTCCTTCTTCCTCCAATTCGTTATGTTCATTTTCAATTCTTCTGGATTTGTGATTTATTGATACCATTCTAAAACAGATCTTTCATTAGAGGGTATAGCCAATCTGTTCTGTTCTACTAGATTTCCTGGACACTATGCTTTGCCGTTCTTTATTGATTTACAAACATCCTTTACTTCTTTATGTTGTAGGAGAGTTTGGTCTGGTAGAATGCAACGAGAACAATATAATTTTGTAAAGAAGTACTTAATCTGTGTATTATGAATACCTTTTTAAAATACCGAAAAGAATACTGAGGCGGGGGCCTTAAGTTATAATCTAATTTGTGTCTATATTGGTTTCAAGTTCTTCCCTGTTTTTCATTATATAATTTATTTTAATGTTATTTGGCTTAAATAACAAGAAATAAAAGAAATAAAAGAAATGTAGAAATCTACAATTAAGTTTAAAAAGACACAAAAGCAATGCTAATTTCTGTGTTTTTCTTTTCTAAGGACCAAGATGGGCGTCGTGGAATATAGGTGTATTTTTATGCATACGATGTGCAGGTATTCACAGAAACTTAGGAGTACACATTTCGAAAGTAAAATCAGTTAATTTAGACTCATGGACTCCCGAGCAAGTAGTATCATTACAGCAGATGGGTAATTCAAGGTAAATACAGCATATTTTATGTTATGTAACATTAATAAACCTTACTTTATTTCGATAAAACATATAATTTCTATCAATTAAATTAAAACAACAATAAATAATGTCATCCTATTATTTTTGACATCATTTTTTACCAAATCACTGGTTCATTAAAAAAATCAATATACGAATATACACTTAGGTTAGGTTATGTTTAATATGAGTGGTGAAGGGAAAGAAGACTTAAATGCTAATATTGGTGAAGGTAAAGAAGAAAATGTAGGTGAGTTTGGTCTGGGAGAATGTAATGATAACAATAGAATTTTGTAAAGAAATTAATGTATGTATTATGAATATCTTTTTTAAAATTCCGAAAAGGATACTTTACACTTAAAGAGCTCCAGCAGATGGTCCTGAAAAAATCAGAAGAAATGAGTAGATTACGTCACTATCAATGAGCGGTTTCGAAACTCAGTAAAAGTAGTCAAAACATATCCTGGAGCTGATGTCCGTTTGGATCATATCCTGTTAGTCAGTGATTTGAAACTAAGACTAAAGAAATTTATAAAGCATCAACCCAATATTAGGTTCGATCTTGACTCATATTTTTAAAGTTTTCTCCAATGGTAGATTGGTGAAAAGACTGAGGAGGCAAATTAGAGAGGGATGATACATTGGCAACAAAATCCAAACTGAATGTATCAGCTTTCTTGGAGCTCTGACCAAAACATTGTACAAAAACAAGACAAACAACCTACAATAAGGTGGAGATATATAGATGATGGTTCTCCATTTGACCTTATGAACCAGCAGTACTGGATAAATTTCTGATGGACATCAGCAACAAAGAAGAATCAATCAAATTCATTATGGAGAATGAAAACAACATTTTACTTCCTTTTCTGGTTGGATTAATGACAAAAGAAGACACAGGATATGCTCCAATACTATGCTCCAATAAAAATGCATCTGAAGTAAGATGTAAGAAAGTAGAAGTAAGAAAAAAACCTGCTAACCAAGGTTTTGATTAAAAATTGACTACCCATTGTTATTTATAAACAAGAAATTTCACAAGATTGAAGAAAAAAACATCAAAACATTACAAGCCATGTAGAAACAATCACAAGAAGAGATTAAAAAATGATAACAATACCATAATGTAAAGTGCTTATCAGAAGAAAAGGATATGAAATGAGTACATCACAACAACATTCAAAATAACCACAGATTGTGATTATAATTATAACCAATATGTGGTTATAGTTATAACCAATCTGTGGTTATAGTTATAACTATATAATAACTGTGAATGCAACAATTTCTATGTGGGAAAAACTGCACGACCACCAAGTGCCAGGATAAACAAGCATGACACATACATCAAGAACAGAAACTTCAACAAATCTCAGATATGCAAATATGCCTGGGATAACCAGCACAAAGTACAATGGAAAGAGCATAATAACTTATAAGTAAATATAGATAAATATAAATATACCTATAATAACTTAACAGCAAAACAAAACACCAACTTTTATAAATGATGAGTTGTTTACCCATCATTTTAACCCCCAACCTATAAGATCAAAATTTTGTTGGGATTTTTCCCTCAGCCATATTCTGTTATAGTTTTAAGACGCCAGAACTCTTGTCTGCTACATAACACACACCTATTGTATCACCCAGTTGTAACAGGACACATTACGTCTTCGATTATGTTAGAGAAGGATTTACTGGTAGACTGAGTTTTATTTGTAAATTCCTAACCAATTTGTTAAGATTCAGTGAAAATTCCTCATGAGTGTTATTACTATCTAGATATCGGCACTCCCTCTTGCTTCCAAGACCCTTTACCAGTCTTTAACCACTGTTAATTTTATAAACTAACATAAATATATGTTTTTTAAAGGGCCAGAGCAGTATATGAAGCCAATCTCCCAGACAACTTCAGGCGTCCCCAAAATGATTCGAGTTTAGAATCTTTTATAAGAGCAAAATATGAACATAAAAAGTACATTGCGCGCGAATGGGTACCTCCTCCATTACCTAAAGTTAATTGGGAGAAAGAAATAGAAGAGGAACTCGAAAAAAACAAGCGTAAAAAGAAAACTATAGTTGAAAAGAAATCGTTAGGGGCCGTAGAAGTGCCTCAATTGCCTAAACCTACTAATCCTAGCCCTAAACCATCCAGAGCTGTGAATAGTGTAGAGAGTACTAACAAACCGGAGAAAAAAGATAGTGATCTATTAGGTAAAGTATGGATTGAATTTGTATTAATTGATATTAGGTATTGTAATGTTTATTTTAATTTATTTACAGTCTTCTAACACAAACACTAAAAATACAATTTATTTATAACATTTAATTACTTAACGATACAAGTTAAAATGCTATGTATTCAGTACTTTGCTTTACGGTGTTGAGGCATGGACTCTTAAACAGAGGAATGCTAAAAATAAGTTGGGTGGATACAATTACAAATGAAGGGGCAATACGCAGAATAAATAACGATCCAGAAATTATTATGAACATAAAAAAGAGAAAACTTGAATACTTAGGCCACCTGATGAGAGGACAAATTTACACATTCCTACAAAATATAATGCAAGGAAAATCCAAGGACGCAGAAATCCAGGCCGTAGAAGAATGTCCTGGATGAGAAAGTTAAGGGAGTGGTTTGGCTGCTCCACTAACGAATTATTTAAAACAGCAGTAAATAAAATTAGAATCGCCATATTGATATCCAATCTCCGATATGAGAGGCACTCAAATAAGCATATTTGATTTCATCTATCGTGATCTTCCGTCTCTCTAAAGGATTTAATTCTTGTATTTTCTGCATTTCACCTCTTTCATATTGGAAAAATTCTCTAACGTATTCCTCCCGTAGTCTTAATTTCTCTGGTAAATCTATTAGTAGTATCTACTCCTTTTTTGTCTTTTATGTGCCCTTGCTGTCTATTTCGACCCATTCCAGTCACTTCTCTTATTTTTTTGTGAATATTTCTCATGTCATATTTTGTTTCTAGTTCTTCTATCTCTTCACATTGTTTCATCAAATAGATTTCCTTAGCTGTTTTGATTTTTTCCTTAATTATTCGTTGTATTTCTTTATACTTCTGGTAGATCTTTTCCTTTATATTTCTTTCTTTCTTCCATCTGTAATAGTATTTCTTCTGTCATCCAGTGTTTTTAGCCTCTGACCTATGTTGTATCAAACTTTCTTGAGCTGGTTTCAGTAATGTGTTTTTTTTTATATTATACCACTTTTTATTTACATCCATAATTTGTTTTATCATCCATTAATTTTTGGTTGTTGTTTTCGGAGTTCAATTCTTATTAATTTTATTTTCACATCAGCAACTAACGGATTGTATTTATTGATTGAATATTATACTAAATACTTAATAAAAACGGACACTTAGTACATCCGGTTAAAGATAATAAAATAATTTAAAAAAATGCAGAAAACAGTAGGAACGAACGGAAGAAAAATCTTCAAATATATAACAAAAACTTTGTACAGAAAAAGAAGAACGAGACGACATCGTATTTTCTATTGGTTACGATTTTTTGTTAATTTGACATTTAAATACACCTTTATAGACATTTTTTCAAGTCACGCCATTGGTTGTTCATTTTTAATAAGAAATCAAGTTAGGTGGAGAAAAATCAACATCGTTGTTGATTTCGCGATCAAATCGTTTGTCATCAAAAATTTTTGTGTACTTGTTTTCGAAGATGTAAATTTTTGGTAAGACTTTTTAAAAATCCTAATTTTTTGATCTTAAATATACAATTTTGATAATATTTTGCTTGAATAATAAGTTTCTTTTAATTTCCGATTTTGTCTGAATTATATACATATTATTTTTATTTTAATGTCAAATATCTTAACATTGAATTTACCGTTTCCGTTTTTTACTTTTAAAATATTTAGTTCTTATCTAGTTCATATTATTTTCGTGATAAAATATTTTAGAATTCGAGTACTCATTGTTTTAAAAATATAAGTAGCTTTATAGTTAGATAAGCAAAATTAGATACGGTTTATAAATATCAGAATTTATCAAACTGTTCCTGTGCAGTTAATTTTTTGGGCTCCTTTAAAATGTTATTAAATTAACTATAATTCAGGCATTGAAAATTTGAATTTTTCAATAAATGGTGTAGAATTTGTAAACTGTCATTATTTAATTGGGGATCTGTCAAGAATTTTGTGGTTTTAAGAATACATCTGAAGACATCTCTTTGAATTTAGACATTTACGTTACTTCATCATCTTCATCATTAGATTTAGCTGGGTAATCCTTTATGGGCCTTGACTTTGTCCAAGATTTTTCTCTAGTATAATCTGTTATCTGCTTTGTTTTTCCAATTATTAATTTTTCAGGTCTTTTTCCTTATATCTGAGTTTGGTCCTTCCCTTTGATGCCTTTTACCGTCAATCTTGTCTTTCTTGTCTAAATTCTGTTATCTTTTCAATCTTTGAATTTATTTACTATGTCTCCTTTGTCTATCCGTTTATTTTTTTTATTTTTGATATAATTTTGTGGTATGTGAGTTTATTTAGTTCTCCTATCTCTTTGAGTTCTTTTTCTATATTCTTCCCTTTCCTCCTTCATTGTCTTGTCTTCTTCCCTCAGCAGCGTATATTCTTCTTATTCTTGTCACGTCTTCTGTAGTTATAGTCTTTGGTATTTGACATTCTTCATTAAACTATTGTGCTTTAGTTCTTTTATCTTCTTCTACATTTTCATGATTTCTTTTGCGGTTTTCTAATAATTCTTTTACGTAATTCCCATTTTTTGTGTATGTCAGCTTTCTAACCTTCTTTTTATACTTTCCTTTATATTTTGTTATTTTGGTTATATTTTAAGTTTTTTATATCGTATTTTTCATTCTTGCATTCGATTTTAATGTTTGATAATTTGGTTCTTCTTTTACTTTCTTTTTTTTAACCGGACCAGATACTGGTCCGAGTCTGCATTTGCTCTTCGTCTGCTACGCACATTTATTACAACTGATTGATGTCTAGAGTCTATAACATGATTGATCGTGTTCACTGTGGTTCCATCCGGAGGTCTCTATGTTCCCTTATGATTGCACTTGAGCGATAAAGATGTATTGACAATGACCACATTTGCTTACTCCATGACGTTACAACCCTTGGTTTTAGATGAGGTGACAACATGTCTCCATTCCACTCTGTCTTGAGCAGTCTCCATCAAATTCTCCACGCTCATAATTTTAAGGTCTCCTCCTGTATTATTTCACCACCGGAGTCGAGGTCATCCACGTGATTTTATTCCAGTTGAGGCTTCTTCCCATACCAGCCTTACTATTCTTTCTCCAGAATATCTTCTGAGGTGTCCTTCCCACTGGGGTCTTCTGGACTTTATTTCTTTTAGTATGTTAGCGTCTGTTCTCTTTGTTAGTTTTTATCCTTTGTCTTCCTTATCCATCAAGCACAAGCCCAAAGATCTTTCTTGGGATTTTTATTTCCCAAATACGTAGTCGCCCTTCGTTTACCTTTGTATTCTTCCAAGTTTTGCTACTATGCATCACTACTTTTGGCCGTTTGACTGTTTCATATAGTTGTATCTTTGTATGTCTTGTTATTTCTTTTGATTTTTAGGTTTTTTGGTTATTTTGAAGGGCATAAAGACATATGTTGCCGACTTGTATCCTATATTGTTTACTTCTTGTGATCAGTTATTGTCTTTGGTTATTGTTGTTTCAAGGTACTTAAATTCTCTGACGCGCTCAAAGTGATCAATAGGTATGTTCTATCCGAACAACTTTTGTCTGCTTCGGTTATTGTCGCTCATATGCATATATTTTGTTTGCTTTCAATAATTAGGGCCACTATCTCTCTTCTTTCTAGGACCTGACGAAAGTCTCTTACATCCTTATCTGGTGTTTCCCATTAGATCGATATCGCCTACAAATACCAACAGTAAGTTTGTTCTTTTAGATGGAATACTGTAGTCGGTTTTTGCGATTTTTGCACTTTGCTTCAGAGCTAAGTTGAAAAAAAATATTAAAATCGTTTATAAAAGATATATAATTTAAAAACCCAATCGTTTTCAATCGTTTACAACAACAAAACGTTTTCGAAATCCATGTTAACATAAGTGCAATTTAAAGCTGAACGAGATTGTTCCTCGTGTTGCTTACACCGGTTCTACTTTTTTTAGGCCACTACCCAGTAAGTGATATAGTCTCACCATTGCTGTATATAATACCTATATAGATACTCCTCAGGTTTTTTAATTAACTCCCCAATGTTTTTCTCATAATGTTTCTAGTGAATACTTCACTTGCCTCCCATATAATAACTACGAATATTTTTAAGGGATTCTTTTTTGATTGCCGTTTCAATAATCCTAATAAAGGATACTCATAAATTTAAAATTAAGAATATATTATAAAACCAATCTCTGTTTAGGTTTACAAAACCCCGAAGATAATTTCAGTAGTTTCGTATCCGCCCCTACAACGACGGTAAAGCCGGAAACACAAGAAGCTCTCGATCCAGTTAAAACAGAAGAAGAGAGCTTTTTTAATCAAGTATTACCAACCGAAAAAGAAAAAGTAAAATTAGACAAGGATAGTATTATGGCATTGTACGGCAATGGACCAAGCGCCAATAATTTTAGCCAATTCCCACAGGTAATTATTTAATAAACTTTACATTTTTTTATGCAAATTAGTGATTTATTAGGACACGAAATATATATTTCGGCATTAATTTAGTGGTGTATTTGCCGAGCATTATATACATACTGCTAGCTTGCTAAATAGCGAACCTAAGCTGTTAACTTACTAATTTAGTAAAGTAACTATAAAAAATTGTGATTCATTGTAATAAAATATAATAGTTACTATAAAGTGCCACAATAGTTTCGGAACCGTATTAAGTGTTAGCGTCTGCTATTCAGATTTTTTCCAGCCACTGTTTCGTTTGCACGATGTACTTAACTAACACAGCACACATCCTTCTAGCATGGTATCTCCTGTAGTAAAAAGTAGGGAGACAGTTTATAGCGCCTCACGCGACTGGACCTTGAACTAAATAATTTGGCAGTAAATTCCAAACGTATGTTTCGCTATCCCAACGATGTAACATACTAAGGATGCAACCTGGGAATAAATATTTGCATCCAAAGTAGTTGATAACAATGGTAACAATGATAACTCTTGTATCCGGAATGTCAGTGGTTTGCGAAAAAAAATCTTTTGGTACAGCTGCGGTCACTAATTTTTATATTGTAATACTGTAACAATGACGTATAATATATAGACTACGCAGTCCCCTATTCTCGCTATAGAATCAAGTGTCCGAAAGATCTCGGCTCAAGATTGAAGGTATGTTTATCACAACAGCGGCGTGCTCATTTATATGTTAATGACAATAATTATTTTTTTAATTAAAATTAAATATTTATGATTTCTTTTTGTTCCCGTCTATAAGAGAAATAATTATTTTGATAAAATAGTATGGCATTTTACTAAAATAGTAAGTAAATAACTCTCAACAATTTAAAATAAAATTTGCTTGTCACACAAAATGGAGAAAATGTTTTCATACGTCCATGATGTTTTCAAACACAAGATCAACTTCGTGATGCTTCGTAAGAAATCATGAACTTCGTGCATCTTCGTATCAAAACAATAAACAATAACAAAGGTATTCATGTTTTGGACACTTTTTAAAGCGTTCACCGAGTCTATCAATGACGTATAAAGGCCCGTTTTCACGGTACACTTTGGATGATCATCCCGGATGAATCATCCAAAGTGACTACGACGATGAAAGTAATTATCGTTTACATGTATCACCAAGACTGAACTAGTCTGTTCACTTACAAATGGCGCCGACTGAAGTTGTACGTGCTGGAATTGGTATAATAAGTGAATATCTTTTAAATGAACTTGAAAATGTACTTGAAAAACAGAAGATTAGAAAAAAAACGACGTTGGTGGGTAAGGCCGTGGATACTTCGACGCTACAAAATGGGGGCGTCAACGTGTTTGTTAAAGGAATGGTCTACAGAAGATCAAGCCATGTTACAAAACCATCTAAGAATGTCTGAAGTGCAATTTGAAGAGCTACTTACCAAAGTCACACCGTTAATTCAAAAGCAAAGCACAACCATGAGAGAATCTCTTCATCCAAGACTGAAATTGCAAATTGTACTAAGATATCTTGCAGCAGGAGATTGCTTTTCAACACTCGAAGCTTTGTATCGTGTACCTAAATGCTCCATTTCCCATTTTATGCCAGAAGTATTAGCTGCTATTTACGAAATACTTGAATACTGTATCAAGGTTAGTACCTAATTAGATTCTTTCTTACATATTTAAAAAAAAAAACGTATTAAAACTTTATCCAAAAGGCATTTTATTCAAAAATTAAAATCAAACATAAATTCATTGGTAATTGTGAATAGTCGAGAATGCTTCGGATAATATATCATAAGGAGCACTCTCTTCATATCTTTCCATTGTAGTAGTCGGTGTAGAAACTGACGTCTCACTGTTAGTCGAATATACTGTATACAGTGATGGAGTAGATTCCTTTGAGCGAGTCTGTTCTAAGTTGAAGAGATACATGCGCTCTTCCATCATAACCTTTTGCAGCTTTTCTTGACATATCAGGCGCGGTCCAGAGGCATGGTTTTAAGCTGAACTGACAGGCTTCGACAAAAATGATCAAATTCGTTATCTGTGCTTGCATTCTGTGCAGCAATTGCACTTAATTTATCTATTGCTTTTTCAATAGCCGAAATTCCAGAAAAACGATGCTTTTTTGAAAATGGGGTGTTCAAATTTGCTTGGGGACTCTCTTTTCTGATTCGTTTGTTATGCTGTGCCAGTTCGCTTTCTTTAGGTAGTACTCCATCATCTGTCGGTATGACATCATTTGCTGCCGCAGGTATGATAACCTCGGTATCAGTATTATTTCCTTCATAATTGACATCTTCAGTATCTGGATTCTGTGGCGTTGGGCTCCTTTTACATTTCGGAACCTGAAACAGATACCGCATATTATCATACAAAACGAAGTTGCTCGAATTTTTACCCACTTATAATACACATACGTATACAGTTTTGTCTTTTACAGGTGCCTACCACTACTAATGAATGGACAAAAGTAATGAAGGAATATTATACCCTTTGGAACTTCCCTAATTGCTGTGGCGCTATGGACGGGAAACATATGCTATTCGCTGTCCTGCGAAGTCGGGATCGTATTTTTTCAATTATAAACAAACGTTCAGCACTATTCTTTTTGCAATTGTGGATGCTAATTATAACTTCCTATATATTGACGTCGGTACAAATGGCAGAGCAAATGACGCATTAGTGTTTTCCAAATGTACATTTAACGAAGCTCTGGAGAACAATTTGTTAAATATACCTGAAAATGGTGTTTTTCTTGGGGACGACGCTTTTCCTCTTAGAACCTATCTTTTGAAACCTTATAGCAAGAAATCATTAACTAGGAAGGAAAGGGTATTTAATTATCGGCTATCTCGAGCTCGTCGCCTATCAGAAAATGCATTTGGCATACTTGTGTCTCGTTTTCGAGTATTCGAAAAGCCTATTCCTCTCAAAGTAGAAACAACTGAATTACTGGTGAAAGCTACTTGTGTTCTTCATAATTGGCTCAGACAAACCTCTACTTGCAAAGCACCATACGTAACTGAGGGATTGATTGATGTTGAATTATGGGAGGAAGGCAGAATTGTACCTGGAATATGGCGACAAACTACACACGACGGCCTCAGAGACATAACACTTGCTACAAGTAACAACCACAAGAAAGTTGCTGCCGCTGTACGTGATGATTATGCAGATCTGTTCTGTTCAACTGAAATTGTACCGTGGCAGTGGAAAATGATTTAAATGGCTTATTCTTGTATAATTGTTCATTTACTTAATAAAAATTGGTAACTAATTTTTCTGTGGTTTTGTTGTTTATACGTGTAAGGTAAGCAACCAAGATGAAGTGGGACATTTTACGTCTAAAACGATCAACTATATTTCAGCTATTTTAAATCGATATGGTTTTTATTTTCAACTTACTACAATACCCTACGACCCACCTAATACATATATGTACTTATAATTGCTAGTAGTATGAAAATAAAAAAATGCTATACTTACTGTACTTGCTGAGCTGCTCCTCGGTACACAAACTGCACGTAAGAATGAATCGGCTTGTTTGTACCAAAAAAGTTTGGGGACATAAACGTCATCTGGCCCTGTACCACTTTTTACGGATTGATTTACTTTAGCCAGTTCAGATGAATATCGGGTACGAATTGTTTTTATTTTTAACTTAATATCTTCCACCATCACTCCCTGAAGATTCAGCTCCTCAACGATTTCTTTTAACGCTTTTTCTCTATGGGTTTTATTTTTATATGTCTCTGCTTTAGTGTTCCAAAGACACTGTCGGTCTTTCATTAAACTCAAAATTAGAGGAGTATGGTCGTCTTTCCACTTAAAAACCATGATAGCAAGCGTACAAACACAACAACTACGCACTTCAAACGCGACAATACACAACCACGTGGACCTGTTGCCGCCGTTCACTAGTCACTACCGATGAATTACAGCAACAAATGCATGTTTACATGGTTCACTTTGGATGATTCATCCGCGATGCATCCCCTAAAGTGAACAAAAGTAGAACTCGGTTCAACTTCGTTCAATATTCATTTTGGATGATCACTGTCGATGAATAATAGTTTATACGATTCATTTATTTTTCACTTTGGATGATTCACCCGGGATGATCATCCAAAGTGTACCGTGAAAACGGGCCTTAATATATAGACTCGGTGAACGCTTTAAAAAGTGTCCAAAACATGAATACCTTTGTTATTGTTTATTGTTTTGATACGAAGATGCACGAAGTTCATGATTTCTTACGAAGCATCACGAAGTTGATCTTGTGTTTGAAAACATCATGGACGTACGAAAATATTTTCTCCATTGTGTGTGACAAGCAAATTTTATTTTAAATTGTTGAAGTTATTTACTTACTATTTTAGTAAAATGCCATACTATTTTATCAAAATAATTATTTCTCTTATAGACGGGAACAAATAGAAATCATAAATATTTAATTTTAATTAAAAAAATATATATTGTCATTAACATATAAATGAGCACGTCGCTGTTGTGATAAACATACCTTCAACCTTGAGCCGAGATCTTCCGGACACTCGATTCTATAGCGAGAATAGGGGACTGCGTAGTCTATATATTATACGTCATTGGAGTCTATATATTATACGTCATTGTACTGTAAAATCGCAGTGTCGTACGGATTTGCTAAATGTCAAATTGCTTGTCAATAATTTCGCGCGTATTAAGAAATAAAATAAAAAGCTATTAAACGCGTCCAAAATGCCTAGAATGCATTTGAATCACGCGCAACAAGCTCGAAGAACAGCAAAAACTGCTGTCTATAATTTCCATTTTGTTACATTTTGTACAGTAGATTACTTTTATTTTCGTTTTTTAATTTTAATCATCCTAATTATGTCCGGGTCCACCACCGGTAACGTCTTTTTGACGTAAAATGTGCGTTTAAACGAGATACAAATTTAAAAAACCGGTTATAGATAAATGTAAGGTCAATGACCGTAGCTGTACATATACAGATTGAACGAATATAAAACGGATCATACAATTTAATATATGTCTATTTGAACTGCATTTGAAATAGTGGACCAAAATAAAACTTGGACAAAAATAAATCCATACCTGGGTATAGACATTGTATAAAATATCGTTCAACTATCTGTCTCGCAACAATGTGTTTGCGTAACAATGTTGCTAATCGCCGTGTAATAATCCGATTTGCGGATCTTTTTGAGAATTATATCTTCTTCGTATCTTTAAATAAATCGGATATTTGCCTATATTTTTCATTGTATTTACCAATCTACTACAACAGACTAATAACAAAAATAAACTTAATGGTTTGTAGTTATTTCCTTTCCGTCCTGTAAATATTTTCTGGTTAACACCTTAACAATGAGGTTGGTAACACCGTTCAAAGAAGGGCTTGTCTAAGGAAGCGATAAGTGGTTTGACAGCATAATAAAATCGTAGATTTATGTGTAGCTTTGAATTTTTATGATTTCAGAATCCAGCAGCTCGCTGAAATATTGGATTTTTATAATATAATTATTTGACAACCTTTTGTTGGCCAACCACCTACAGCAGAATTGAGCCGAAATACATACTATTTCGTGTGTTCCAAATTTATTTCGTTCAATCTGTATATGTACAATAATTATTTATAATATAAGTTTCGTTGTTATTAACATTTGAATAAAATATATAATGACGTGTAATATTGTAAAATTCAAAAAATATTATTTTTTTAACATAAAAACATATAAAACATATATATTTTGCAGGTACGTAGTTGCATATCGTACGATGTCACTGAATACCATATACTGAAATTTAATTATTTCTATAGTTTTCTTTGGTAAAGTAATGCTTTCTTGTAACTTAGATAATTTTTAAAATGTTTTTAAACATTTTTTTTTCTTCCTTAAACAACCATATGTATGAACAAGACTTCCAGTAATATTTTATTCATGTGTTAAGCGTGTATGTCCTAATCTCAGTCTGTTTATTATAATTTGGTCTTTCCTGTTGCTACACATATTCTTCCATCTTGTAACTGTTGTTTTTATGTTCTTTCAATGTCGAGTTAATCCAGTGATGAAAATCTTTCTCATAGGTAGGTTCTATCAAGTCTTCGTTGTTAACCGAAGATTTGGCGGCAGCATCTAATCTTTCATTACCTTGTATACCTATATGTGACGGAATCCACATAAATTTTAAAATCGCATTCTTTTGCTGAAGTTGGTACAAATGGTTCTTTATCAATTGCAACAATGGATGAGTTGGGTAAATGGTGCCTAAGATACTCATGGAACTTAAGGAATCTGTTATTATTGTGTAATGCTTTGTAGATTGCGAATAGTTTACTCTATATACTGTGCTAAAATTTGAGATTTTGTATGAAGCAGTGTAGTCGTTCTGTATGAGGGCATATCCCACTTCTTTTTCTGATTTGGAGGCATCAGTATAAATATGTTGGTAATACTGGTACTCATCAATCTTACTGTAAAATTGTTTAACCATAGAGGAAGCAAGGAATTTGATACAATCAACATATTCTACTTTTGTATTAAAGATTGTAAGTGGTGGACTACTAACATTGCGTTTTCTGGTGAAATGGATACATTTACTTTTGTTGGACCATTTTCATTGACCATTTTTCTAATGCAGAAATAGTATCTTGTAAGGTTTGTTTAATTAGTTCTATGTTTCTTCCTTTACAATAAATTATGAGATCATCTGCGTATAACCTACTCTTTACTGGTGGGGAATCATTTTCCAAAATAGTGTTAATAGCAATAAGAAACAGAGTAACACTAATCGATGATACTTGAGGGATTCCATTTTCCTGTATTCTTGTTTTAGAAATGAAATCATCTACTTTTACTTGGAAGCTTCGGTTTTTTAAAAAGTTAGTGATGAAGTTTAGCATATTTGCTTGTATACCTAATTTCAGTAAAGTTTTTTTTTAATCAATAATTATTGAATATTATAAAAATTAAGAATGTCAGACATTTTTATATTATCTACATGTTTACAAATAAATATATTGTTCTGAAGCTATTTTCTGGTGACATGTTAAATAATTTACTATTTTTATTGGGAATAAGCCACAATTTTACTTATAAGATAAGTTTGTGATTTCGATTTCGACTTGCGAGAACGCAAATCGTTCTCAAAATACAAAACATTCATAAATTAAACACCGAGTTAAGAGTTTTAATGATTTTGAGATATACATAAGATCTCAAAATGTATACATTTACCCTTTAGATGAACTGCCGAATCAATAGATGTACTAAAAAACGGTAGATCTGGTCACAGTCACATCTGTGGTGGGACTAATAGCTCCATCTCGTGGTTGGGCCTTACATAATACTCGCCCTATTTTTCCTATACCACTTACATTGCTATATGGTATGTGCTGTGTTAACCAACACCATTAAAAATAGGTCCTCTTAAATCTGCATGACGATAGTTCACTGTAATTAGCGTGTCCTGTAGATTAAGTTGTCTCGACTCTCTTGTAAATGAAGAAATCTAATTAAGCAAGATTTTACAGCTTGAAACGGAGTGTTTTTATAATTTTTTTTGCATTTTTATTTAGACTGGAGGACAACAAGGAGCATTCCAAGGATTCGGAACTTCATCAAATTTTCAAACATCCGGCTTTCCTATGCAAAATGGAAGTATGAGTCAAGCATCTGCGCATGGTCAATGGCCTCAACAAGCCCAACAACCGCAGCAACAGAATTGGTTTAAACAGCAGTATCCACAAGGTCCACCCCCAAATCAAGTTCAGGTATTTATTTTATATGATTATTGGAAGATTTATCTCATGAACAGATCTTTATCATTTTTTATCAACAACAGTAGTGAAATGTGCCACAGACTGTACCCAAGTCAAAAAAGTTTATTTTAAAAACAAACTGACAAACAAACAAAAATACTGCTACATAATGTAAGAAATAAATTAAAAAAAAACATACATCTTCTTCTTCTTCCTCTTTATAAGCAATTCTGCTTGTTCATTAATACCTCTATGGAAGGATTAATACCTCTATGGAAGGTTGTCACACCATCTTTTGCGTTATCGGTCGTCCGATACTCCTTTTGCCGATTGGTGACTTGTTATTTTGACGACACGGGTCTCCTCCATTCTGCTTATGTGGTTATTCCATTCTTTTTTTATTTTGTGTCCATTCATTTATACACTGCACGTTATATTTTCTTCTAATGTCTTTACTTCTATTTCGATCTCTCAGCGTATTTCCTGTAATTTTTCTCAGTACTCCCATCTCTGCCGTCTCCCCACGCTTCGTTTGCCCTGAATCTTTCCTTGGATAATTAACTGGAGCAATCGGTACTTTTTCCCTCTCATTACATGACCAAGATATTCCAACTTTCTTCTCTTGATGGTGATCAACAGCTCCCGTTCTTTGTTCATTCTTCGAAGAACTACACTATTTGTTATTTTGTCTCATCATACATTATGTCAATATCCACAAGAAACCTGAATTCCTGTAGTTGGCTGTAAACCATGAATCACAAAAATATTTATTTAAAAAAATTCCTTTATAAAAGGTATATTAATTTAAAACCCTATCGAGCTACATCACACAACTTTTCTGAATAACTATTGCATCATGAGTGTTATATGGATTTACATATTTGAATCCACTAAATACAGGGGTAAAAATCCTGTAAATGTAATTGAAATAATTTTAAATTACATCTTGATGGTATTAGCAACGAAATTAGCTATATAGTAACGTAGGAGTCCACTGGGTTTGCTATCCCTAATGTCTGCGGGGACCTGTTGATAGCAAATGAAAAAAACTTTCGCTCTTCTCTGTCAGAGTACTTCTTCAGCAAATTACTCAACTTTCATGAGTTTCGCTTATTCTCTGTGAAATCTACCACTTGATATTAATTCTTGGGATTACCAACAAGGCACACACCATATTTTGGTGAAATTCTCTGACGCTCATTTTCTTTCAAGTCACACCTTGTGCACAACCAATAGCATTAACTAGAACAATGTTTGCCAAATAGTTTTTTAAAACAAGATTTTTCCGGTACCATTTGAACCCACAATGTACTTGAAAACCATAAGAATCATAAGAGCACTTTTGCTGCAGAGTAATCACCTATGGTTGATGGTTTTGTAACTTCAACTTTTCTAGGACAACTCCTTTTGTCAAAAATAAAATGTCGTGTTTCTCCCTTCACTTTCCTACTAATACTTCTGTGTTATTTTGCCTTTTAATGTTAATCTTTTTTAATGTAGCACTTTGAAAGCAGACTTTGATCAGACCACCGTGAAGGAAATCTGACCCTTGATCTCATGCCTTGTAACCGTTTCAAAAGTTTTAGAAAATTCATTATAAATTTGATTATTTTTTTTTAAATAAAACTACTAACCCCACCTATCTGCCAGGTGCTTGTATTCGACTCAAGGTTTCTACGGTAATTCTCAACATACCCGATAAATGAGAACGATATTAACTTGTCAATCAAGCCCCTAATTCAAAACCGTTGAAATAGCGTCGCTTCCTTTCCTGTTACAAACGTCCACCCGATAGGACGTGTTTTAGAAGTGAGTCTCTAGGTTAGAGACTCTTTCCGGGAGGTTAAAGTTCATTGATTATGTTAAGTTAACTGAGACAGTTTCCTATGGTCCAATACTTCCCTATATATGGTTTCCAATAATTACTTATAATATAAATGGATTCCTATTAGTAAATATTTGATGAAATAACCAACGGATGAGAAGAAGCAGAGTATATCCCTTTTTCCTGGTTCCCAGAGATTGGATAAATAAGGTTGTACCTATTTTTTTTTATTAAGCCCTATCAGGAACGCGAGAATTATTTATGGATTCACAGAGACAAGAATATAGTGAAATATTTTTAAATTTTGTTTAAAGACTTAACTTTTCTATTATGCCTAGTTAATAAATAACTACTATAATATTTTAAATGTAAACGAATTTCGAAATTTGGGAATAATATATAAATTCATTTGTTTTTATCAACCAATTCTTGATTTAAAAAGATAGAAAGTTGCTTTGTTTATAGTAATGTAATTATGAAATGGTATTTTAGTATCCTTTGGAAATAACATAACTTTTAATGTTTTTTTTATTACTGAGAAATAATAAAGTGTAATTTCGCTGTAAATTTTGTTATATATCTTATTTTTTTATTCTCTCTCGTCCCCTACGAGGATAAACAAGGGGTGGCGTCCAATGATAAATTATAATTTCATGTTATCTAATTGTGTTTGAAATTTTGACGTACTACGTAGTTTTTTTTGTGCATTTGACCTTACCACACCTTCTCTCCGACAAAGAGCTAACCTGACCTTGAATTAAATGTGTGTACTAGATGTTATCAAATATCGACGTTACAGCCTTCGATTCTCTATCTCGACGATCAGTGTTTCCTTGTTCTCTTTCATTCTAGTGATACGGCCAAAGTATCTCAACATGTCTGGTTACTGTTGTAATGAGTCTGATATTAATATTTAGTTCTTGACATACAGACTCATTTGTTTGAAGGGCTGTCCATGGAATTTGTAATATCCTCATGGATACCCGCATCTCAAAGGCGTCGATTCTGTTTGCCACGTTTAGATTAGTCCACGTTTCAGAGGCATATGTTGCAATATTGAATACCAGTGCAGACGCAAGGCGACGTTTCGTCGCTTTAGTTATGCCAGTTTCTTTCCAGATTTTCGTCAATTTTGCTGTTGCTGAACTAGACATTGATAGGCGTCGCGTCTTCTTATTTCTTCTTCTAAAAAATGCATGCCGAGGGTTTTTGTGCTCATACATAACAGGTAGATCAGGTATTCATTTAATAATAGAATCTTGACTTTTTTCTAGAATAACATATTCCGCGAAACAATTTAAATTGTTTCGTACGTTTCAAACATTTTTGAATACCATAGACATAATTTTTAAAATGTAATTTTATATATAAATTAACTTGAACTCTTTGTTGCAGCATTTTACTCCCAATTCAAACCAACCTCAAGGAAGCCAATTCTTAAACAACTCATTTGGAGGATTCCCACAACAGAACTTCACGCCTTCATTTAACCCTTCACAACAGTTTCAAACGTCCAACCCGATGGGCCAACAAAATACCCCAAATCCATTTTTTAATAATCAAAACTTACCTCAACAGTTCAGCAATTTGAGTGTGAGGTCATCTCCACATTCGCAACCCCCAATGGGAAATTTATGGACTAACTGAGGAAGCAACCAAAAGTGTCTAGGTGTAGTAAATACAAATTTAACCTGGAGTTAGCTATAACGGGATGTGACCCCAACGACTGCTCAGTCACTAAAATATATTTTAAATAGAGAGTGGTATATATTAAATTTGAATTTGAAAGTATCCTTAACGTTTTTCAGTTTATGCAAAACGTTAAATGATACTTTTAAATAGTTTTTCATTCCGATCATTAGCAATATCAAATCTGGTTGATCAGAAACGCGCATTTAAGAAGTATATATATATCAAGCCTATTGCTATTGCGGGTAAGTTCACCAGGTTTGCCGTTTGCTATAACTAGTCCTTATATAAAAGGATTCGTTAGGTTTTCGTAACTCTATTTTCATGTTCTAGTAAACTATTTAAAAATTGTGAAACATACATCAAAAGACTTTATAAAAGTATCTATTTTAAAAATTATTTAATGTATGTCAGACATATGTTTCAGACCATACTTGGTGAATATTACATTTAATTTTTTTGAAAGCAGGGATACTTGGATATATATATATATATATATATATATATATATATATATATATATATATATATACAGTTTTATCAAGAAAGTATTGTTGTTTCTATGGGTTGTTTGAAAACTTCACAACCGAAATAATTAGGAAAGCTTCTCTTGGCAAACAAATGATTGGCATGGTTTGAGAAGCATTTTTGTATTTTTTTATTTTACATTTTTTATTTAGTTAATTAGAGAAGCTTTCTGGGGTTTGTGAATGAGTAATAAATAATTACCAAATCTTCCTATTTGTTAAACAATTATTAAAAAATTAGTGATTTCGATACCGCATTTAAAGTAAAAGTAATATTCACCTAATACCTGTCTTATGTTTTAACATTTATATCTTTTTATAGTAATCTCTAGGTTAAATTTTATTTACTCCCGGTTGCGTGGGGTGAATAGATCATTTAAAGTATGGTGATGTTAACGGTAGTTTAGTCGGAATAAGTACCCAACTCTAAATTTAGCAAAAAAATATTTTTATAAGCGTTCAGTAAGATTATTACAAGACAAGGAGCTGACGTTTATATTTGGCTGGGGTGGCTAGTTTTCGGGCTACAGGGTGCTAAAATTAGTCTAAAAGGAACAAAGTAATACCGATGTCAAAATTATTGTAAATTTGATTTTAAAACCCTGAATATAAGCTCAAAAATTTAGCTTTGAACTGATGCTATCCATTCCCCCTCCTATTCCAAATGTTGTAAATACTGTTTTTTATGAATGTCACTAAAAGTATACAGGAAAACTAAAATATTTATTAATATCAAAACTAGAACCACTTCCATTTGGAATTATGTTCATTATTTTCAAAGGTTGGTAGTAATATAAAAATACTATATCATGGATTGTTTGTTACTAGCTATGGTCCACAAGCACAAATCATAGATTGGTGGGAAACTGACATGTAGTACAAATGATTGAAATTTAATTTTCTCGTGAACCACTACAACCACAGAAAACTTACAAGTTTGTGACGGCATTTGATGTATTTATTGCTTACAACTGCAGTTGTTATTTGTGTTACTATTTCTGAAGGTTGTGTAACACAATTTGTTGCATAAAGAACACATGTTCTATTACTTGCATAAGGTTTTCTGCGGTGAATAGTTCTAGTGAATCATTTAGTAGCGTCCTTTTAACCAACTCTTTAATTTTTTCCCTACTGGGTTTAGGAGTGGTTAAAGTAGTCGATTGAAATGTTTTTAAATCTTTATTAGACTAGAAATCAAAATGAAAACAAATGTGTGTAGGTCAATTTGTTTCCTCAAAAGCATATGTGCTCATATTTGCCTGCTATGATCTTCAGTGAGTAGTTCAAATGAATGATTCAGTAGATATTCAGTAACCAGAAGTTATTTAATTCAGAAGTTCAGAAGTGGGTTAGGTGATTGGCACACTTTTTAATTTTCTACCACCTTCTAATACTCAAAACAAGAATTAGTAAATTAATTTGTTGTGTAAAGAATGCATGTGCTCCTACTTGCATAACGTTTTTTGCAGTGCATAGTTCTGCATGATAAAGTAGTTTTTTTAGACTACATTTTGAATTTTTTATTTTTTGAGTTCGGAGTGGGTGGAAAGTAACCTTTCTAATCTTGTACGATCTTTTAATACTCAAAACATGGCTGAGTAAGTCAATTTGTTGCCGAAAGAGAATGTGCCCTTATTTGCATAACTTTTTCTGTGGTGAGTGGTTCTTATTAATTATTCAGTAGGTCTTATGGATAACTCGTAAGTTTTTTCATCTTTTGGGTTCAACAATGGATGTATTAGTTAATTGGCATGATTCCTGGTCTATGATGTTTCATATTTTAATTTGTGATAATGTCTTTATGAGTAAAAAACATGGAATAGTATCAGATTAGATATCAGAGGGCACTCGCGTAGTGTTGATTAGATTTTATTGAACAACCTCTGAGCCATAACCAAAATTGGCACAATTGCGGTAGTGTAATGGCAATTTAAAATTAACTAAATACTAAAATATTTTGTTTAACATTAATTCTTAAAATTTACTTTCTACCCATAATGTCCAAAAAAAAAAAATAAATTTAGGTTCTTAGGCCAAAAAGAGTTAAAAATAGCAAAATCATGATAACAGCAAATACAACCATATCGAAAAACAATCTTTGCATGATTGTGTTCAATTTAGACTTAATTTCGTAGATTTTCTGTTTGATTGATTGTTTTGGAGTATGAATTTTCGTTTTTCGTAGTTATTATTGACATCTAAAACTACTGAATGTTTAACATGAGTTTATTTAAGTATATATTTCTTTAATTTGTAAAAACCAAACCGTATTTCAAGTAAAAATTGCTCTAAAGTAATAATTTTTATTTATTTTAAAGTATTTTCGTTTCTTTTAAGAACAAACAAAAAATTGATTATATCTAGGCTCTAATTATTTTTACTTAAACTTACTCCCATTTTTTTTTTGGTAATTTTTTCAAAACTTTTTGTGAATATTATGTTGAAGTAAGGTTAAGTACATAAATTTTAATAGAATTTGTCCGGTTTTTAAGCAATCTAGTCGTACTTTTGTTCATTTTAAGCTTTTTACAACCTAATACCACCTCTTTTTTTTAGACCCAACTTATATTTCATATTTTTTAGTTACTTTAACTTAATGTTTAAGTCAATTTAGTATGCAACATTTTTTTTTCTATCGAAACAAGTTTTAACCTATTAGAATGTATTGGTAGATAGTTGTATAGTTATTTCGTTTGTGTATTTATGAATCATGTGAATAAAATATCTACAAGTATACTACAAATAGGTTTGAAATCGAATAGAGAATTTTATATCATGTTTAACCAATTTTTCAAGATTTTTCACGTTCAAGTAGGCATTACGGTAGTTGCGCTACATAATATGTTGTTTTGATCAAAAGTGTTGCCTCTGATTTCTTCTGTCGAGAACTTTATATGTCAAACTCGTCATATCTTAAAAACTTATGTATAAATATGTCAAAAAACTAGCCCCCCTAACGGGATTTATATTTACTGAATTTTGTTGATAAAGTTAATGCTATTGGCACCGATACCAGTAAAGAGTACAGTTTCATATTTTTTAATAATTTGAAGTTACAGAAAAATGTATCAAGCTGATAACATATTTTCTGGCCATTAATTTGAATAATTTATTTTTATTGTTTTTTTTTTTGTTTAATTAGATATCAACTTGATATGCTCTGGTTTAATGACATTTATGTATATTTCCTTTATTAAAAAGTATGAATCTGTATTAAGTGGTGTTTGTACCGGTACCCTGTAGCTTTACCGCCAAAATTGATAAATTTAAATCTTGCTAGGGGCGCTAATTGCAGAATTCATTCTTATCTGAACCGCTTAAATACAAACAACCTGATTTTAAATGTTTTCACAAAAGCGTGAAAGCGCTCATTTTGATTTACCTATTGAATCTTTGGAGTAAGTAGTGAAATAACTATCATTTCACACAGTTTTGTCATATTTTTACTAATCTTGCCTCTTTTTGGCGTGTTTGACATATCTTTTGATAGTTGACATAAGAGCCGCCATTTTGGTCTTAAGTAGCTATCCGTAAAGCTAAGTATATTGATAGCCATGTAATTGAACTATGTCAGAGACATTAAAAATTAAAACTCATGCCAACTCATGTAAATGTAACTTATTTGGTTACTAGCTTTATGAAAATTATACATTGTGATAAACTATTGTGATTTCTTTGAAAAATAACTTACCTTTTTCGGCGTTTTTGATTTAGTTGACAGTTGACACAAGAGCCACCATTTTGGTCGTAAGTAGCTATCCTTAGCTATAAAGCTAAGTATAATTATAACCATGTAATTGAATTATGATATTTAGAGACATTAAAAATTAATACATCATGCGAACTTATCTAAATGTAAATTATTTGGTTACCTACTACCTTTATGAAAGGTATATTTTAAGTTGTATATAGGAGTTTCGCTTTAGTCAATACAGCAAGATTCGTAAAGGATGACTATAAAAGAATCATCATAAGAACCAGTTTTTACAGCACACAAAAATATATACATTTTTAATTTTCTTTTTGGTTCACTCTGTAGTTAAGAGAACGTAATTTTTCATTGGGGTTTTTGGTTGTGGTATATCATTTCCGTTGTAAAAGAAGGAAGTTCACTATCGTTAACATCTCATATTAAGTTTTCAGGGTAGAGATTTTATATCTATTTTTAAACACCCTCTGGGATTCGTCCGATGATTGTAAATTAAATAAAATTGCGATTTTAATTATTTGTCTTTTAATATGTAAGTTCAGAAACGAAGCATGATGACAGTTTTTACTGATATTAAACATGTGTAGTCAATTATTTATTGTTAGTTAGTTATTGGTTTTGACAAAGGATACTCCACATATTATTATTACGGAACTTAATTTTTCAGGAAATTCGACTCTATATGTATTTCACCGACATATTGAATAAAGATATACAATTTGTACAAATTTTAATATATTAGATTCAGGAAGACGATGACTTGGTGGCTCAGTTGGTGAGTAGGCATTAAAATGTGTAGAGTAGTAGATTTTTGGTTTGAATCAAATGAACAAAATAACGGAAAGAAGTAGAAAATAAGGAGTGGAATATAAACACCAGCAAAACCAAGCTAATGATCATCAGCAAGGAAAAAATAACTGGAGCAAATCTGTATGTGAACCAAATAAGCATTGAACGAGTCTCAATAAAACTACTTGGGAACTATAGTCAATGAGTCGTGGGACAATACCCAAGAGATTAAATGTCTCATCGGAAAGGCAAAGAGTGAATTCTTGACTATGAGTTCTGTGTTCAATAGCCATGACCTCACCCTAGAAATAAAAATAAGGCTCCTTAAATGTTACGTCTACTCAGTGCTTATGTACGGAGTAGAAACGTGGATATTGAAGGCGGAAACTCTATCAAAACTTCAGGCTTTTGAGCGATGGTCATACAGAAGGAGTTTAAAGATATCATGGACAGACAAAGTCACCAATGAAGAAGTACTGCGGAGGATGAACACAACTACGGATTTGGTCAACATCGTGAAGGTACTTGGGCCATATAATGAAAATCAAGGCAGATATGAGCTACTTCAGTGCATTTTACAAGGTAAAATTGAAGGAAAAATGGCCCCAGGACGAAGAATATCCTGGCTTGCTAACCTGAGAGCATGGTATAGAAGGACCTCAACATAGCTATTTCGTATAGCAACCGACAAAGTCATCATGATCGCCAGAATGATTGCCAACGTTCGGAATAGACAGGCACCCTAAGAAGAAGGTTTGAATCAAACGATATTCATACGCATTGTGAATTGAAGGATATGAGTAAAATATGCAACGACGGTCGTACTCTTCCGCACAGTGATTGTAGTTTTTAAAAGCTTTGCATTATTCATAACCTTCGTGTCCCCCTCTGGCACTGTCTGTTGGTCTGAATCGATCTTGTAATTTTTGGTGCGTAACAGATGTCCAAATTTGTTTAGATGAAAACGCTCTTGCAGGAGTTAATCGGGTGTAATTTCGATAACCCTTAGATAACAGTAGTGCATAGTAGTGTGATGCCTCGTGAGCACCTAAATTTCTTCAAATAATCGTTGGCTCTTATGTGGTAGTATGTTTTGCTTTAGCTGATACTTTCCTGTTTTGTTAGTTAAATTATTATTTACATTTTTTTTTGTCTCAGTGTATACTGAACTACAACTACAGGGAATATGGTAAAATCTTTTGAGTGCCCAATGGTTCTCTTAGATCTTTGACTGATCTTACGACTTTCTTGTATTGTCTACGTGTATGTTGGGTTAAAGAATACATTGACGGCATGTTGTTGAGCTATGAAATTGAGAAAAATCAAATATTGTGGTAACTAGAAAGAAACTGGATCCGTTAGAACTAAGCGATCTTTGCATGACAAAGTTTATATAAATGTAAACTTGAAAAATAAGATGGTATGGAAATACGTCATGCAATAATTAAAAAAGTGAAATACTTTTATGAAAAGTAAAATAAGACTTTTTTCTGTAACTTAATATACAAGGAAGATCAATACCTTTAATTACAAAACCCAAGCAGAAAGTGGAAAACTTAAAAAAGAATAAGCTCAAGAGTTGTATTGTCAAGATATTCATTTTTTTACATTTGGCTTATACTTTAAAGCAGCGTTTTTTAATCTTTTTCAGTTCCCGAACCTCTAGAAAATCAAGCACAATTTCAACTCTTAATAAAAAAACAAATTAGGACAATTTATTGAAGTAGTAAAAAATTATCATTTTTATGAAAATAAAACAATATTGTATTAATGTAAAGGTTGGTGCTGTTTTCTTGCTACTAAATTTGGTATATTTGGGTTGATATTTTTACTTAGTTGTAATCTTAAATCTGATTCTAATTGTAGTCTGTTTCTGTGCTTGTTTTTGACATAATTCACCCAAAAACTTAATAAGGAAGATTCTTTGAAATTACGTTTTAAAGCTGAATCACATAAAATTTCTATTAATTGATTTTCCTGTATCGTTGTCAAGCCGATGAAATCGGAAAAATTTGCATTGAAAAGGTCTGCTATCCAATTTTTATTTCTGTTGGGTTCTGGAAAATAATCTCGAAAAGAAGACCTCAAACCGAGGAGGTGTATAATTATTTCTTCTACTTGCTTTGGCAACATTACCCTACCAGAGGATTCCAAAAACTTTATCAGTGTGGGAAAATGATTGAAATAATGTTGTTATCTCTTCCTTGTAGATTTAAATTCAGTTCGTTAAGGGCACTGAAGATATCAGATAAATATGCCACCATTGTAAGCCATTCAAAGTTATTAAAATTATCAACATGTTTATTTGCGCTAACTACAGAATTTTTCAAAAAAAAACATTCTCAGCTCAAACACACGTGACACAACAAACGCACCTCAGCATGCAATAATAACTGCTTGTGAATGATTCCCATTTCTTCACAAACCATACCGAAAATACGGGAATTTAAGGGCCTAGATTTAATAAAATTCACGGCCTGCACTATTTCGTCCAACACTTTTTAATTTTTCGGCCATGTAGCAACTTTTGTAGCAACTAATGCCTCTGTGAATATAACAATGATGTCAAATAATAGATGGAATCATATTCTTCACGCGAGCATGAAGTCCTATTAGAATACCGGTCATAGCCCGAGCACCGTCCGCACTATCTGCCACACATTTATCCTACGGTATTTCATCAGTGGACATAAAGTCATTGAATATTTCAAATATCGCCTCACCTGTATTATGCGAAGGCAGACGCCTATAGAACAGAAAATCCTCAATTATGCCGTCGTTATATTCGTAGCGAACAGTTGCAAGCAAATCGGCGTCATTGCTAATATCTGTGCTCTCATCTAATTGCAAAGCATCAAATTTGTCGCTTTAACATTCAAAATCACTTACTGTACTATTGGATAACGATATAACGTTCAATTCTTCTTAATTAGCTTGTTAATTCTTTTGCAATGGTGTGAGGCTTACCACTTTTTGCAACTAATAAGGATACTTGGTAAGACGCCAATACAGCATTTTCGTTATTGGCTCCATTTTGAAAAATGATTGAGATTTCTTATAAAGGTCTTTGTGTTTTGTTTCTAAATGACGTCGGAGTTTGGCCGATTTCATTGATTCATTCGAAAAAACTTCGTAGCATATGACGCACTGAGGATTTTTTTTTTCGCCGTTTAAATAGATACGTAATCCAAGCTAAGTAATCGTCACAAAACTTACGACGTTTAACCTTTGAAGTCGATGGTATTTCATTTGCTTTGGAATCGTTTGGCTTTAACCAGCGTTTCATTGTCAGAATCATACTAAAAACGTTATACTTATCTATACAGTTATCTACACTTCAACGAAACACAGTGCAAAACAATGCGTGTAAACAAAACACACGACTAATAAAATGAATGTAAACAATAATTTCAATCCTTAAATTAAACTAAACAGAACAGATTACGGGGTCATGGTCCATTAACTGGACAATTCGAATGGGAAACTGAAATCAGCCTTTGAACGATGCTTTGCGGTTCATATGCATTAATTTGACCGGGCAACGTCGCAATCACACAGTTCGTTTCGTAAACACTAGACAGCGTCATTCATAGGGTCATTCGAACGATTCTTCTTCTGGTTCCTATCCGTTTCGGATGTTGGAAATCATATTGGCAATCATAACCTTGCTCGCTGCGGCTCGAAACAGCTCCGTTGAGGTTTTCTTAAACCATGTTCTTAAATTCCGCAGCCATGATATTCTCCTTCTACCGGGTCCTCGCTTACCTTTGACTTTACTTTGCAATATAGACTGTAGCAGGGAGTAACGGTGCTCATTTCTCATAACGTGTCCCAGATATTGCAATTTTATGCGTTTGATTGTAAACACCATCTCTGGTTCCTTCTTCATTTTTCCTAGAACTTCCTTGTTCGTGATCCTTGCTGTCCATGATATTCTCAGCATTCTTCTATAAAGCCACATCTCGAATGCTTCAAGTTTTTTAATAGTGGTGTCTGTAAGCGTCCATGCCTCCGCCCCGTACAACAACACAGATAAAAAACATAGCATCTCAAATGTCTCATTTTTGTATCAAGGGATATGTTGTGACTTTTGAAGATGGCGCTCATTTTGGTAAAGACCGTTCTTACCTTTCCCGTGCGGCACTTTATTTCCTGTAAATTGCTCCACTGTTCGTTAATAATAGTTCCCAGGTAACAATACTGTTTTACTCGCTCTATCTGCGTCCCATTAATGTATAGATGAGCCCCGTTTATATTCTCCTTGCTGATAATCATTTGTTTCGTTTTGTGGGTATTAATGTTTAGTCCGTACTGTTGACTGTACTCGTTTAATCTGTCCATTAGCCTCTGCAGTCCCTCTAAACTATCTGCTATCACCATATTACGAACGATAGGGTCACAGAATTTGTATCAATCACTGGTCTTCGAAAAGATTTGATCTTTGTGAACGGATCGTTTGTGACCTTTTCATCACTATTAGCGCGCTTTGTATGTTGTATTTTTGTAGTGATCGCTGACATTTATTTATTAATTTAAACGTACATAGATAAGACCGCGGACCCCCTATCACATTCTCGCAGACCCCCCGGGGTCCGGGGACTACAGGTTTAGAAACGCTGCTGTAAAGTATTTAAACTGTTCCACCTATTAAATATAATATATTTTTAAATAATTTCCGAAATTCGTTGAAGCAAATGTTTTATCTTATGAAATTGATCGAAGAATGTGTATAAAGCAAAAAATGTTGCTATGGAAGTGTTTAGAATCTAATATCATTCCAAGAGATTTGTAAGTTTTTAGTTCGAAAGAGAAAAATATCAAAACCACACAAAAGCCAATAAGTTAGTGTAATAGCTATCCTTACCTACCGCCTCAGTAACACAATGGGATGAACGGTAACTTACCAATCAAAATCTCGGTGAGTCTCGAGCTCGAATCTAGCTGGGCGTCAGGATTTTTTATTAAAGGCATAATAATTCTCTTATCCTTACACCAGCTTATTCCAGTGTAGCAGGCTCATTTAGAATTTTAAACTACTACGTTAGCTTTTTTGTTTTCTTCTGGCCAGTAACTGAACCATCGTCCACTAGATTATTAGTGCGCAAAGAAAAGAAAATTTGGATAATAATAAAATTTTTTTAGAATCGTTGGCTGCGTGGACGGACATTTCGAAAGTCATTCGTGGTCTTGACGAATTGTACCTTTTATTTATAAGTTTGTGGCGTATCTTTTGACTTTCATTATGTATTAGTTAGAACCAAGAAACATGTTCCGTATTGTAATAGATGAGTACAAATTGCTAGAGATATTCTTATAACAATATCACAGAATAATAAACAATCAGAATGCCCAATCTCCATTGAAAATTAAGTACGCGCATCCCGTTCGCGCAGACTTTCCGCCATGTTTTAAAGGGAACCAGTGTTGTTTAATGAAAATTTATGTGGTGCGCATAGAAAAATTAACCCGGTTTAATTGACTTACGGCAATCATAGACATACTATGCAATTATTTTAACATTGTTAAATATAATAACATAAATATAATATAATTAAACATAAATATAAACAATTACATAACCTCACAAATCATATGTCGATAAAGACCCATTACACCAAATGTGATTCTCAATCCGAGTCTGTGTTATGTGTTTCCTTCTAAAACATGGCGCGCGTGCTGAAAAACTTCAAAGGTGGCATCTGAGAGTGGGCATTCTGATTGTTTATTATTCTGTGACAATATTACCTATATTTTTTATTATTATTGAAGTCATAAAATTAAACTATAAAAGCAATGTAAACTAAAATGTTCACTAATACAATTTCAGACAATAAAAGTGCAATGGATGAGCTAAACCTAAAGTTAGAGTACCCATATGGTGATATAAAAGATAGAGATTTGAGGTTTAAACATCCTCATTTAATAGTATACATCAAAATTTATACAGAAGCAACACAAAAAAGAATCCAAGCATTCGAACTCTGGTATTACCGTAAAATGCTCAGAATATCCTACATCAGCCATACACAAATATTTTGGTCATCAAGAAATCAAAAGTATGAACTGCTCCAACTTATAATCGAAGGCAAAGTCAATAGCAAAAGAGGACCAGGAAGAAGACGCAACTCTTGGCTTAAAAACCTACGGCAATGGACGAACATGACCTCCATAGAACTATTCAGGGCTGCTACAAATAAGATTAAATGGGCAAATGTAATGGCCAACGTCCTTAAGGATAAGGCACCGTAAGAAGAAGATCAAAATTTAATCTTAACATATTCGAAAACACTTACTGAAGAGAGGTTAGACACCATCACCTTTTAGGACTCTTTCATTATTTGCGATTGCATTGGTACAATTAATTTTGTCCAGCTGTTCTGAAGAGTTCTGTGAATGAAATTACGGTCCATCGTAGCAGATTTTTTAATTGTGATGTTTTTTGTCACACTGTAGTAGTGCTCTATTAGACCCCAGACTCAGTAAGGCATAACTTTAATTTAAATAAAAATATATTCGAAATAAATAAATAACAAAATAAAATTAACTTTTATGCAATATGTACAATGCTAGCAAAATTGAAAAAGGACCGAAAAAAGGACATTGGTCAGCACCCAAACATCCAGGAGGAAGAATGATGACTACTTATTCTAAGGTTAGAGTTGACCAAATTTCTCACTACCAGATTTGTACGAGGAACGGAAAGCGATCAATCAATACTTGGTCGCGGGAAGGTTAGTCTAATCGATCAATACTCAATCCGGCAAGGCACGGGAAGTGACCAATCAACGTCCTCAACCAGCCCCAACCGGGCCCCAACCAGCCCCAACTTGGCCCCAACCAGCCAAGGCGTCCCGACGGTCACCGTCGGGACGCCTTGGCTTTGGATCGTCGGTGAAGATCTTATCAAACTTTAGTAGAACTCCAGCACGTTTGGCCTTTGGTCAATATTCAAAGGCCAGGTGGAGTTTCTACCGGGTCAATTCTCTGGCGAAACTCGGTTCTCTCTTGCGGCGGACGTCGTTTTATACCGCTGCCGGTGTTCCATCTCCAGCGCGCATTGATGTAAGTGGAAGGTAATGGTGGGACTGCGCGCGTACAGAACAGTGGTAAGCCGATGGCGAGAAGAGGCTATGCTATCGTTACAACCTGTCTTAGATTTTACCCTACAGTATTAATTATTTAATTTTAGCAGACAATATTTATTATTTCTCATTATGCGCTCAATATAATGTTAGCATTTTGGTGTCTCCAATTCGTATCAGGATTGTTTTATTAGCAATGCGAAAGGTCTACAATACTCTAAGCATGCGATGAGATAATACCACATGTCGAACAGTTTCATGCAGTTACATGCAGTCAGCAAAGTTCAGGCTTCAGCGTCATGCAAGAGGACAGGTAGGACATAATATTCTCATGTATCACATTAGGGCTCACGTTATGTGATTGATTGTGCTAAACACCACCATTTAAAATATAATTATCCGAAATAAGCTTTATTTTCTATAATTAATTTTAATGCTCATTTATTTTTCAACATATGTAGTTTGGCTTTCGAATTTTTATCTAACTTTCATAATATATGTACCTTTAGTTACGTATTTTCCTCCTTTCCATGAATATAATCTTTGTCTAAGTCTCATAGGTGCCTTTACACCATCCTCTCCATCGATTTTTCCATATGATCTTTTTTAAACTGAGACCTGCTCGATTCAGACTTCATGATCATACTGACGTATGTCATAAAATTTTTTGCACAAAATTCATTGTCTTTAATATTAACAACAAAATAATATCAAGTTGACTTTGGATTGGAAACAAAAGTTTGTTTAGTGTCAGTTGAAATTTATTTATTTTGAAGTTTTCGCTTTAAGAAGTCAATAAATTAGAGATAAGAAAATCTACAAATTGGTTATGCGGGTACCCAAAGCTGAAATCTTTCGAATATTTCAGAATGAAAACATGTTGACACAGAACATGCATTTATTGCACAGAGGCCAGTGAGATTGATGAGAAGAGCAAAAAACAGGTTGGATTGTCAACGAGGAGATTGTCTCGTCAATACAGATCTTCTAAGAGTACGATATCGTTGGAGTTGAGGAAGAATGGTCTTAAATATCTAAAGCGATGCAAGTACCTCAAATATTCTCAAGCGCAAATCTCTGGATTTTATATATTATAACAGAGGTGTGTCCCGACCTTTTGTAGCAAGAGTGAGGGGTGAAGCTTTAAATAGTCAGAGCTGTATTAATAACTGCATTTCCAAATTGCTTCAGTTTGTCCAAGAACATAATGCTTATGACGATAATATATTTTGGCGAGACTTAGCATCATGCCATTACTTAAGAGATACATAAAACTGGTTTCTACAACTCCACATACCTTTTGTTCTCAAAAACGATAATCCTCCATACTTGCTGTAAGCTCGTCCAATAGACGATTTTTGGGCTCTTTGGAACAATTAAGACGGCGAATTTACGAAAAACTGGGAGAAATTGAAAAACGGAGAAACCACGGGACCAGAAATAATGAAAGAGGAAGTTATGTATGCTATAAAACACACAAAAGGCAGAAAAGCTCCAGGACCCGATGAAATACCAATTGAACTATTGAAGATAATTAATGAAGATAATATTGATGTCTTGGTAGACCTTTTTAACTCCATATACAAGACGGGACACATACCCAAAGAGTGGCTTCTCTCAACTTTTGTGACGATTCCAAAAATCACAAATGCTAAAGATTGCAATGACTATCGAACAATTGCGTTAATGAGCCACACATTGAAAACCTTCCTTAAAATCATATATAACAGAATTCACATGAAATTAGAACAAGAAATAAGTGATTCACAGATGGGTTTCAGAAAGGGTCTAGGAACTAGAGAAGCATTATTTGGAGTCCATGTTCTGACACAACGATGCCTGGATATGAATCAGGACATATATGCTTGCTTTATAGATTTCAAGAAAGCTTTTGATAGAGTTCAACATGAGAAGCTTTTAAGTATTCTTAAGACTAAAAACATTGATAGTAGAGATCTACAAATTATATCGAATCTGTATCAAAACCAGAAAGCAAGAGTAAGAGTCGAAGGAGAACTGACAGAGGAAGTAAGTATACTTAGAGGAGTTCGACAAGGGTGTATCCTTTCACCACTCTTATTCAACGTCTACAGTGAAGTGATTTTTCAAGAGGCTTTATTGGATATCGTGGAAGGTATTTATGTCAACGGAAATAGCATTAATAATATTAGATATGCCGACGATACTGTCATATTTGCAAGTGACATGGAAGATCTACAGTACATAATACAACATGTATACAATGCATGTGAAAGTTACGGACTGCAAATGAATCTCAAGAAAACGAAATCAATGATATTCTCAAAAAAACCACAAAATGTAAATAACCTGATCATCAATAATACAACGATAGAAAGAGTAAAAACATATAAATATTTAGGAACGTGGCTAACCGAAGATGGAGATCAAGTAAAAGAGATCAGATCTAGAATAGAAATGGCAAGAAACACGTTCATAAAATTGAAGAAATTACTTTGCAACCGTAACCTTAATCTAGAGATTCGCACAAGAATGCTACGTTGTTACGTCTTCTCTACTTTACTATATGGCATGGAAGCGTGGACAATAAAGCAGTCTGAAATCAAAAAATTAAACTCCTTTGAGATGTGGTGCTACAGGAGAATGCATAAAATATCGTGGATTGAAAAAGTAACTAATATAGAGGTGTTACAAAGAATGAATAAAGAATGTGAAGTCATAAAAACTGTTAAAATTAGAAAAATTCAATATCTGGGACATTTAATGAGGGGTGAGAAGTAAGTATTACTGAGGTTGATTATGTCAAGGGAAGAGAAACCCTGGACGACGCAAAATGTCCTGGCTAAGAAATTTGAGAGAGTGGTTCGGCTGCAGCTCATTAGAATTATTCAGAAATGCGGCCAACAAAGTTAAAATAGCGATGATGATTTCCAACCACCGCTAGGAGAAGGAACCCGAAGAAGAAGAAGGGAGAAATTGACATGGATTTCGTCCAGGTCTCCATGAGAGACATTCGAAGAAATTTGTGTGGTAGACCAGAATGTACCACTCTACATAATTGGATAGTTTGTATTGAGTTCTAATTTTAGTTACTTTAGGAACTAAATGAGATGGAAAGAAATATTGATGTAGAACAAGAATACTAGTTTACACATGATACAAAAAAGTGAGCTTTTTATAGATATTTAAATATATTAACATTTTAAATTTTTTTATAGTACCTATATGATAATAATTATAATTTACAATACGGAAAATATGTTTATTCATGAAAATTCTTAATTTGTATGTTAGTCGACTACTCTGAGATTTTAAAATAATTTTTTGTTATTTTCGTATTTTTATTTTTGGATCTCACTAAATTAGTATTAACTACTGTTTTTTCTCAAAAAACAAACAAAATTGGATTTTTTAATGATGATAAAACTGGGTTGCTGGGTTATAATTCTTTGGGAATTGTTGCAATATGAGAAACACATCTAAGATGGTGCAAATGTATCATTTAAACGAATTTTTAATGTTAGGGTTTAATAATAACAAAATGTTGCATTTTTTTTGTCAAATTTGGCACGATTTCTAGTTACTGCTTTGTATGCCAATAAAACGAAACAAATGAAAAACTACTGTTTAAAAGTGTAACTATATCGGGACATTTTCCTAAAGAATGCTAGATTCTATAGTCCATTTTATAGCAGAACTAATATAAATTGTGAATAGTCTGCAGCATAAATACAAAGAAATAATTTACTGAACAGATACAAAGAAATTCAGAGAAACATCAGAAAGAAAATTCGATAGGCAAAAGAAAGGTGGCTCTCCGACAGATGCAATTTAATCGTTCGTTGCATTATGTGTACGCTGACTATTTTATTTTTCTTCTTTCGATATTTATAACTTCGGGTAAGATAAAATAGTTTGGTACGCAGATGACGGATACAGATGCCATGGTCATAGTATAAAACGAAATCGTCTCTAAAATACTTACATCAAGCAAACCTGGCAATCGACAATATATACCCTCCCCAGTCCCAGGAATTTGTTTGTCTTTTAATCTCTATAATTCGGTGTGTTTTATGTTACATTAGACATCAAGATAAGAAAAAAAAATAATTTTTTTATGGCAGCCATCTTTAAAATGCAATATTTCGTACGGGCGACATTGGGTTTCAAGATAATTAAAAATTCTCAAAAGCAATTCATGTTTTAGGAGTAACATAGCCATGATTTTTTATGAATACATCGGAAATAAATACACAATATTAGTTATCATTTATTAAGTAATAAAATATGATAAAAAATAACTGGTAGATAATACACTGGTGTCAGTTCATTCATAACCTTGATGCTGTTTCGGTTTTCTTGGAGGCAGAGGAACACCTGACATGTAGAACATAGATTCTGGCTGAGTTGACGCACTGGTCATCGTTCATGGTATAGGTTGAAACAGTTTCTGTTTTCTTGGATGTAGAGGAACACCTGACATGTAGAACACCTGATTCTGGCTGAGTTGCCTGAACATCCTGGCATTCGTCATCTATTTTTCTTGGCTGAGGTTGAGCAAGTGTGGAGGATGGGATACCCTGAGTTGCTTCCAAGGAGTGGGCAAGGAACACTCATAATCTAGAAATAACGAGTAGGGATAAAATAACATGCAGGCGTATAAGAGAAGAACTGGGATTGTAGGATGTGGTGAGGTTGGTTAGAGTCGCAAGCAATATTGGAGAGATAAAGTTGATAGGATGCCAGAAGAGCCATGAGAAATGTGTGCTGATTTAGAAACCGAACACACAGAGAACAGTAGATAGCACAAAAAGATGGTACGAGAGGAAATTCAGCGTCATAGGAAGAGCCCAAAAAGGTTGAATATTAATTAAAACAGGATCTGGGACTATTAAACATCATCTATCCGAACAGAGGCAGGAGAATCCGACGATATCAAAATCCAACGTGGCGTCCGTCAGGGATGTATACTATCACCACTGTTGTTTAACATATACTCTGAGAAAATCTTTCAAGAAGCAGTGGGTGATGTTGAAGCCGGAATTCGAATCAACGGAGAATCTATCAATAACATTAGATACGCAGACGACACGGTAGTATTCGCTGACAGTTCTGAAACCCTCCAGGAGTTAATGAACAGAATCACAGAGGTCAGTCAGAGATACGGACTTTCACTAAACACTAAGAAAACAAAATGCATGATGATATCTAAGAAGGAACAGCAATTTGGACAAATCAGTGTAAACAGTCAACAAATAGAAATAGTAAAAACATACACCTACCTTGGTACGAACATCAATGAAAATTGGGACCATTCCATAGAAATCAAATGTAGAATAGAGAAAGCAAGATCTGCATTTCAAAAAATGGCTAAGTTATTCAAATGTCATGATTTATCAATGCCCATAAAAATCAGGTTACTACGATGTTACATCTTTCCTATACTGTTGTACGGAGTTGAGTCATGGACTCTCACAGACGCCACCTGCAAGAAAATTGAGGTTTTTGAAATGTGGCTTTATCGTCGCATCCTGAAGATATCGTATACCGACCACGTTACTAATGAGGGTGTTCTGTTGAGAATGAAAAAAGAAAAAGAGCTGTTAACCACAATAAAAACAGCCAAAATCGAATACCTCGGTCACGTCATGAGGAACAGCGAAAGATATGGACTGCTGCAACTAATCTTGCAGGGAAAAGTAGAAGGAAAACGGGGACCAGGAAGGTGAAGGATTTTCTGGCTGAAAATCTACGAACGTGGTTCAACACAACAACCACAAATCTTTTTAGGGCAGCAGTGTGCAAAGTGCAGATTACCATGATGGTCGCCAACATCCGAAACGGATAGGCACTACAAGAAGAAGAAGGGACTATTAAAAGGAGTAAAAGAAGAAATAATATACAGCGCATGATACGGATATTTTCTACCATCCATTCTAAGCGATTAAAAACACGCAATTTTTACATTTGATGATCTTATTTCCTCGTCATCCAAGATTCTTACAAATGAAGGTTTTTTCTATTTTTTATTACTCCATTTATTAAGAATTTTACCTCATACTTATATTAATATAATTTTGTTCTGTACTATATTCAATGCTTAATGATCAAAACATGAACTAAATAATGTTTGATAAAAATTGAGATACCACAAGCAAGCCCTTTCAGAACAGTATGGATAAATTAGTTTTAAAATTTTAAATCATTTGTCCAAACAATTTTATTTCAATAAAGATTTCACCACTTAAACTCAAAATCATAACGATTTAGAACATATTCAGTAAAGACAAATATGGAACTAAATAAATCAAGGGTCATTTCGTAATAAGAAATTTATTGGCATACATAAATCGGTACTAGGAATTGTTTATTAAATAGTACAATAATCATGAAATAATTTTTGTTCAAATGGTTCACACAACAAGGATTTTTAAATTTGAATTAATTTATATCTACATATATTGAACCAGAGTTATATCCATAGCATTTGATTTTGTTTTTATTTTTACTAGAGATATGTATATGTTGTACTTGATAACCGAATTCGGCCGTTGACCGAAATTTATACCCACAACGCATTGTGAGTTTCGTTTATTTCTCACATCGCGTTTCAGGTATTTTTGACGTGTACGAAACTACGAAGACCGTCGGACACACACGACGATTGATAATTAGAGACGCTGAATTAACGAACTATTAGTTACCGCTCGACGGTACCTCCCATGTTAGATCGGGCATAACTAACTATCTGCCTCCAAATAAATCAATTCTCAGATATTGGTCGCATTTCGTCACCCCTAGCTTCCACAAATATTCTTCAACTGTGATCTAGAAGAGATGGGTATATCTTGATGTTTTCTCTTCCTAACCTAACCTATTACAGGATTGCCCCGAATCGGTTTCTTTCTTTTTTCAGTGAAAGATTAAATTCTCCGACGTTATTCTGCGTACTCTTACACTTTTAATGTCTGTACGCTTAATCCTAACCAACCTTAGAAGTCTATAATATTTATGGATATTATGGACATCTAGAATCATCAATTATTTCTAAATATTAATGATTTTTATCATTAATTATCATATCCATCACATTACCCACATTTTGGTAAGAAAATACTGTGTAGATCCTGCAGATTTTGTTTACACAAATTTAGAACAATATATTATTATGAATTTTATAACTTTAGAAATATTCTCTAATCAATTTTATGTTGAAACATCTTTGTTGTGGAATCGTGCAATTCAAACATCTATACATATTTCCTTGATTATTGAACTAACACATTTTAACGAATTTTAATATTATTAAAAATAAGTATTTGGACAAAAACCTCTTCTTCTAATGCTTATGTATGTTGTATGTATTTTCGTTTATAATATATGAATATATTGAAGAAAATATATTGTATGGAAATTTGAAATGAGGTTTTGTTGAAAGAGACAACCTGCTGATACTGAAAATAAATATTTAAAGTAATTATGCGTTTGATATCAAATTCTAACTTTATTTCCTGGAAAAATAGTCTCCAATTAGTAACAGCCGTTTAGGTAGATGCCAATAAAAACTACGATTTGTACAGTTGTACAGATATTTTGAAATCAATACAGCAACTATATATGTAGGCCCAGTATGGCGGAATCTACAGGACTCTCCAGCTCTGCATGAACCCCTCAGAAAGAAATAACAGTCTACTGTCTTTGTACAAAAAGGGTTTACATATGTGAAATTATGAGTATAATTTCAGTGTACGAGGACTGTATTACATAGGGCTGGTTCAAATAAATTAGTATATCATTAGTCGATTAGCTACAGTACTACTGATAGGTTGTCGTTAGTGAGCTCCGAGTAATTAAGTAATTTTTATAACGAGAATAAAAACTTTAAAAACTAATTAGTGAATATTGTTTTTGTGAATGCTAAATGTAAGATGCAGCAAGTGAAACTATTATTAATCTAATGTGTAAGTCTGATTTTATTATAAACAATTTCACGGGGGAATATTGCTAATAAATTAAACTAAAGTTACAAAAACTGACAGTAATTAAAATACACAAATAAATATTATTATTTGTAACTGTATTTCTTAAACTATTTGGTGGATAATGAGCAACTTCGACAGTGACATCTCAAACACAGTCTTGTTAGATAAACTCCGAGCAGAAATCAGTAAACAATCTGCAGACTTAAAAAAGTCTATATTACAAGAAATCAAAGATGAAACACGAACACTGGCCAACAAAATAAATAAAACAGTAAAGTATCTTGAAGAAAAACATAATACAGTGCTTGACAGATGTATACAGTTAGACAGGCAAATAAGAAAAAATAATATACTGATATATGGAATAGATACACCTGAAAACGGAGATATAATTGCAGAAGTACTTAAGTTGTTCCACGAGGTGCTTAAAGTCGAAGTGTCAGTTTGCGAAATAAACAATATTTATCAAATAAAAATAGGAACTAAAAACGCAGTTAAAGTTGAATTTCTATCTTATCTAAAGAAAAATATAATATTAAAAAACTGTAGTAAATTGCGTAATACCAATATTTATATAAATCACGATCTATGCTACGAGGATAGACAAGACCAAAATCTTCTCACTACACACCTGAAACTAGCAAGAGAAAAAAAAATTTATGCTAAAATTCGTGGCAAATACTTAGTCATAAATAATGAAAAATACTCTGCCAAAGACTTGAGAAATATGGAAAAGGATGAAAATGAAGATGATGTTAAATCAGAAAAACCTAAACCACACAGTGCACCAGAAACACCAACACCAAATTCTAAAACATTTTTTGAAGACAGCATCTCACAATTTACCTTAACTACGCCTAAGAATTCATCACAAAAAGAAGAGGCTGCCCAACAACAAAACCTTAACCTGATAACTACACTGACTGAAAAACTGACAAAGGAATCAGATACTGATAAAAGTAAATCAGAAAAAAAGAATTCGGAAAAGAGAAATATTGTAGACCATAAAGAAGTACTAAGAGGAGTGGAGAAGAACAAAAACGAAGATAGACACGAAGAAGGAAAAAAGCCAAAATCAAGACACAACTCTACTTCAGGTAACAAAGAAAGAGTTAATACTCGGCAACAAAGCAGTAAGTGCTAGAATCTTGTAAGACAGTTATTTTTTTCTTAGGTATTTCACTATCAATTTCTTTTTTTTTTTGTTGTTGTTATAGTATGGATCCATACATTCGTGATGTAGACTACATTCCCGTAATTACTCATAAACCTAAAGATATTGAAGATTTTAATAAGTTAACTGCGGATTTTTATAAAGGTAAAAATAATGAAAATATTACCATTTTACACCAAAATATTAGAAGCCTTAATAAAAATCTAGATCAGTTACGATTAAATATACAACAGATGACACTTGATTTTGACTGTATATGTCTAACGGAAACATGGATTATTCCTGATATATCTTTATTTCAAATAGATAATTATAACATTTTATATAATGAAGGAGATATAAATCAAAATGATGGTGTCATTGTATACATAAAAAAGAATTTAAGATTTACGTGGAGGGTTGTAAACATTAGTGTATGTAAGGTATTAGAGATAACTATATTAGGTAAATATAATCAAAATACAATATTAACATTAATTTATAGACCGCCATCGACGGATGAAGAACATTTTTGCATTGGTCTGGATAAATATTTAGAGAGCACTAAAAATGATAATTGTAAATATCATGTTTTATTGGGTGATATTAATATTAATATCAAAAACATGGCACCAGATTCGTCTGAGTATCTAAGTATATTGAGTGAACATAATTTTTTATCAATAATAAATAAAAATACTAGAGTTCAGGGCGATTCACGAAGTTGTATAGATCACATTTTTGTAAAAAGTAAGTTTTGTATTAGTAATAATGTTTTACCAGCTGTTCTGGATCTTTCTGTGACTGATCATAAAGCAACATTTGTAAGTTTTTCTTTTGAAAAAAATAAAATTGAATGCAAAGTTAAGTTTAGAAAAATAGTTAATTATGATGATTTAAAAAGAGATCTTAGTTTTCAAAATTGGGATCACTGTTCTAATATGAATAACCCTAATGCTTTCTTAAATAATTTTACCGACACCCTTATTTCATTAATCAATAAAAATACCAAAGAAATAAAGAAAAAAAAATGTGAGGTTAAGCGAAATATCTGGATGACAGACGGCTTAATAAAATCGGTTAATAAAAAAAATCAACTTTACAGAAAATCTATGAACAACGCAGATGACCTAACATTAAAAAAAGAATACACAATTTACAAAAATAAATTAAATAAGCTAATTATTGAGGCAAAAAAAAATTATTTTCACACGGAAATCACAAAATATAAAAATAGTTCTAAAGGTCTGTGGAACACTATTAAAAAATTGGATAATAACAGTACAAAAAGTGAAATTTATTCCATTTTAAATCAAAATAATGAGTTAGTTACGGATAGTCAGAATATTAGCAATATTTTTAATGATTATTTTTCTAAAGTAGGGTCCACGCTTGCTAAAAATATTAATACATCATCTTCTCCTGATCCTCCAAAAAATACATGTCATAGTACGTTTTTTCTAAAACCCGTTACAAAATCAGAAATTCAGAGTATTATTCATTCCCTAAAACCAAAAAAGTCTCCTGGCATAGACAATATTTCAGCCGATCTGTTAAAGATCATTAGTAATTATATTGTTGATCCGATAACTGAATTAATAAATAAAATATTTGAGCATGGTATATGTCCTGACCTTTTTAAAAAAGCTGTAATTATACCTATATTTAAAAAAGGTGATACAAAATTGATGCAAAATTATCGTCCTATATCACTTATTACCAGCCTGGCAAAAATTTTTGAAAAGGCCTTAGCTGAACGAGTAAATCAATATCTTACAAAGTTTAACCTGCTGTCTCCAAACCAATTTGGCTTTAAGAAGGGATATTCTACTACAGATGCTATAACGTCCGCTACTGATTATTTATATAAGATGCTGGATAATGGCTCTCCTACTTTAGCGATATTTTTGGATCTAGCTAAGGCATTTGACACTGTTAGTCATCAGCAGTTGTTAAGTGCTTTGGATCATCTTGGAATAAGGGGCATACCGTACTTACTATTTCAGAGTTATTTAAAAAATAGATCGCAAATTGTTAACATTAATAACAAAGTAAGTGCTGAAAAAACCATTGAGTATGGTGTGCCGCAAGGTACTGTTTTAGGACCTTTACTGTTTTCAATATATATAAATGATCTAGCATCAATGAAAATAAATGGAAAGATTATTTGCTTTGCTGACGATACTGTCATACTTTACACTAGTAATTCGTGGGAAAAACTTAAAACTTTGGCAGAAACAGAAACTGTAAAGGTTCTAGAATGGTTAAATAGGAAATTACTGACAGTTAATACTGATAAAACTTATTTCATACCATTTTCAATATACAAAAACAATTTACCTGACTTCTTGGAATTAAATCTAAGCTATAATAACGCGTTCATTAAAATAAATAGGAAAAAATACATAAAATACTTAGGAGTTTATATTGATTGTCACTTGAAGTGGGATGTGCATATTGATATGGTATGTAAAACTCTAAGAATGTTATTATACAAATTTAGATATCTTAGCAATATTCTTAATTTGTCTTACTTAAAGACAGTATACTATTCTTTGATAGAGTCACGTCTTAGATATGCTATTTTAGCATGGGGTGGAACATATGCTTCTTATTTAAATAAACTCGAAATATTACAAAGAAGGTTTTTGAAAATAATGCTAAAAAAATCTCGCTTATATTCTTCAGAACTTCTTTATCAGCAAGCAGATATTTTTAGTATAAGACAGTTATATTTGTTTAACATTATTTTGCTTACATACAAAAATAAACATGTTTTAAAATCAATAGATCATACTTACAGCACTAGAAGAAAAGTTCATGATTATGTCCAAATTACTAGTGCTTATAAATCAATTGGAAAACACAATTTTTCTTACTTCATTCCTAGAATATTTAACTATTTACCCGAGATTTATAAAACCTATATAAGAAAAATCAACTCATTTTACATGATTAAATCCATTTTTACAAAATATCTGAAGAACACTGGATCTGAAATTTTGGATGAGATCTTCTTTAATTAAATTCATCGTATAAATAATACTATACAGTATACTTTGCAACAATTTTATATATTATCAACCTAATGATACTGTAGAAATATTGAATAGTGTAAATGTGTGTAATCCCTGAGCACAACCTCTGGTTCATCAGGGAAGTTCACCTTTGTTTATTTGCCAACAACTATTTTATTGTACAAAATATTTAACTTTGAATTTGTAATTGTAATATATAGAACTAACATATTGTAACATTGTTTTATATTGTATATTGGGAAGTAAATAAACATTATTATTATTATTATTATTATATGTAATAAAGGGTTATACAGACAATACCAAATTAAGTTTATACAAAGTCTTACTAATAATTCTGCTCCACACAATCGCGGTATTAACAGGCTTTCTCTCGCGGTTGTTCTTCATAAGCGGAATCTGTCCGGGCACAGGTTTATGAACACTTGTTTCGAGGTACTAACACTGAGATGACGAGATGGAGCACATAAAGCGGGAGAGAGATAATTATTTAGCGGCAGTCAACAGTAGAGAGTGTCTTTTCAGCGATAGAGCGACGGAGCAGACGGAAGAGAGCGACTGTCCTCAACGACAGTCAACAGAGAAGAGATATCTTTCTTCTTTGCTATTTTAAAACTGTCTGTTTTTCTAAAGAAGGGGAGGTTGAACTGGAATAGGAAGGGTTATCAAGGGTTGGACTAAGGTAATGATTGTAAAATTGTGATAGAAGGATAGTTAATAATACAGTGAAAAATTACATAATTTTTCGCATGTGAAATGAACAGTCTTTGAAGGACACGATCTCTTCGGATTAATGCAACACACAATAATTCGTACGCCGGTTTCTCGGAAGATCACTTCAATCATGCTTCTGACAATCTTCCAATCCAGATTTTCTAGTGCATGGTCAATCTTGGGTAAGGCCAAATTCTTGATGTCATAATTGCACACGATTTTCTTCAAATTAGTTAGAGCACGCCATATATCCTCGTAGCTTGACCTGTCTATACGACATCCTGATCACCATATACAGTATCGAGGACGATCTTCTAATCTCAATACTCTTCCAATTTTAGGCTGCTGATTTTTTAACTCGTCTAAAAGACCGAACTTCTTTATAAAATACGGATGAGAGTCCTTTAGTCATCTCAAGATCTTGGGCAACACAGTGAGTTAGAGAAAGGTTATGCGGAACACTAAAAAGATCGTGCTGAACTTTTGTGGTCACGCCGAATCTAGCACTCTTTCTCTCTGTATAATTTGACATAAATTCATTAAAGCTTGGTCGCCGGTCATCTTTGATCTCATGTTGAAGGGTTCGTGCTTCTTCTGTTTCTTTTAAGCCAGCTTAAGGTGCAAGACGATTTATGTGAACTACTTTTGTTTACTTTTCGGCAACTTCTTAATTCGGTATATTACGTCATTTATTCTCTTTTTAATTTCATACAGACCTTCCCATTGTCTATGAAATTTAGGAGACAAGCCTCTACGATGTTGTGGATTATAAAGCCAAACAAGATCACCTATTTCATAGCTTTCATTCTTGCATCGAGAATCGTATTTATCTTTCATTCTGTCACTGGCTAACTGGATGTGTTGTCGGACAAGTTCATGAATGTTGTTCATTCTTAACTTCGGGCGGTCGACATAATCTTCGCTTGCAACAAGTTCTTCGGAAGGTCTGCAGCCAAACTCTAGGTCACAGGACAAACGAATTTCACGACCTAACATCAGGCAGGTTGGAGTCTGGCCTTTAGTTTAATTCACGGCCAAGCGGTAGGCCTAGGAATAAATGAATGTGCTGGTCCCAATCTCTTTGATGTTCTGATACAACTTTGTACAGGTATTTACCCATCGTTCGGTTCATCCTCTCAACCATTCCATCTGATTGAGGATGCAGAGGTGTCGTTTTGGTCTAGTCTGAAGGAAACACCAAATCAGCTGCTAAGGAATTCTTTAACAAGTACCTCTGCAATGGTAGCAGCTATTTGATTTGGTATCACATAGGCCTCAGTCCATTTCGTAAAATAACCTATATCTATCAAGATATATTTATTTCCATCATTCGTCTCTGGGAGTGGACCTGCAATGTCGATTGCTTTTCTTTCCATAGAACTACCAACATTGTACTATTTCATGAGTGCCCTCTTTTTACCAACTGGACCATTACTGGTTGCACACAGTTCACACTTCCGGCACCATCTTCTTACGTCATCTTTATAGTTCACCCAATAGAACTGTTCTCGAACCTTTTGCAGATTCTTCGTAATACCAAAATGTCCACCTGATGCAACGTCATGCAACTGACGCAATACTTCTGACACTTTACTTGTAGGTACAATCAACTGAAGCTTAGATTCTGTACCATCATCGTTCTCAAAGGTTCTATACAGAAGATCATCTCTTAGTACTAGGCAATTCAATTCACTTCTGGACTACATGCACTAATGTCTTACCAAGAAGGTCTTTCACTTCGACGCATCCAATTCAATACTCTTTTTATACATGGATCATCTACTTGAGGGTCTTGTAGCTGCTGAGGTTACCATTGGTCATTAATGACGGTTGTTCGTCTCACGGGGCAAAGTCGTTCTTATAATTTAAAACACTGATTACAATTTACACTGCATGGCCGTCTTGACTAAGCATCAGCATTTGAATGACTTTTTTTAATCCAGTGTTCGATCTGTTCTAGCTTTTTGACTGTTGTATTATTTTCTGGCAATTTATGGCCAATGTGACCTACGTCGCCACAATTCCAACATCTGGGTTCGCGTCTTTTCGGCATCGTGTTACGAACTACTTTCCGTATTATTTCCTCCAGACGTTTATCGTTTTGTTCGTCGCTCTCTTCAGAGGTTCGTACTCGATAGCTCCGTGAATTTTGACCAGCTATTTCGTGTTTCAAGGCAATAGCGAGCGCTTCATCTAGAACTTTCGGTTTTGCTAGTCGTAAAGCCTTTTGTAATTCATTGTCTTTTAACCCATTGACGAAGATATCTACAGCAATTTCTTCCAAAATGTTGTCTGGTGCCTCTGGATAAGCTAACCGCACTATACGAGCAACATCTGTGTCAAACTCTTGCAAATTTTCACTTGCTCGTTGAACTCTACTTCTTAGTTGCGCCTTGTAGACTTGTTGGAGATGAGCATCTCCGTAACGTTTGTCTAGTCGAGTGAAAAAGGTCTGGTAACATTTTCCTTAACCCTTAGGAATCGATCTTAGGGTATTCGCAGCATCACGTTGTAAAGCAGCAGTCAAGGAAACAGCCTTTTCTTGTTTTGTTCAATGATTGGCTGTCGCAATAGCTTCAAATTGTCTAAGATATATGGACCAAGAAGACTTTCTAGAAGTTGGCCTAAAAATGAACTTGACAAAAACAAAAATCATGTACAACGAGCTAATGGAGGTCCAAGATGTAATAATAACCAACACTGCACTTGAGACAGTAGACGAGTATGTATATCGGGCACAATTAATACATAATAATAATCAGCAGAAGAATGAAACTGACTATGGCATCTTTTGGTAGAAATGCAGTTAAGTCCAAATCGAAGATGCCAATCCACCTGAAAAAAAAGCACTTGATCACTATATACTACCAATCATGACATACGGCTGCGAAACTTACTAAAGAAAGAGAGAAAAAGAGAAAGAATTACACAGTGGTATCCAAGATTTGTCAAGAGATCAAGAATACGTCCAAGTTTAAGGTTGGACTATGACATAAGGAAACAAACTGGTACAACATAGCACAGGAAAGCAAATTTGAAACAACCGTGGGCAGAAATGAAGAATGACTATGTAAGGGAGGCTGCATCATAATCGGTAGAATATACTGAGAATGATGATCACAATGATATTGTTATACACTGTTTATAAGTAAAAAATGACGTTTCGTCTTTTATATACTGTTATCACTAAATTTATCAAAAGCAATTGTTAGATACCTGTATCAAAGCTTATCACGAAAAAGGCATTTGATTTGTTAATTTCTCTAGTCTAGTAATTGAGTTTAGGTTTTCCATTGTAGTACTACTATAACAGGATATTGTTATTTTTATTTCAGTTGAAATTGCCTTTTGTTTGTTTTGTTTTTGTTTTTAAAAATATTGTGTTAATTATTCCATTAATTATATTTAACTAGTAATTACAATAGGTCTGCTTAAAATACAGATTTCTTTATTTTTATATGTAGGTATCAAATAAAAATATTTGATTGAATAAATTTTACATTTTGTATAAATCCGCTCACTATATGCAATTGTAGAGTTTTGGTGAAAAGAGTGAAATTTAGTACCGCCGAACTAATCTTCTTAGACCGAGAAGGAAGAGATGAAAGGAATTAAGCATGCTGCACTAGGCAGATGCGAAAAGGTAAGATTTGTTTCCACAACAAACTGTTAAGCCGCGGTAACAGAAATAATGACTGCTTTTATTAAGCTGTCTACATCTTTACATCTTATACTTTTCTCATTATCCTGTGCTCTAATATCCTGCGGAAAAAGCAGTGGCGGTTGGGTGTCGTTTTTAAAAGGATTAAATAAAAATTTTAATTTTGTATACCGTGGTATATAAATATATATATATATATATATATATATATATATATATATATATATATATATACATACTGTGTCCGTACAGTATGGAACAAATTCTTTTTTAGCTAAACAGACCATTTTAAGAAATAATCTGAAACACGTCGATTTTTGTTTTTAATTTACCGTATTTTAAAATAATATTCTAATATACAGGGTGAATTACCTTCTAGTAATGACGTCACCGTCATTTTTTTTAAATGGAACACTCCCATTTTGTCTCATTTTTCGGATTACTTTAGCTGAGCTGATTCCAAAAATGTATCACATGTTGATTCAAATTGGTACAGGGTCGACAAAAACTTTTTTGTGCGTGTATTCATAAAGTAACGCGTTAGTTAAATTAACAATATTATCAAAAATACTTATTGTCTAGCGGACAGAATATGATGAAATACATGACTTTATAAATGTTTGAACTGCAGCCCTTGCTGTATTTGATAGTAACGCAAACGTTGTACAAATTCTTGTTGAACTTTGTTTATTGTGTCTTGAGAAATATTGTCTTGTTTATTGCTGTCCGAATTCTCTGTTGTAATTCTTGAATATTTGCTGGTTTCGTTTGATACACAACATTCTTCAGGTGGCCCCACATAAAATAATCCAAAGGATTGAAATCAGGTGACCTCGCTGACTATTCAATAGGTCTATGTCTACCAATCCACCTGTTCGGAAAAATTTCATCTAGGTACCTTCTAACATCTACAGCATAATGTGGAGGTGCACCATCCTGTTGAAACAATAAACTTTCATCAAAACCTCCAGTCTGCTGGGAAACAAATTACGTAAAGTAGGTACGAGATACCTCCTTAAAAACTCAAGGTACGTTGCTCCGTTTAAATTACCTTCGATAAAGTAGGGTCCGATGATTCGATTTCTTACAATTGCAGCCCATACATTTACTTTTTGCGAGTATTGTGTATGATGCTCACGCATCTAGTGGGGATTTCTTTTGCCCAGTATCTACAATTCTGACGGTTAACCTCGCCATTTAACGTGAAAGTGGCCTCATCAGAAAAAATAATGTTTTGTACCAAGAGAGGGTCTCGGTGGCAGTTATTCATCATTGCTTCACAAAATTGCATTCTATCGGGATCGTCTTCGTTTAATTCCTGCACAAGTTTGATTTTATAAGGATGCCATTTTTCAAGCTTTAATAGTTTGTGTACCGGTGTTTTGCTAACACCGATATCGCGACTAACGCACATAAGTGTGCGCATCTTCTTCAAAACTAAGTAAAACATCTATTGCTGTATCAGCATTTGCAGAGGGACGACCTGATTTCCGTGCATTTTCAACCGTACCAGTTGCTCGAAAGTTCTTTAATAGGTTAGTCATTTTAAACAAACTTAATAAAGACTGTAAGTTTGACGTTAGTACACTTTTTAAATTGTGACTAAGGGCACACGCTATTGTTTCGTTCTGGTACACTGCACACTCGACAGTTATATGTTTCACTGACAACTGAATGTTGCACTTGGTACACATCGGAGCAGCCTCCTGGTTTAAGATAGGCTTGTGGGTAGGGAAAGTATATTAGGAGTCGGTTAATGATGACTTCGTCTTTTCTATTACTTGACAAGATGAGTTTGGTTCCTACTTGACTTAGACATTCTTTGAGTTTGTTGGCAGTGTGATCGCAAGTAGTTTGCCACGCTCAGTACATGTGGGCTTTAATATTTACTGTGTGATCAGTCCAAGGCATTTGATTCATAGTAGCAATGCTTTGGTCGGTTGTTGCATTACTTGCCAGAGAGCCCACTTCCTCATTACCACTTATTCCCATATGGGAAGGTACCTAGATGATGGAGTCTTTTGATGAGTTTGTAGATAAGATAACTCTTCTTTGACCTTGAGAAGTATGGCGTGAGTTGTATACAGCTGTTTTATTCCAAGTAATGCACTCATTGAATCGGTGATGATAACAAATTTGCTTTCGTTGATAAAACCACATTTTTTCATGGCCTGGTGAATTACCGTAAGTTCTCCAGAATATATACAACAATTTGTTGGAATTTGTATAGTAGCCTTGACGTTTTCGTAGATGTAGGCTGCACCATGTCTTTCATCACATTTGGAAGCATCAGTGAAGATTTGATGGGTTGTTGGGTATTTGTATATTACAGTTTTATAAGCTTGCTCTCTAGGAAAGGATGTGTGGAATATTTCGGGGGTTCTTTTAGAGACGTGTCTATTTTTGGAGGATTGATCATCCAAGGAGGAAAATTTGTATTTTATAAGTGAATAAAGTATATATTTTTATTGTCTATGTTGTCCGTATTTCACCTCAAAACTTTTGTTTCCTTGATTGATTTTTGTTATTTCTCTTGTATAGTTTTCTTTTATGTCCTTTCTGATTGATCGGTAGATCCGATTTCATATTTAATTTCATCATTGTTGTATAGTATCTGAGAACAGTAGTAAAATATATGAATATATATTCGATTGAACAAAAAAACTGAGTTAGATGGTACCTAAAATTTTATTTGAATGAATATGACGTATATCTTTTTGCCTTATAACTACCGATATACTTTATCGATGGTTTTAAGTAGGTATATACAATATTATAAGTAGGGGTGTAGAGTTGTGTTATAGAGGTAGTACCTTTTATCGGAACGACCACATCGAGCGTCATAGACGGGAGATGATTCTTGATAACTGGTCCTCATAAGACAACTAACTCTCCCTTATGGCTCCACGTGCCACACCCCGGGCAACTGCATTGGTCTACAGGCTAAACTAAGTGAGGGTAGCCAGATATGGCGACAATTCCACCGAGCGATTGCCGGTATAAGCAATCCCACACGTACTGACCAACGGCTTCGGGCGGATGAGTTGGTAAGTGGCAGGGCACTCTTTTGTCCTGAGATAGAGAAATCTGTCTCGAAGGCGGATGAATCAAGGAATGGTCAACGGCGTAAGGATGCAGAAGGCAACGGGAAACCACTGTATTAATGATCTTTAAGATTCCCTAGTATAATCATGATGGCAAATGTTCCATCAATCACTCATGTTACTGATCATGGACCTCGGAACCCAAGATCCGGCAGGAGAGGAAAACCATAGACAGACCATAGGGCCTCTCAGGTCGTAAACCAGCGAAATCCCTGTGTAAGTAATATCAATCACCTTAAGATATTAAGAATAGCGACGTGGAATGTAAGAAGCCTCTTTGCAGCAGGTAAATTAAATAATGTAGCCCTTGAAATGGAAAACCTTAAAATTGATTTCCTAGGTATAAGTGATGTACAGTGGCCAGGATCAGGAAAATGCACGAATAACAGTGGAACACTTTATTATTCAGGCACCGTCAGTTCAACTCATCGTTACGGTGTCGCTGTCTTGGTATCAAAGAAAATCAGTAACTGTGTAACAAGCTTTACTCCCTTCTCTGATAGAATAATGACACTACAACTTCAGTCAAATAAACAAATTATAAATATTATACAAGTATATGCTCCTACGGCTGATAAAGATGATGATGAAATTGAAAGTTTCTATTACGATCTGGAACAAATTCTAAAATCAATGAAGAAACATCATACTGCAGTAGTAATGGGCGATTTTAATGCCAAAATTGGACATGGATGTGTGGATGGTTATGTGGGTGACTATGGATTAGGAGAACGAAACGAACGAGGAGACCGTATGGTACAATTTTTTCAAGCGGAGGAGTTAGTAGTTGCTAACACTCTTTTCAAGTTACCTAACAGACGACTGTACACATGGAAATCTCCGAGTGACACCAAAGGTAGAGTAGTCAGAAACCAAATTGACTTTGTCCTTATTAGTCAAAGATTCCGCAACTCTATACTCTTAGCTAAAACCTACCCAGGACCAGATATAGGCTCGGATCACAATCCTGTAGTAGTCACATTACGAATAAAACTAAAGATCGTTAAAAAACACATACAGAAACAAATTGACGTGAGAAGACTGAATGAACAACATATAAAAGAGAAAACAATAGTGAACATCAAAGAAAATTTACAAAATATAGAGAAACTGAATAGAAATACTGATAACATAGACCAAAAATGGGAGAATATTAAACATGCCGTAATGTTGACAGGGAGAGAAAATTTAACACCGAAAGAAAGGAAACATAAAGAATGGATGAACGAGGAAATACTACAGTTGATGCGTGAAAGAAGGGTACACAAAACAAATAATCCGATAAGATACAAAGAAACAGATAAACTGATAAAAAAGAAAATAAGAGAAGCTAGAGAAAGATGGCTAAGTGAGCAATGCCAGGAGTTGGAACAATTGGAGCGAAAATATGACTTTTTTAATGTACTTACACAAAAAGATTAAAGAAATGACAGGAAGGAGAAGAACAACACAGACAGGATAGATCAAAGATACAGATGGTATAATTATAACAGATTTCCAACAAAATATGAACCGATGGACAGAATACATATCACAACTGTTTGATGACAAAGATAGACAAGAAATCTCAAACGAATATACAGATGATACAGGGCCTGATATAATCAGAGAAGAAATAGAATATGCAATCAAACAAGTAAAAAGTGGTAAGGCCCCCGGTCCTGATGAAATTCCCGTAGAACTGCTCAAACTTATGGACGATGAATCTATTAAAATACTCCTATTATAGATCTATTTAACACAATATATAGAATTGGAATAATACCTAGAGAATGGCTACGTTCGACCTTTATACTACTGCCAAAAAAGGCAAATACAAAGGAATGCAACGAATATCGTACGATAGCTTTGATGAGTCATGCTCTAAAACTGTTCTTAAAAATAATCCATAATAGGATCTATAGGAAATTAGACGTAGACATCAGTAACACTCAGATGGGATTCAGAAAAGGTATGGATCAAATACTGGGTACAAGGGAGGCTCTGTTTGCAATGAACGTTCTCTCACAGAGATGCTTAGACATGAACCAAGAAATTTACGCCTGCTTTATTGATTTCGAAAAGGCCTTTGACAACGTACAACATGAACCACTAAGACAAGTTCTAATAAAGAAAAATATAGACAGCCGAGATATTCGAATTATATGCAATCTATATTGGTATCAAATAGCAAATGTCAAGGTTGAGGGCAGACTAACAGAAGAAATTCAAATCCATCGAGGAGTTCGGCAGGGATGTATCTTATCGCCACTTTTATTTAATCTGTATAGTGAAGCTATCTGTGAACAAGCACTCGAGGAAGAAGATCTTGGTCTTATAATAAATGGTGAGACGATCAACAATATAAGGTATGCTGACGATACAGTTCTCCTAACGGGAACGCTAGTAGAACTACAACATCTCGTTCAAAGTCTCAATATATACTGTAACAGTTACGGCTTGAAAATTAATTTGAAAAAAACTAAATTTATTGTAATCACGAAATCAAAGAACATCAGAGCTAATCTTGTAATAGACAATAAAACGATTGAGCGTGTGCCCTGTTATAAATATCTAGGTGCTTGGATCACAGACGATACTCATCAAACAAAAGAGGTTAGATGTAGAATAGAAATCGCTAGATCAGTCTTTAATAGAATGCGCAAACTCTTTTGCAATCGTGATATCAATATAAAGTTACGAATACGAATGCTGCGGTTTTATGTCTTTTCTACCCTGTTATATGGAGTTGAGGCTTGGACACTAAAACAGTCGACCATAAAAAACATCGAAGCTTTCGAGATGTGGTGTTATAGGCGCATTATCAGAGTATCATGGATGGACCGCGTCACTAACTTTAGACAAAAGATGCGAAATTCTAAATGAGATAAAAACTAGAAAGATGGAATACTTGGGGCACATTGTGAGAGGTGAAAAGTACGAACTTTTAAGAAACATCATGCAGGGCAAAATTAAGGGCAAAAGAAGTGTGGGAAGAAGAAAAATATCGTGGCTTCGTAATCTACGTGAATGGTTCGGGTGTAGTTCGATTGAACTTTTTAGGCGCGCTGCTAACAAAGTCGCTGTGGCCATGATGATTTCCAATCTCCGCTAGTAGTGGCACGAGAAGAAGAAGATACAATTATGCATACCGTACATTTTTATAGGTATATACTTGATACCCAGATATACACATATTGTATATAATTATATTTATAAGGGAGTCCGAAAACTTTGACCACAATAGTTATTAAGTACGTCTATGGTCGGCAGCTAAAAGGCTATCAATTACTCTTATTTAAAATTAATGTATTATTTACCTAGTAAATTGTTGTGATCAGTCTTGCGAAAAATCATGGCTATTCTTTATTCAAAGTTGTTTTGAATAGTTGTGTAATTTGACACCACAGGGTGTACGTTACAAAGAGGACCGACTGTACTTTTGTTAAAGTAATCATGGGATAAATGGGGTTTAACGGATATAAGAGCTTTGGACTCGTGCCTGTGTATTACATACTAAATCTATAGAAAACAAATATTATGAAGTACAAACTATGCTATAGTATGCATCCAAAATATTTATTATTTAAACATGTAAATAATCTTTACTTCTTATTCTCACTTCTATACTGATGGACGTGATTATATTTTTTTCCTTCAATCTTTTCTAGGTTTTCTTCAAAATTCTTGCTACTAATTACAGTTTTCTTTTTGTTTCCATCTCCTTTTTTTGATTGTCGCGTAGTTTTCTTCATGTAAATACTGAACTCCATATAATTATTGTCTTGTTCTTGAATGATAATATAAGTTTTCTATTATTGCCATTCTGTTTTACAACAGCCTATGGCTAATTCAAAATCTTGTTTATAAACTAGACCAAATGACTTAATTTCTCTAGATTTTACACAGCTCCCAAGTTAACCGGGTTCTTGAATACTCGCCACCTTGGAATAATAATTGTTACAAAGGGTTTTCGCGCTGTATCTCGTAAACTATACTAAGTGACATAGAAATCCGAACACCCAGTTTAAATGATTTTATTTCAATAAAATTTGGTGTAATTTATTTATCTTACTGAAAAAAAAAGTGACAAAGTTTTTGGCCTTATCAATTGGAGATTCCGGTTTTTACTTTATGTTTTTAAATTCACTAACAATCTAAAAATAAATATTTTAGCCGCATAAACATTTGGCGGATTGTGGTTCTTGACATTCTTTACGATTGGTTACGATGCCTAGAGTACGGAGACCTGTACGATTTCGACCGTATAATGGGACTTTGGGAAGCTGGACTTTCTTTTCGGGAAGTTGCAGTTAGAGTGCAAAGAAGTGTAGACACCGTGGTTAGGTGTTGTCACGCATGGCTTCAAGAAGGCCGTACGCAAAGAACAAGGGGCACTGGACGCCGCCGTAGATTAACAGACCGTGAAGATCGCCGCCTAAGATTATTGGCCTTAAGAGACCGTTTCTCCACTACCAGCTCCATTGAAAGTGAATGATTTGCAGAACACGGAAGACCTATTGGCATTCGAAGTGTTTACCGACGAATGAGAAGTTTTGGCCTGTTTTCATACCGACCACACTGGGTCCTCTTTTAACTCCAGAACACCGCCGTAACCGCCTTCAGTGGTGCAGAGAACGGTCACTCTGGAATCAGGAATGGAACAGTATTGTCTTTAGTGAAGAGTCTAGATTTTGTTTAGGCATGCACGATGGTCGAGCGAGGGTTAGAAGGCGACGTGGTGAAAGGAGGAATCCACAGTTTTTTGTTGAAAGACATGTTCATCACACTGTTGGAGTTATGGTTTGGGGTGCTATAGATTATGGTTTCAGGTAGACCTGTAATCTTCATTAGAGGTAACATAAATGCGCAGCGTTATATCCAAGAAGTTCTAGAACCCCACCTTTTACCCTATCTTGACAACCTGGCAAATCCAACTTTCCAACAAGATAATACCCGACCACATGTTGCAAGAGTCACAATAGACTTCTTTCAACATAATGATGTCACATTGTTAGCATGGCCACCAGGATCTCCTGACTTATCCCCAATTGAGCACGTGTGAGATATGATGGGTAGCAGATTCCTCAATTTACAACGTCCTCCTCAGACTCTACAAGCACTTCGAGAGGAGTTGGTGGTTGCCTGGAATGAGATACCACAAGAGGACATTGACCACCTGATCAGAAGCATGCCTAGGGGCGGTGGAGAATGCGTAACACATCGCTGTGCATCCACACATTATTAAAGGTAAACGGGCTTTAAAGCAGTGCAATCATTTTGAAAGTTTAATCATTTACTTATTATGCTTCATTAAGTACTTATACAAAATTTTATTAAAATAAAATCATTTGAACTGGGTGTTCGGATTTCTATGTCATTTAGTATATAAATAGCTTCCCACAGAAAATGTTATCAGACATTATTTGTAGCAAATTAAATTGTCTACAAATTTATTCCAATTACTTTTTATGGTAAAATGGAAAAAAAGTTAACAACAAGTTAAAACAGTTAAAATTATTCATCTGTCAGTGTAAATATAGTGGTAATTTAAATACAGATAAATAAAATGAGTTCATCGAATAGTGAAAATGAATTTAGTAGCACACCACCCAATATTATGAAGTTCGCTGCGAATACTATTGAGAACCTATTACCAGAAAAATCTAGTGGAAGATATGAAAAGGTATATCAGCAATTTATGGATTGGCGTATAACAAATAATGTAAATTCATTTTCTGAAAACGTACTCTTGGCTTATTTTGGAGAAATCGCTAAGAAATTTAAACCATCCTCATTATGGGCAATATGCTCTATGCTTCTATGCTCAGAAGTGTTATAACTTTGAAAAATAATGTTAATATTGAAAATTACCCGAAATTACGAGCTTATCTAAAAAGGTAATCAGAAGGTTTTAAAAACAAAAAATCTAAAATTTTACATCCTGAAAAAAACTTTTTTTAAATGGAGCTTCTGATGTATAGTATTTGTTAATAAAGGTATATCTTATTTAAAAGTATAACATAAATGTGCCTACTTATAATACTTTTATTTTAAGGTTATTGCAATTATTGGAATATGTAGAGCTTTTAGGAAACAAGAGTTAAAAAATCTTAAAATTTGTGACATGATTAAGTACCATGTTATTGGTTAAAATTCCTGATTCGAAAACCAAAATATGTAGATCTGTCGTTATTTCCGAAAATTTCTATAAAATCTGCAAACAATATATAGAAATTCGACTGCAGATTAGCGATCCGCAAATAAATCAATTTTTTCTTAATTATCAAAGAGGTAAATGTACGAAACAGGAGGTAGGATTAAACAAAATAGGCGGTGTTTCGAAACAAATAGCTGAATATTTAAAGTTACCAGATCCCAAAATGTACACAGGTCACTGTTTAAGACGAACTTCTGCCACTATTTTGGTAGATGCCGGTGGTGATTTAATGGCTCTTAAACGACATGGCGGATGGAAATCTTCAACAACGGCCGAAGGATATGCCGATGAGTCAATACATAATAAGACGATAAGACGTCAACAGCCAATAGAATTATAAATTCAATTGAAAGTAATTTACAGACCTTTACATACACTGAAAATACCAATATTCAAAAAGAACACACTGTACAGTTTACGTCATCTCACCATTCACCACGTATTATTGAACAACCGCCAAACTCGGATAAGGGTATAGTTATAAATAATTGCCAAAATTTTACAATTAATTATTATAAATAAATGTTTAATTTAAATTGTTCCCGAATTTTGTTAAATAAATAAAAGTTACTTGTTATACTTTTTATTTTTATAAATGAAATTAATCGTAAGTAGAAAAAGTATAGTACACAACTTGAGTTGTAAGCTTACATGCTTGTAAAATTATGGCGCTCGCATGTAATAAGCTTCTTACAACTCTCGTTATGTAATATACTATTGAACAAATTTTCTTTCGCTCATTTTACAATAAAATGATGTAAGAGCAATATTATAGAGAATTTTACAACGAATAATTTTTACTACAAATAATGTATAATTTTATTAATATTTCTGGTTTTTACAGCGCTCCGAAGTTGACCGGGTCCTTGATTATTCGTAGCAATACGATAAAACGAACCATTAGATTTAGTTTCATACGGTTCCATATATTTTATTGGAAGAAGTATAGAAAAATTTTATTGTTTTTTTTTTATTTAAAAGTACAAACGATTCTTATTCTGATTTTTTTTCTTCTTTCTTGTCTTATTGTTATAAGCTTTGTCCATATTTGTACAATTTTCAGTGACAATAAAGCATATTACTTATATACTCATTTATTTATTTGTATTGCTAAATACCAAACAACCAAAAAATTAGTTTTAGCATTATAATAAATATACTCTAGAGATTGGATTGCAATAAATCTTAATTCCTATGGTCAACAAAATAATGTCGTTATCTGTATAAATCACTATAAATACTAAAGTTAGAAAATGAATAACAAGTTAAATTCTGCTGTGATGATTTGTATATATTATATTTTTACTTTGTTATTATAGAATTTTTCATATAAAAATGATTACACATAATCATAAATAATGCGGCAACACTTCAAACAATTTTGCCACACGCTGAACTGTCATTAAAATTTGAAGTATTCCCATATCAGTTGCGTACAATTGTCTAATCCATTTAATTAAAATGATTATTTTGTGGGGAATTAGACATAAAGAGTTATTTCATAAAATTTATAATATTAATAATAACAAATATGTTTGGTTACTTAATTAATATAAGTCTAAAATTTCCAATATAATAATTATTACATTTTTCTGATTATTATACCATGTTGACGCCTACGAGAGATCGAGCAGTTCCGTATGGGTTTCGTATAATTAGCTGTGTTAGGAAAATTTGAACTCTAAGGTTGACGTTCTGGAAATTTCAAATATAAGTGACGTTTTTACTTTGAAAGGTATATCTTTTGTTCTCGTAATATTTTATTTAGCACTGCGTGGAGTGTAGATATTGATAACGGCCTTTCCTCCATTCTTTACCATTTCTGTAGTGACTTCATCCTTTTCTGTCGATTTTATTTGTATTTATTTGTGTTATGTTTAGATTTGTACTTCCTGCGGTTTTTTTTGCTCCTTTTGTAGCGTTTTTTTATTTAATGTGTATATAAAAGATTTCTGTAGTACGCTCCTGTTGTTTTAACCAAAGAAAACAATTGAAATAATATTTCAAGTTTTTTTTGACGAGATTTTTAAATGCGTATTAACGCTGGAAATATGTTTTTATCTCTGTGTTGCAATGTTAGGTGAAACAACAAGGTTTTTGTCGCCAAAGAGGTATTATGTTACATGAAGTCCCCCTAATATTCCGGTTTGTAATACGTGCTATTTTGTTAATTTGTATTATGTTTATCTATTTCGACGAAGTTTTTTTGTATATAAAGGGATTATAATTTATGATGCCTCCTGATAAAAAAAGGTTTTATTTGTCTTTCATCGTTAGGAACAAATAACAAGGGGAAGATTGTTTGTTTTAAGTTTGTGGACGACAGGCTAGCTGTAAGAAGGAAGGGAAATTTTTTGGCTTTGAATTTGTAAAATGTAACGCGGAAAAGGAGTGGACGATTAGATTTGAAGCCGAGCAGACGTGCTACAATGTGAGTCCAAGAACCTATTTGAAACGGTGGTAGACGCTTTTTTGCGGATGTGAAATGTTGGGCCATTTTTGAATCAAAGAGGATTCAATTTCTTTTGAAATGTCTTAGGACCGGTCAATGATAATACTATCAGATTTTAATAAATACCGGAAGCTTCTAAGAAGTATGATATAGGATGTCTCCGTAGTCGGCTTGATTCTTCCACCAAGTTCCTGTTCCAATCGTTTTGCCCTGGAGTGTAGAACTAGTTCCTGATGGTTGCTGCCTTCCAGTTTTGAAAGTTTTGTCCGAGTAGCTTCCCCAGAGATGTAAAGTTTCAAAGTGTTTGTATAAAAAAAAACATTAAGGTAACAATTCAATATATTAATTTTTCAAAGTAAAGACAGATATTTTTTTGCTAAAGTAATAATTGCTTTCATAACAAATTAAAAAATTGTAATATGTATGGTTATGCTATTAATACTTTTGTTCTTTGTCATCAAAACTAAATGTGATACCTGACAGCAAGCTTTAATTTGTTTTTTCGTTATGACAATTTTAATTTGATTATTATGTAGAAACGATATTTCATATATAAGGTTAAATTTTATTATGTTTTCATTAACAAGGATCCTTAATTTTTGATAATCTAATTGGCCATAATATAACCTAGAAACCATTTGAATTTTTGTAACAAACTAAGACATGTAACTGATGTAAACTAAGACATGTAAGTTTTGTTTATTTTGTTTTATGATATAGTATGTTTGTTTTGTAACCCATAATTTTGATAACTGTTTGTTTGAGACAAGAATAAACGTTCAATTTGTTTCTCTGATCTATTTTGAGTTTTATTTGAAAAAGATATTTTTTTCTATACTTTTGATGTTCTATAATTATTTCCCTAGTTACAACTAGTGGTTGTAATAGGTATAATTAGGCACCTCAAGTGGCGCCCTATATTAAATTTCTTGAGGTGTTTCCGTTTATTTTCATTCTGTTTGTCCCAAGAGATTTGTATAAGTACCCCTTTATTTCTTTTTTTTGTAGTTGCCTCAATCCAACCCCCAATATCTTCAACTTATCCACGACCCAGCTCTCCAACAACCAACTGAGTGCCGTATGTACTTGTTTCGATTATTTTGTTTGCCCAATCTTGTCCCCCCATATTCTTACCCTGTGGTAAGCAAAATAGTCGTTACACTTTTATTAATTTTTTGAAGGTTTTATTCAGTTCTATAATTTTTACACTTCTTCTTTTACATATCTCTATGAGTTTTCTTTTTTGTCTGATGAACATTTTCGTTGTATTAGAAATGTAGTTTTCCCGATATTTATCTTTTCGAGTATTTAGTTCTTCGATTTATGTTTGGTTTCCTTATACTCATTTTGATGTTCTTTTAATTTCGTCATTATGAACATTTATAATAATAATTACAACGGTATATATTAATTAATAAATAAAAAATAAAGCATAAGTAAAGATATATACATTTATTTAACAACTACATACTGTACAAAATGACTCTTTTCTAAAACTAAAATATACTTCCTAGAAACTTAATTTTTGGTCAAACTTCCTATCACATTATTAGAAATAAATGCATCAATGCGAAATTATCGTCAATATTTTACATGATTTACCAATCTAAGCTAGTGTCGGGAATCTGTCATCTTGTCTAATATAATTAACGAAATGACCGTTTTGTGGATTGGCTGCTCTAGCTACTCTGTGTGGTACATTTTCAACTTTAACATTTTCATCAGTACGTTCGGGTTGGTCTGATTGTGGTTTAAGAATGGTGGCGGGTTTTTGGTCTTCTTCTACTGATTTTGGATACGGTGAAGCTTGTACTACAACGAGTGCCAGCAATAAAAGTAAAGCCTAAAAACATAACATCATAAAATATAACACATTTAAACCAATTCGATAATTATTTTTGTCTAGTAGAAGCCACAGATAGAATGCAGTGCAAGTAAGATAGGCATTTTTTACGGGAGAACGGCCAACCACGTCGAACATATTGATCTTTCACGTTGAGAACACCTTTGAATAACTGTTCTGATGAGACCTATTAGGTCGAAATACGTATCAACAGATACAAAGGCGCTGTTTGCGTAAAATCAAATATTTGCTGTCTTTTTCACTCTATCAGTATTGTTTCATTTAAAGCATGATTCAATCATAGATGTATAAATAAGAGACTTACATTGTCGAACTAAACTATATCAAGAAGAAAGATACTATAAAAAAAGTAAAATATATCAAAAATTCATTGTCGATAGCTTATCTATATTTATTAATTTTCAATAGATTCCGTTGTAAACACATTCTTTGGGAAATATCAATAATAAATAATATTAAATAATAAATAATAATAATAAAGATCATTATAAGGTCATTAGGAGAAGCAAATCAGTTTTTATCCTCATTGTCCACGCAAAGCAAACATGTCTCTTTGTCGATTCTTGTACTGACCATTAGACCAAAAACTTGTTAGCAAAAACTATGAAAGCTCAGTTCTATTTCATTTTCGCAAACGGCTGAAAGTACCTACATCATGAAGCCGTTGCCAGTATCTATCTATCTAGAAGTGACATGGGGTTTGAATATGGTAAAAGAGATCGATATTCGATAATGATGGACAGAAAAGATATTATATCCTGGAGACACAAGTACCTCATACAAATAAAAACATTGAGGAAACACATTGTACTGCGAAAGGTATGGAATGGAACACAAAATAACAAAATCAGTAGGAACAATATTGAAGACGAAACAATGTACGTTAAAGGAAAAGCTAGCAGAATATCCAGATACAATTACTTGAGATGTGAATTAAATGAACAATGAGACCGTAGTCTTGAAATAAAACGACGCATTGAGAAAAATCAGTATGATGCAATGGAATACTGGGAATAATAATTAGAATTATAGTATTAAGATGGTACATGATAAGAACTTGCCAACTTTGAGTTGTGGTGTTATTGAAGAATGTGGAAAATATCTTAGACATAACACGTAACAAACATATAAAGATTAAGAAAGATGAAAAAAGAAACAAAGAAATACTCAACACTACGAAGGAAAGAAAAATGAACTACTTTGGTGACATATTAAGAAAAGCGGCGACTACGAACTGCCCCACGCTACCTAGATTTTAATGGGTTAAGTTTTATAGTAGGATTAAAAGCGACTACGAACTGCCCCACGCTACCTACGTACTTAGATAATATTTTTGTGAACATAATATAGTTTTTATTTTACTTTCTTGTATTCAAAAAGGAACCCAATTCCCAAAGCATGAGCGAAAATTTTAAATGATTAAATAATGAAACTATAACAATAGAAGTAATCGAATAAAGTTTATTTATAAATCTACATTAACTTATATACAATAACAAAAACTACAGTTAAACAATAACAATGCTTAATTCTAATGTCAGACTAAGGATTCAAATAAGTAAGAGTGAACACTTTATTTTAGATTTTAAAAGTTAGCTGCATAATAATTGCAAACTGACTTAATGAAGTACAATTTAGTAATGTTTTGATTAACGTAATATTCATTTAGCCTATTTTCAATAAAATCAACTTTTCTTTTTGCCGTTTTATCAAGTTTTTTTTCGAATCTAGGTATGTGCAGTTCTAATTTTCACATATACTTCTGCTTGAAAATTTAACAAAATGTGTGTAAAATTACATATGTCAGGATGTGATTTATAAAAACATTCGTTAAATTTCGAGTGAAATGATTCACGTGCGTTTGTAGTAAATATAAGAGATGATGAATTTGAAGCCCATATGTAAGGTGGAAATGTTGAATCTTCCGTTAAATAATTATCAACTAGGTAATCACAAAATTCCAAAACTCTGTCATCTTCTGGATTAATATTAAAAAGTTCATCAGAAAAAAAGTCACCAACATCATTTGGATGTAAATAAGGAATGCCGAAAAACAATTTTAAATATTTTCCAATAACAGTTTGATTTTTATATTCCGAGGACAAACCTAAATTTTGAATTTTTTGGTACGAATTTTGTGTTAAATGAAATTTGCAACAAAAAATAATAATGTGGGGCCACACTAACTTGGCTGCATTTTGAATAGCTATTTCAAAATCAGAAATTATTCGCTTCGGTTTGAAATTTAAATTCAAATCTGTACATATTGTTATTAATGTATCAAAAGTACTTTTGTACGATTGCTGTGATTTATTTGGTAACAAACAAAATACTAGAGGAACATAAAAACCATTTTTGTAGCCATGTATAGTATTCAACATCTGACAAAAATATTTAGAACAGTATTGAAAAGTTCGATCTACATACAAAGAATCTACATTACACAAAAAGTAAAGATTTGTGAAACAACTAAAAATTGCGGAATTATTTTTCGTAGATAATAAAAAGTTTTCACCTGTATTTGTTTTTAAATTTAAGTTCACTAACACTTGTAGAACTTCCTCCTGTGACTTGGGCAATGATGGTGTGGATTTTGGTCTTGTAGCATAGATATTTCTTCGAACGCAAGAAATGTCTTTCGTCGTCAGCGGTAAATTGCTGAATTTTTCCTTTCTCAATTCCTTGTGGACAATCTTAAAAGGTTTTTCACATATATCTTTTTTCTTTGTAGAATTACTAAAAATTTGCCGGTCTACGTGGATATCTGGAGCATGATTATGCTCCGATGCTTTTTCAAGAATAACATAATTTTCATCACCTCATCACCTTTCTTGTGTACACTTTTTGTTGACAGCCTTTTTTGATGCATCGCCATCTAACTTTTCCATCTTTGGAGACATGGGCTTTTGAATATTTATATTCATTAATTATTAATAACAGTTCTCCCCTTTGACTAAACATAGTCGTTGGATTCGCCATTTAAATGTTAAACATAAAACTATACCGTAATACTTGCAACTGAAGTGAATAACTGAAAATATTAATATTCTTATTTTCAACTATGATCAAATTTGGAATTTCCGGTCATTAAGACTCAATCCCCAACTTTCTCGGCGATGGGGCAGTAAGTACTTCGGATTAAAGGCCCCAGGTAGTTCGTGGGGCAGTTCGTAGTCGCCCAAGAAAAGAAAAGTATGAGTTCATGGGATTGGTTATACAAGGGAAAGCGCAAGAAAAAAGAGGTAAAAGAAAAAAAGAAGTGTTCATTAAAATTGAAATAAGAATTATAGAGAACACAACAAAGATCTCTTGCAGGTATATTCTATATCACCATCACTATCTCACCTATATTTGGAAACAGACTAAAAATATGGAAGGAAAAAGACAAGTGTATATGGATAATAGTGTGAATGGAATACCTATATACATTAAGTTTTGCAGAATAATGTAAAAAGAAAGACAGTAACATTAGATTGATAAAAAATAGTAACAGAATAAAGTCCTACAGGTAGAAAAATCGAAGTGGAAGATCAAGTGAATAGAACAACAGAGCCACAGGCTGCCTAAATGAAACAATATGGAGAAATAAAAATATCGGGAAAGAAAGAAAAGGAAAATTTACAAAACAGTCATCAGACCAATAATGACATACGCGGCAGAAACAAGACCTGACACAGAGAGGACAAAAAGAATGTTAGAAACAGCAGATATGAAAACACTTGATGAAAAATTGATGGTAAGACACTATGGGACAGAGCTAGAAGTACAGATATACGACATAGAGGAAAGGTGGAGAACGTCAAGAACTGGGTAAAAATAGAAGAGTAGAATGGAACGATCATATAAGCCGAATGACAACAAATGGAGTTATAAAGACGGCAAGAGATGGTTTCCCAATAGGAAGACGATCAGTAGGAACACCACGAAAACGATGGAACGACAACTTACTGGAGGCATATTGAAAAACAGAGTCATGTCTACATAAAAAAAAAGAAGAAGAAGAAGAGGTAGAAAAATACGACATTGAACCAGATACTTATAAAAACGAATTAAAAGAAGCAAGCTTTCAAAAGTCTTTTCATCTAAAATTTGAAATTTTTCAGAATATCAAATTAAGGGAAGACACATTGAAATGTATAAAAGAAAAGAAAAAACTACACATAAAATACCTAAACACCAAAAAAAAAGGGAGACTTAGACCTATATAGAGCGAAAAACAGAGAGGTAAAGAAAAGAGTAACAAATGGAAAGAACAAACGATTTAACAAGCATGCACAGAGATAGAACGACATATCGGAGGAACGAGAAATTCAGAATCATGGCAAATATTAAAAGCACTCCAACGAAATAAGACAGAGAAAACCCAGATCGGCAAAATTAGTAAAAACGAGTGGCAAGAATACTACGTAGAAGTATTTACAGAAAACCGTCCCCAATTTCAGGAAGAGAATACAGAACATGCAGGAAATGGGACATACGACCAGATAGAAATAAGTCTGAGAGAAGTCAAGAGAGCAATCAAGACATTGAAGAACAAAAAAGCCAAATGACCCGGAGGGATACCAAACGAATTAATTAAAAACGGAACGGAAAAGTTATTCCGCATGCTACACAGAATGTTCGAAAGAGGACTAAATGGAGAGGAAATACCTGCGGAATGGACACAAGCATACATCACATCCATATATAAGAAAGGAAACAGGAAAAAATGTGAAAACTACAGAGGAATTAGTATAATATCGTCGGTAGGTAGACTTTACGGGAAAATTATCAAAGAAAAACTAGAAACTGAAATAATAGGAAAAATTGGAGAAGACCAAGCAGGATTCACAGTAGGAAAATCATGCCTAGATCATACGTACACATTAGAACAACTGATAGAGAAGAAAATGGCAAAAGGTAGACCGGTCCATCTGGCGTTTGTTGATCTAAAGAAAGCATACGACTCAATACCTAGAGTCAAATTATGGGAAGCAATGAATGATCTCGGAATCCGACAAACACTAATAAAAGCACTGTACAAAGAAAACAAAGTAGCTATTAAATGTGGAAATAAAGCCTACAATCGATTTAAGACGACAAAAGGACTTCTACAAGGCTGTGCTACGTCCCCTACCCTGTTTAAAATATTCTTGGAAAAGACACTCAAACCATGGAGGAGAAAGTGCGAAGGAATAGGCATACCAGTAAGAGACGAATACATATACACCTTAAGTTTTGCCGACGATCAAGTAGTCATCGCACAAGATGAAGAAGATCTCAGCTTTATGCTCAGAAAACTAGAAGAAGAATATATAAAAAAACGGAATGGAAATAAACTTAGAGAAAACCGAATACCTAACAACAGAAAACAAGGATATGAGAAACCTAGAGATAGATGAGGGAAGATAAGTAAATGGAACAGATAAATTCAAGTATTTAGGAACCATAATAACGAACCAGGGAACAACAGAAGAATATATAAACAACAGACTAAAACAAACAAGAAACTGTATAAGACAACTAAATTCAGTGCTGTGGGATAAGAACATTACGATAAAGACAAAAAAGAGAATATATAATACCCTGACAAGAAGTATCCTGACATATGGGTCCGAAAACTGGACAATAAACAAGAGAAATAGAGGTAGAATAAGAGCAGTAGAAATGGAGTTCCTGAGGAGATGCTGTAGACTTACAAAAAGAGACAGAATTGAAAACGCAGAGATTAAGCGGAGAATGGGAGTGCAGTCAGACATAATCGACTATATAAAGAAGAAGAGACTATCCTGGTACGGCCACGTCAGAAGAGCGGACAGAGGACGCTGGATAAACAAAATCACAGAATGGAGCCCGATCGGAAGAAGAAAGAGAGGAAGATCCCGAAGGTCATTCAGAGATGAAATCGACGAGGCTATGGAGAAAAGAACCCTGCGAAATGGAGACTAGAATGACAGGGAAAATTGGAGATAACGGTTGAGTGAAGGAAGACAGTGAAAACTGTGGAAAGCCTTAGTAGTAGTAGTAGTGGTTAATATTCGGGCTAATAATGGTTTCAATAATAGTTAAAAGCAGTACTAGGCGGAGGAATTAAATTACAATTGCAGATAATTTTTTTGAAATGTTGCCAATAAGAGATCGAACTTTTCTAAACGAGAATAGCTCTTCCAAGGAAGTAGGAACAACAAAAAATATAAGATACTGTAACAAATTCTACACGAAAGAATACCTTTTAGAAAATTTAAAAATATAAATAAAGAACATGGTTTCAAATAATTACAGATTTTAAATCAATTTTATCAACATTTTGTAAAGGATTTATTTGCCATAGAAAACATAATAAATTTCCAATCTACAAGGAAACTAAGTTCCTGTAGTTGCTAATAATAAATTGGTTATTTTCTAATTTTATATTTAAAAAATAATATACACATTTTGGAGAGAAAATAAGCGATACTTACAATTTGAACTAATCCCATCTTGGTTTTCTGCTATGAAATATTCGAACAATTCAAAGATACAATTAGGAACTCTTGGGCAAGCACAAGCTTTCTTCAATCTTATATACTTTTGGTGTATGCTGAAGTTATTAGCATTAAGAAATCGTTGTATAACGACTTCATTCTGGAGGGATTGTCAATAATTTTATTGATACATCTCCACTAATTTTAAATTACTACAAAACGTTCATTTCTTACGATCAAACAATGAGTATTTTGATCAATATTGTTCAAATATTTTGAAGTTGTTTTACTAACAAATGAAATATTTCCACCTTGAAAGTATACGACTGTTTTTGAAATAAATACAGAGTGATATGCAAGTAGGATGATCTAAAACAGTTACGAGCTAATCCAATACGAAACTACCAAGCAATCGACATAAACCTTGTTTTTATATAACTCCCTGTCTAACTCGAAATTTTAGTTTCGCTTTGTTTTTCCACATAATTTTATTTTCTTCTTCTTAACGTTCCTTCTCCTTTCGGAGGTCATTATTATGTGTTGAACTCATATTAAACCACTTCCTTAAATTTCGAAGCCAAACAATTCTCCTTCCAATACTGTTCTTGTCCTTTATCTTTTCTTCTTATCTTCCTCAAGAAGAGATAATATCCAAACAGAGCTTGTAAATATTGTTAGAGAGTGATAGGTCTCATATTTAGGCCATATTTTAAGAGGCAGTAAATCGATAGAAGGAAGAATGAAGGATCAATATGTCCTATTAAAAAAACGCTACTTTTCAGGAGAGCGAAATAGTACATTGTTTACCGGGTAGGAAAAGCTTAACATTCCTGGACGACTGTGAAGATTGCTAAGTCGATGCGCAAGCCGAGACTTAGCAACACAGAGTCCAGGAATGTGGCTTTCCCTACGAGGTAAACATACTATTTTTTCCGCAAATCGTTTAAAATTCGACAGATATTGATTGATTTAAAAAAAACGCGATAATTTTATTCCCAAATAAATGGTGCTTTGAAATTCCTAATAAAATTACTTGGGTTACTATGGAAACGTATTGAGATTGAATTGTCAAACTTGTCATCATTTATGTAGAACACTAACAACTGTACGGAAATATCATTTCCTTACAGTAAGGAAATGACATTTCCTTACAGTAAGGAAGTCCTGACTTTTTCTTCAAGAAATTTTGACAGGAATGTCAAAATTTCCTGGCGATTTGCAGAAAAAATTATATTATAGATGTAGTTTTAATGGACAAGGTGTGAAAAAAAAACACGTCAATTTTATTTTTTTGATATGTTGTTTTGTAAAAAGAACAGTTTAAAAAAATATTTCTTATAATGCTTTTAAATTAAAAGATAGGATAAATTGAAATAAAAGTTTGTGATACAGGACATATTACAATTCATAATTGTACCATCTATTATTATAAAATAAGTCAAAAATAAAATAGAAACTTTACAAAGGCAGAATTTTAAATTTCAGTATTATGACATTATTTTCATGGCCAATGAATACGAAATCCATCTTTGTTGCGAATGTTTTAATCCGAATATGACAAATTGTCGTAAAACTGTAACAATCGCCTGGAATTAGCGATTTTAATTCCTGCAGTTGTTTCCATTTCGATTTAGGAATTTTACACCTTTGCGTGTACAGCGGAAGATAATTTTCAATCAGAGGACGTATCTTAGACCTTATTGGTAATTCAGTGAATTCTGAGCTAGAATGATCCAGTTTTACGTTGATAACACCCTGTGGATCATAATTGATAACTCTGATATTCATAACTACCAGATCTTTTGCTACTCTACCTGGTCGTATCGATGAATACCTCAGAGGGTTTGTATAATTTTTAAAGAAACTGAACTATTGCTTCATACGGAGATGGGTATTTTCTGGCTTCTCTAGTAATACCAATATAATCGCTTGGAAGCCTAATTTCCGCCTTTTAAATTTTCGTTCAATACAGGCGTGCACTTAATCGACTTTCATCTGGGTATGCCCAACTTCCAAAAACTTTTGAATAATTTGTACATTATGCATTTTGCTAAAGTTTAGCAAAGCGTTGGACATAACATAATTTCTATTTTGAGCCGTACATCTGTCTGAATATATGATAATCAGTTTTTTTATCATCAGTGAGATAGTATTTGGTAAGGCAGTCTATTAGGCAAGAAGTCAATGTAGATTGGAGTTGATTGTTCTGGTCCTCAGAAAACCAGTAACAAGTAGCGTGTTTTGTAGCTACGTTATATACTCTGATATGGAAGCACAATTTTGTTTTATAATAAAAGGCATTTGCCTGCGTGAATGATGCAAGTTTCACAGCCTGAACATCGAGTTCCAGGGTGATTTGATTGCCAATTGATGATTCGTTTTTATCTTTGTCTTTTGCAGCTCTAGCTGTATTCTTTTTGTTAATATGATCCTGCCAAATATTCTCCATAATATTTCCACTTCTGTAGCTTGCACAAATATTATATTGATCCTTTTTCATGGGCAAACTTGAAATATTTTTCTTGACAATCATACTAAAGGTCGTCCTGCTTACACACCCAACTGTTTCTTGTTCACACTTACTAATGTAGAATTTATAGACATCCATTATTGTATGGAACGTAGGTCCCAAATACAATTTGGAGGAGTATTTTCTTGCATAGTGTAAAGGCATTTTTAAGAGGGCATTTAAAAAATTGTGTAGAAAGTCTATGTTGTCTAGTAGTTTCTGATCAGTTTTATATCGTTTACCACCTAGAGCATAAGTAATTTCAAAAGAACTTTGTTTAACCCAATATTGTACCATCCGATACTTAATTCCAAGCGTGTCTAAAAACATTTGTCGGCAAACCTGTAACTCTTCTTGGTCATTATTTAAATGGTACAGTAAAGTTTTGGTACGTCTGAAGTCATCTCAATAAATAGTATTTTTTATTTTATTAATATGCTTTCCATGTGCTGCAACAAAAGCTAATCTTTAGAATTTTAACGCTAAATCCATACTACAAGTATACCACTTGCTTCATACTATTTGTATTAACAACTTACCAATATCGGGAACCAAAATATATATAAAATAAACGTTTTTTTTTTTTATAGAATACTTCGACAAATCACCAGCAAGTGCTTTAGTTTATGGGGAACAGACACTATTCACGATAGCCAATTCCGACAGGGGACGCTGAAGATTTTAAAGATGGACGATAACTTCGGGAAAACAAATCATTTTGACATTTGACCTCGAAGGTATAAAACGTTTAATATAAATCATTTACACGTATATTTTGCCAAAGTCAAAGTTGGAGTACGTTCTTCAAAGTTTATTTAAATAATAATAAATTATATAATTATAGTGTAAAAATAAATTAGTATAATATTGTATATAGACTATTGTATAATAAACTAAGTGTTAGAACATTTTATTTAAATAAATAAATTAATAAATTAGACTTATAAATACAGTTCAATATGTTACACCATAATAAAAGATGGTCTAAACTTTTTTTTCGTAGTCGGTTTGGAGGTTGTGGTTGTAGTTGATCTTCTAAATGGCCGTTGTGGTGTACCAGCAGGAATTTGATTAAAATTTAGACGATTTAAATTTGCAGGATTGTTATTAGTGCGAAATGGTCTTCTAACAAAATTGTTGGCATTATTAAAAGTTCCGAATTTGTTCTTTGTTTTGACCGGAAATAAGGCTTGCCTTCTGAATCCATTAGCTGTGTAGCTTTGGGGTGGGTAATTCCCTTGATACATTGGTTTTGGCCTGAAAATATTGTAGAATTATATTATAATATTACCATATCCTAAACTGTTGTATTATTTTATTATTTATATTGCTGTAGTGTGCTATATTATTTAGTATTTTATTAACTACATGAAACAAAAAATAATGCACGCAATTAAGCAACTTGTATTTTCCTTGAAAAAATAAGAAGACTTAGAATGGAAAGGCACAGACGCATAAGCTGCACAAAAATCAATTTTATAAAATTAATTTTATTTTGCGCGGATGTGAGGCATCAATAGATCCAATGGATTGTATTGAAACTCGTTAAACAGCTGCTGAAATCAATGATAGAGAAAAATGAAGCACAGGCCTCGTTAAAAGCGGCCCACAAATTGCGTTATGGCTCGACAGTTTTGTTTGACGAACAAGTCTGTCCGAACAAAAATGACGCAAAACGGAAGTGTGTGTCTTTCGTTTTGGAATGTGTTAAGGCGAAGTCCCATGTATCCGATTTCCGAGATCCGACATACGAAAATCGTATGGTTTCGCAGTTGCTATTTGGAAGCTAGTCACATGGATGCGATTGTCGGATACGAAAATCCGTATAAACTCTTAACTGTCAATTTTTTTTTTATTGTTTGGATGTTTGGTGGTTTGGCTGGTAATTGCTGTTTTACCACTTTTGCGTAGTAAAACAGCAGAAGGGATTATTTCAGCATGGTATATAATCCCTTCTCCTGCTTTCAATTACTCAGTTTATTATGGATAACGTAGAAGAAACTATGTAACTTATGAAATGTGTAATTACGCATTCTAAGGTAATTGCAAATATTTCTCAACATCATTTAGCTTCATTTCCTGCAAGAGTGCAATAGATTAATAAAAGCCCCTTGTGACTTTTTTTACTGAAATATTTAACTAACCCAATTTTTTTTGTCGAATTGTACGTTTTGTTTTTTTTTGCGAATTAAAAGCAGCAGACATAATAGCGTTTTATTAACTTTACGAACATAGCTACTTCGATTAAAATTAATGTTTCAATAAATTAAATATGTACAGATGTTAAACTATTGGAATACAATTAGGTTACAAAACATCCGTTTTGTCGGAAAAAGTTAAAATAATTTTATCTTTATCCGATGTCGGAAGCGTAGTTAAAAATTTCGGATGAAATTCGGCGCGAAAATATTCTGATTCGATTCTGACCAATGAGAATACTTTCGGATCATCGTGTCGTCGGAAATCGGATGCATGGGACTCCGCCTTTAAACTAATGATTTCACATAATTCATTTGATTTGAACTTCCTAAAAGTTTTATGCGGATTTAGAGCTGCATATCACCCTCAAAATTTTTCTGTGCGTTTAGATTTTGTTGTTTCTTTTGTATGAAAAATGCTTTCAGAACAAGAATGTAACGTGTCCAGTTTTTTACAAAATGTCAAGTAGTTTAGAAAATAATGCAAAAAAAAATTTTTTTAACTTCAAAGGTCTGTAACTTTTTTTGTGTACACTATTGTACAAAGGTAAGTTGGATGCAATCAATTTATTTTGTCCCTGGAATGCGTGATTTAATTTATGACATACCTTTTTGAAACACTCTGTATAGTAGTCACTAAACTATTGTAAATGTACGTTATTATAAGTATTTATAGGCAGGCCTTGGTGCAGCAGAAGAAGACCTGAGTTAATATAAAAAAACCGAACGAAGGAAGCCATATTGGTGGGATGAAGAAATCGAAGAAAAAATAAAGATTACACGAGATAAATACCACATAAACTTAAATATAAATACAGATCAAAGTAAAAACGAATATAGAACAGCCCAAAGAAACATACGAGGTGCGATAACTAAAAAGAAAAACGAAAGCTGGGAAAGAAACTGCTCCAGAATAAACACTTACTTAGGGGGTAGCAGAAGCACCGAAAGCTGGAAAATACTTTGATCTATTCGACAAGATAAGACTAAAGACATCATCTCACCGATCAGCGTAGATAAATGGGATGAATACTTCGCAAAGCTACTGGCGGAAGAAAGGGCAGAATATTTGCAAACACCTAAAACACAATCAGAGGTGCAAGTACAATAGCTTCCCCAATTAGGATTTACGACAAAGAAGTAGCACGAATATGTAAAGCATTAAAGAATAGAATGTCACCAGGCCCTGACAATATCCTACCTGAGCTACTCAAGTACGGTACAAGCAAATTATATAAGCAGCTAGCCAGCCTTTATTAAAAATGTATTAACGGGAGAGAGTATACCGAGGAGTGGAGGACATCGTTTACCACGACAATAGATAAGAAGGGAAGTAAAGATGTATGTGATAATTATCGAGGAATCGCATTCCTTTGCATTATCTCGAGAGTTTATGGGAAACTCATCAAAAACAGAATGGAAGATGAATTCTGTTATATGGAGGCCAAAGAACAGGCCGGCTTTAGAGCAGGTAGATCAACTATTGACCATCTGTTTGCTGTTACCCAGTTAATCGAAAAAAAGTAGCACGAAATCAACCAATACATCTCCTCTACGTGGAGCTTAAAAACGCTTAGGATAGTGTGCCACAACAAAAACTCTCGGAAGCTCTCGAGAAAAAAATATTAATGTAACCTTAATCAAAGCTGTTCATGACCTCTACAAGAACAACAAACACAAGTAAAATAAAGAAAGGTCAGGAGGTATCCAAGGTTTTCACTTTCAGCAAAGGACTCAAGCAAGGATGATGCTTGTCTCCTACTTTGTTTAAGATCTACTCGGAGCAAGCGATTATGACGTGGAAAAGAAAGTGCAGAAACGTGGGAATTCCTCTAAACGACGCAATATTGTACACATTGAAGCTTGCAGACGACTAGATAGTGATGGCCCAAGACTATGAAGACCTTGAAAATATGACCCGTAAACTTATCGAAGAATACGAACTTTGGAGGCTAGAAGTAAATATAAAAAAAATGAATACATGTGTATTGGGGGAATTCAACAAAATCTAATTTTGGAAGAACTACAGCGAGAAATAAATCACTGTCAAAAATACAAATATTTAGGCATGCAAATAACCAACGATGACAAATTAGACGGAGAAATTTAACGTAGAAATAACCAGGGAAGACAAGCTATTAGGCAATTAAACAGTGTACTGTGGCACAAAACAATCTCTAAAGAAAATAAACACAAAATCTATAACAGCATTATAAAAAGCATTGTCACATATGAAAGTGAGGTATGGCCACTGAAAGGAGAAAACTTGAAAGTTAGAATTGAAAAACTTGAAAACTTGAAACTTAAATTAGAAGTAGTAGAAATGGATTCCTGGAAATAAGCGGCTGAAAAATCAAGATTAGACAGTGTTAGAAACGACAGAATACGAGAAAATATGTGTGTTAACCACAATATAATGAGATGCTAGATGTTTTCCGTATTCTTTTATGGGTTGGAGGCTTGGACATTACAGAAATATGTTTCGGACATATGTTTCGGCCTTCGAGTTATGGACCTATAAAAGGATATTAAAAATTAGTTTGGTGGATAATCAGTGTTTAGTGATTAAAGTCAGAAAACTGCAACATCTGGGACATGTTATGAGGGGCGAGCGTTATACTTTGTTGCAATTAATAATGCAAGGAAGAATACAGGGTAGAAGGAGTCCGGAAGAAGACGCATCTCCTAGTTAAACAATTTGAGAGCTTAGTTTAACTGCACTTCTGCTGACCTCTTTAGAGCAGCGATATCGAAAGTGCAAATTGCCATGATGGTTGCCAACCTTCTTAGAGAGATGGCACATGAAGAAGAAGAAGCACAATATAACAGAGGACATCAGAATAAATCAACTAAGATCGTATGGACACGTCCAAAGAATGGATGAATACATAATACCAAAGAAAGTATTGAACTGGATACCGCATGAAAGAAGAAAGCAAGGTAGACCGAGATTAAGTTGAAGAGAAGTAATTAATAAAGACTTAAGGGAGAGGAGACTGAAGAAAACCTTTGGAACGGCCGAGATAAATGGAGACTGGAAATCAGAAGATGGCATAGAACGTTATAAACTGACTGATTGATTGATTGATTGATATAGATCATGGTGTGGAATTTTCTGTTTACTGCACATCATTGAATGACGCGAAAGCTAGTATTTATATAGTTTTTAATATTTTTTGCCGCAGTCACAGACGCGGCAAGAACGCGGAGAAATGCCAGGAATAAATAATTCCAGACCGAGACCTGTAAACTCTAATATTAATCTATCTTCACAAACACCGACCGTGAAAAGCCGGTTCTTTAATAAGAAGCTTTTACAGAGCGGAAATTTTAAAACTGGACCATTTGTTAGAACTGCTGCAAGAGTTAACAAGGCAAATAATATCGGTAGTTGATCAGATAGTGCTTACTGATGTGGGGGCCTAATTGGCTGGCCAAAATGATAGTAAAATTTCCCTCAAACCATTGTTGGAATAGCTACTAAGTTAAATGAGTTACCTACCATACTGACTTCTGGTATCAAGTGACCTCAGATTTCATTGTCTTCCTCCGGCATGTGGGATTGACTTTGCATTCATTAGCTTTCCATAAACAAGTAAATAAAGCAAACACGGAGGAGGAATAAAGCAGCTCCAGTTATCCGAAATCTATGGAACTGGATCCCGTGAGAGGCCATGCTTTCGCAGATGATGAAAGTATTGAAAAGTAAGCAATAAATCGGCAAGTCTAGAAAAAATTCCAGCGGGCTAGCATGAACGACACCGCAAGTACAAGGTTTACGTACCTGTTGAAGCAAGATCTCGATCTAGAAGAAGCTCGAGAGTAGACGCTAAAGTCTATCCGAAAGCCACCAATATACATAAGATTATATAAAATAGATCTTTCAGTTCGCAGTGTGGTAAGTTTTACAAAGCTAAACGACCACTTTGAAATTTACAATTTACAATCAACAAAGGGAAACATGAACACTATATTCCTCTGAGAGTAACCATACAAGAAATATATCGACAGATAATTTACATAGATAGGTCGTGATAAAGAGACATAAGACAACAAATGGAAATTTTACCTGTTATCGTAATATTTGTTGTTAAAGTTCATATTATTGATTCTTCGCATGTTCGCTGTATTCGGAATACTGTAATAGTTGGTTTGTTTTGGTTGTCTATGTTGATTATTTCTGCTTAATGTATCATGCGTTATGTAGTCGCCTTCCCTTTTGCTGCCGTCTTTAATACGTTCTTCTTTTTCACCAATTTTTTCGCAGAGTACACTGGCTACAGATATAAAAAGTAACAGAAGACGGAAAACCTAAAATAAAAAAAAAATGTAAGTTTGTATTTTAATATAAAACAGGTCCAATCTTATTATTTTTCCAAAATATAAAATTAACTTAAATTCTGCTTCTATTAAAAATCACAAGTAAAAAATATGATTTTTGAAACCATTATGTGCCTGAATTCAAGTCCAAGAAATTCTATCAACTCCCGATGAAAACTCTGGGCTTATTTTATTTTAAAAAATTGTTTTTTAATTGTTAATAAAGCGCGCATGGCAGGAGCGACTCTTATTTGTACAATGAGAATTAAAACCAGCAAAAATTTATGCATAGATCTTGTTTCCCTCTCTTTAGCCGCATCCCAAGCGCTCGTCCTGTCATAAGCGCTTCATTAGCAATTAAAAAACAATGTTTTAAAATAAAATAAGCCCAAACTACTTATCGGTAAATAATAGAACAAAGATTAAACTAAAATTTAGGTCTTGAAAATTGTAATTATGCGCTTTTTTCAGTTTTAAATTGTTTATCGGGGTGACTTTAATGCACGATATGGAAATAAAATAGTTCCTGCAGTAAAACGAAGATTTAATGAAAACCATGTCAGGGGCACAAGTCTATAATTGATTTTATAGTCACTAATAGAAAAATTCACAAAAAGCAGATTCTAGATATCCGAACTTTAAACTCAGCAAACGCAGAGAGTGAACACAAACTAGTATCAACAAAATAACAATAAAAATAACACCAAAACATTTTCAACAGAAATACTCTACAAGAGAACTGTACCAAAGGAGGCTAGCACAGAAGACACAGCTGAAACAAATAGACGAGATCGAAGATATAAACGCGAGCTGGGCGAAAATTAAAAACAACATTGAAGAAGCAGCAACAGAAGTTCTAGGAAAACGCAAAGTCATCCTGAACAAAAAAAATAACAACAATACACCATGGTTCAAAAAATAAATAAAAGAGAAATGTAAAGAGAAACGAGAGGCCTACACGAAGTATAAAACATCAAATACTCCAAAATTCTGAGACACCTATAGTGTAACCGTTTCAAAAGTTTTAGAAAATTCATTATAAATTCGATTATTTTTTTTTAAATAAAACTACTAACCCCTTCTATCTGCCGGGTACTTGTAGCCGACTCAAGGATCTTCTGTAATTCCCAAACATATCCGGTAGATGAGAACGTTCATTAACTTGTCACTTACGCCCCGATTCACAGCGGTAAGGAATAGCGTCTTTCTCTTTTTCTCTTAAAACGTCCAACCGTTAAGACGTGTTTCCGAATTGGGTCTCTGTAGAGGTAAGCCGAAAAAATCCTTTTCTTGCCCATATTTTCAGATAGGTATTTGTTTTTAGACCCTTATTGGAGAGGCTAGAATGCTGATATGTCTCTAATACATGTCTCAAGAGAATATTGATACGGAGTGGTTCCAAATCCTAGTCCAGTAACAGTATCTCTTTATGGTGTGGTATATTGATATGCAATGGTTTCATTTGGTTAACTGATTAAATAGTGAAAAGAAACAGAGCATATCCTTTTTCTTCATAGTTACCAGCTATTGGATAATTCAGGTTGTACCAATTTTTATTATATCTTCTATCAAGAAAGCAAGAAATAATTATGAACTCAAAGAATGAAAATATAGTGAAGTGTTTAATTTTATTTAAAGGTTTAATTTCTCTATTATTCCTAGTTAATAAATAACTATAATATTTTGAATGTAAACAAATTTCGAAATTTGGGGTTAATATATATATATATATATATATATATATATATAATATATATATATATATATATTCATTTTCTTTGTAATTAATTCTTAATTTAATACGATACAAAGTTTTTTTTGTTTATGGTAATGTAAACATAAAATGCTATTTTGGTATCCTTTTGGGATGACATAACTTTTATTGTTTTCTTTTTGTTCATTCCTAAGAAATAATAAAGTATAGTTTTCTTGTAAACTTTTTATAAATCTTAATTTTGTTCTTTACTCGTCCCCTTCAAGAATAAACCAGGGGTGGCGTCAAATAATAAATTATAATTTCATATTATCTGATTGTGCTTGGATTTAAGATATGATACAGTTTCTATATATTTCAACGGAACCCCCCCCCCCCCCCCCCAACTCTCTCTCCAACAATGAGCGTTTCTAGCCTTGGATTTAATTTGTGCGCCAAATATTTATTAAGCATCAACGCTACAATAGAAGAATACGAAATAAAACAAAGCAGTTAGTAAGCAGAAACAAAAAATGAGCACTGGGAATAGTTTACAAAAAGGGTGAAAAGCGACTTCTACGGTAGACAAAAACAAATATGGAGATTCATAAGAAACGAACGAAAAGAAATGGCAGAATTGATGGAATACAATAACATATCAGCAAACGAATGGAAAAGAAATAGAAATCAGTTTTTAGGAAGTAAAGATAGCCATAAATTCACTCAAAAATAGAAAGTCACCACGACCAGACGGAATAAACAACGAGCTTTTAAAACACGGAGGAGAAAGTATAACCCTAGAGATGACAAAACTTATACACAAACTGATATTACACTGCAAGATACCAGACGCATGGAGAAATAGCATAATGATACCAATGTTCAAGAAAGGAGATAAAGAAGACCCCAACAATTATAGAGGTATAAATCTACTGAACACCGCACTTAAGCTTACCACAAAAGTACTAACCAACAAAATCAATAAACTAACAACTATATCAGATGAACAACAAGAAATCAGATCCGGAAGATTCTGCGTGGACGCCATATTTGTACTAAGACAAATCACAGAAAAGGCCATCGAGTACAGTAAACCAACATATCTTTATTTTATAGACCTGATAAAGGTTTTCGATCGCATGCAAGTCGAAGACGTCTTACACCTACTGTATAAAAAAATATACCAATCAATATTATACAAACCATCGAAAATATCTACTTTTATAATCGAATACAGGCAAAGATAAATGGAAAACTTACACAGTGTATACCCACTTCTCTTTGATATAATAATGGACGAAATAATATAAGCAGTATCTCTTAATGACACAATATGGAAAAACGAACACCTAAGACAAGACACAAAAACGAGAATCTATAAAGCAGCAATTAGACCTCTATTAACATACACGGCAGAGACAAGACCTGACACATCTAAAACTAGACGACTACTAGAAACAACAGAGATGAAAATAGTTCGACGAATATCACGAAACTGTCTGTTGGATAGGAAAAGAAACGAAAACATAAGAAGAGCATGCAATATAGAAGACATAAATGGATAAGTGACAAACGGAAATAGGAGTGGAACGAAAACATTAGTAGAATGGCAGAGGATAGAATAGTAGGAATAGCACAAGATAAATCACCAAATGAACGAAGAAGTATTGACAGACCAAAAAAAAAAGATACGAGAATTGAAACAGTTTAGGAGGCTAATAGTGAAGAAGAAACAAGAAGAACAATTGTTTATAACTCGAAAACGATCAAGTTTACAGAAAAAATACAAGTGACCTAAAAAATTTATTGTTATCAATTTGTTTAAAAAAATTTTTGAACAACTTTTCGCCTGGGCGACCTCTTGATCCTTATTTTGGGGTATCTCATGAAAGTGTTTATTTAAAAAAATCTCATGGGAATATTTTTCCCAATAAACCCGAGCTTTTCGCCTTGTTTACTATGTATTTATCGTATTTCACGAAGTAATTAAAAAGTAATTACCAATATTATAAATACAATCTTGTGTATGTAATATTAACCATAAATAAAATCGCATTAAAGTGGTAACTGGTAGTTAACATTAATGTGTTTAGTATCCTTGTAAATTTATTTTTAATAAATACTCCAAACAGTTAAAGAAGCTGTGAAATTTAGCAAGAAGTCTTTAAACAAGTAAAATCTTTTATATTTTTCCAAATATACCTACTAGTATGTATCAATTTCACATCACACTAATTGCCAATTATAAGAGCACAATTATGGCAAAATAATGATATAATGTTATCCCTACCATGTGGTCCATATGTACGGAATAAACTCATTTTTAGCGTTATTATGTACTATGTGAAAAAAACCTGAAACAGGTCGATTTTTATTCTTAAATTGACAATTTACAGTATGAAAATAATATCCCCCTCCAGCACCCCCTTTGAATTATAAGCACACCCTCGAAATTTTTAAATAGCAAAGGGGGTCGTAAGACAGATACAACTTTCTGCAGTTAATAATAGAAGATAAAAAAAGGCAGATTGTTTCTTGTTAAGAAAAGCCAAAAACCTAAAGAAGAAGAAATTGAAATGCCTTAGTGATACCAGAAGGAAAATATAAGGAAAATTGAAATGAAGTAATTATAAAAATTAATTTATTGAAAGTAATTTTCGAAAAAGTAAATACTAAATTATCTTGTTTTTCATTCAGATTTATACAAAATAACTAAATTATTTCTAATTTGTATAAAATTTACATTTGTATGTATATTTCATCAATAAATACTACTTACCATGGTGAAATACACGTCTTAAGAAACAAGACCTATAAATGTCGGGTAAATCTATTTTTTTCTCTAACTGTACGTGTGCCGTTAGACATATTTAGCAACTTAATTTAAATGTTATTTAAACATAACTAAATTCAGTGGCGTGGAATTATTGGGAACATTAGCACGTGATGTTAAATTATCTAAACGTTGATGTAATTTTTGTGGTAATTTTCTTTCCCTACTTTTTTCCACTATTATTTTTCAATTAATTCGTATATCTAGCTTTCCTTTTCAAATTAGTTAGCCTCTTACAGACTTATTAGTAATTTGATGTTTGGTGTTGAACTTTTACTCTTCTATTTATTATAGAAGAGTAGAATGGAACGATTAGAACGAACAGAGAGGACAAATAATGCATATCAACGCCTACAACAACGACATAGAACACGAAAGGCAGAGGAGGAATATATAATGCTAAGGAAGGAAGAGAAGAAAATACATCGGAGACAGAAAAGAGAACACATAGAAAAAGAACTCCAAGAAATGGAAGCAATAAATAAACTATCAGAAACCAGAAAATTCTACCAAAAACTTGACAAAAGTAGATAAGAATTTAAACCAAGAACAATGATGTGCAGAGACAAAGAAAGAGATATAGTAACTCAACAGAGTGAAATACTACAAAGATGGACAGAATTCTTTAAAGAAAAGTTAGAAAAAAACGAAGATCCACTATATGATGAAATTAAACTGGATCAAACGGATACCAGAGAAACAACCTCCCTTCAGTAGCTGAAATGCAAAAAGCAGTTACCAGACTGAAAAACGACAAGTCACCTGGATTAGACAAAATTAACGCAGAATTAATAAAGGAAGGTGGAGACTCCCTATTGAATGCGATACACGAACTAATAGTGAACATATGGAATAGTAAACAACTGCTACAAGACTGGAATATCGGAGTAATTATCCCACTACATAAAAAGGGAGATCAGCTTCAATGTAACAACTACCGGGCTATAACGCTATCAACTGTGACATATAAAATACTGTCAAATATTGGGTATGACCGATTGAGACCATATGCAGAACAAATAGTTGGGGATATCAATTATACGACTCTTTCAATGACCACCATCTGGGTAAGATCGTAAATTCCTTACTGCAAAACAGAACGTTTTTCGTTATGCTGGTAAAGTAAGTAGGTGGAGAGTTCAAAAAAACAAAAAAAGTTTTAGAACCAATGCTCTTCAATATATACATCGTTTGGATCAACCTACGCCGAGCGAAACCAAGCACTTCCTCTATGCTGAGGATCTTGTAATATGTGCTCTTCTTTTTGTTGTTGCGTGCCTCTGATTTCTTTGGCAATATCAAGAATGATTTCCATTGCTGTCGATTTGGTCATGTAATCTTTCATCGATTGTCCTTTGGTAGTGATCTGAGTTTTCTTTTAGATTGTTAATATTTATACCGGTTACTGTTGATTTTGTGATTAATATTATTGTTTCTAGATTCAGATCTAAAACAATTTTTACTCTGATTAATCTATAATCTCTGAATATTTGAAATTTATTTATTACAGTGACATCTTTTACTGTAGCAGTCTTGTTGGTTAAAATGAAGTCAATTTCGTTCTTAGCGGTTATTGCAAACCGCTTATTGAAAAATTGGTGGATACGCCCAAATTGATCCCCTAATGCAGGAGTTTCATTTGACACATATTTTAATCTCGCGTGACTATTATGTTTAGAATACCATAAGATTAATATAATATAAGTAAGTTTATAATATATTGTAATATTTTTAACTTCTTGTTAAGATAAAAAATAAATAAATAAAAAATAGTGTGATAAACTTTCTGTAAATAACTTTATTTTATATACAAATAAATATTCAACAAACTTATTTCACAATTGGCAAAATGATCAGTATCTATATTACCGAGGTTTAAACTCTAAAATATTTTGGGGACTAATATACATAAAAGGAACGAAAGCTGTACTGTTTTGCGGGATGGTACTTTGTAATAAACTACTTGTGTCTGTATTAATCGGTGAAGTTCGACTGCTTGTGGAAGGTTGCAAAACTGGTTCCAAATGTTCAGTCTTTGGTATTTTTTCATTAAAATTTTTGTTCATTTCTTCTCTTCGTTTTCGAGCTCTTCGGTTTTGAAACCAAATTTTAACTTTTATATCTGCTAGTTGAAGCTTTCTCGACAGGTTTGAAGCCTCTTCGCTGCTTAAATATGGACTTTCTTGAAATTTTTCTTCGAGGGTGGCAATTTGTTCATTGGTGAAGGGAATTCTCGGATATCGTCCCAGTTGTCTCTTTTGAGGAGGCTCTTTCTTTTGAATTCCTGTAATTAAATTGGTCATGGTTAAAGTGTGTAAAATTACGTAATATACCTAATATTGATTCAGATCATTACTTATTACTAGTAAACATAAACATCATTCATAGTAATCAAAAGAGGAATTCAAATGCTTAAACAAAGAATAAACCTCCCAAATTTGATAGAAATAAATTAAAATATGTCAGTAACAAATTTACAGAAATTCTACATAATAAGCCAAATAAACGACCTTGAAATGAATTAAGAAAGCCATAGTACAATCAGCCACTGAAACGATTCAGTTAAATAAGAAACCTAAACATCAATAATGAACGAAGATTGCAGTAAGGCTATTGAAAACAAAAAACAAGCTTGAATGAAGTGGAATGGAAATTTAAAATGAAAAATAAGTCGTTTGAAAATCATAAAAACTTTTAAAGATTAGAAAGGTGGTATCAAAAATATTGAAATCGACTAAGAGGCTATTCACCAAAAGTTAAATCAATTAAATTGAAGATAATTTCAAAAGATACTATACTTGTGAATTTTATCAGGCTTATAAATTACAACTGAGCAAATTTAAACTTTCAACGTTACATATTGGCTGAATGGGGAACCATATAACATAGATATAATGCATGTCCAAAGCATGATCGGTTTATAGTGATTATATATTTACATGAAGTGCTAAAACTCTTAAACGAAGTGGTTTGTGGAATGAGTGGTTGTAAAGTGGTGTACCTTGAATGGTTTGTGAAACTTACATACTTGATCACCCTCACTTACATATATGGAAGGAGGAGGCGATGGTAAAAGAATACAGAAGACAGATAAAAAGCAAGGGATCAGTTCAAAAGGATACTGAGATCAAATTTGGTGAGATAATAACAAATCATCCAGATGCCAGGCAACCTAAATATAATTTCAAAAAGATGTTTACTGACGTTTTCAAGAAGGGACGAATGAGAGTCGAATGAAACGAATCTCAGAATGGCAGCTATTCTTCTTATGGTGCCTTATCCATTTACTGGATGTTGGCGACAATTCTGGAATACTCCTCTCGATCTTGTGTGGCTCTAAAAAGTGCATGGGCATCGAGATTTGTCCAATCCCTTATGTTTTTAAGCCATGAGTATTTCTTTCTTCCGATGCCTCGTTTTTAATATTTCGACATTTGTTGTGTGATCTATCCAGGGAATTTTAAGTAGTCTTCTAAATACCCTCATTTCAAAGGCCTGTCATCGGTTTATCACATTGGCCTTTATGGTCCATGTTGCTACACCATATAGCAGTATGGAGTAAATGTAACATTTTAAAAAGCGATATCGAAGCATTAAGTTGAGGCTGCTGTTGCTTAGCAATGTTCTCATATTAGTAAATGCTGTTCTGGCTTGCTCAATCCTGCTACGTATCTCTATGTCTAGATCTAGATCTTCAGTTATCCAACTACCGAGATATCTGAACTTGGGGACCTTTTGGATGTTCTTGTTGTTTACTCTTATATTCAATTGCATATTTCGGGTTCTACTAACCACCATTACCTTCGTCTTGTCTATATTAATCTTCAAGCCCACTCGTTCTCCTTCAGTGTTTATTCTATCTATTAGTCGTTGTAGCGCTTCTTGGCTATCAGCTATTATGACTGTATCATCAGCATAGCGAAGATTACTAATAGTCTGTCCGTTGATTTTGATTCCATCTTCAGTGTCACTTAAGGCTCTATCGAAAATCGTTTCAGAGTAAAGATTTAAAAAGGAGGGTGACAGAACACAACCCTGTCGTACACCTTTTTCGATCGAGAAATATGATGTAGATTCCAGTCCTACTCTCACAGATGCCACTTGATTCATATAAAGGTTTTTTATGATTTTAAGGTCATTCTCATCTATCGAACGTTCCTGGAGGAATCTTATTATTTCTGAATGATTAACACAATCGAATGCTTGTAATCAGCTCAATGCTGATAAATGGACGGTTCTAAAACCGATAAAGAATTTGGAGAATTAGTACATGAAGGGAAACCAAGACTAATGCTTAGTGAAAGCTTAGGTCTTCACCCTACAATATTCCAAGCAGAAATTTATGCTGTTGAGATGTGCCTGCAGAAATTAATAAAGAGACACTCTATAAAAATTATATTGGATAGCCAGATGGCATTAAAAGGAATGACATCGTATAAGACTGACGTCAAGTTGGTTTGGAACTGTCTTAAGAATCTGATTTGGATCAGAAAAAGGAACAAAGTACGTTTAGTCTGGTTGCCTGGACATACTAAAATTGAAAAGAAAAAGGTGGATCTACTTGTGAGGGGAGAGTTAAAAGAAACATTCATAGGCATGAATTCACAGACAGATTTTCGTTGGCATAACAAGGAGCAAAGCCAAAATAACGATATAGGACTAAGTGGAATGGATGAAACTTAACCACTAGTATGAACAAATGGGTCTTCTAATAACCTTCTTATACATTATCTTTGAGTCCACTATTAGCTACATTATTTAGATAACACAAGGACTTGCAATCTATTCTGACGATAGATATATTAAGAATACAGATGTATAGATAGAGATAGCAATACAGCTAGGCAGCTAGGAAGGTAAACAAGCATGGTTAAACTAGAGAATAACCGTAATGAATAATTAGTTATGCAGAATACAAATAAACTGGAACAGATGAAAGAACATTTAGTCATAAACAATAATTTAACAAAAGTACCTATAAGTAAGATAACGATCGAATGAAGAAACAAGATAAAGAAAAAAAACATGATAAACTTAAGCTTAAAAAATTAACAATAGACTGTGAAGTGAGAAAATGAAGTAGAAACAGCAATTAATAAAAACTCTGTCTACACTAATAGATAAAAGATGACGTACTTGGTAAGAAAAATTCGAAAAAGCGGAAATAAAAGAAAAAAAAGATCGGACAAAAGAAAATAACGAAGAAATAGACACGAGACAAAAAAAGTTATGTAACCCTGATCTGTACTATCTTTTTTCTGTCCTTAAGCAAATTTTTTTTCTTTTTTGTGAATTTACAAACAATACCAGAAGTACTCGATTTATAAAAAAATATGGCATATTGGTTTCTCAAAGGATAACATCTCGAGAAAAAAAATATTGGAAACTGAATGTGAACCCCATATAACAATAAAAAACTGCTATTTCAAGCTCAGTTTGAGCTTTATGCCAAATAAATAAAATACACAGTTTTCAATAGGATTTAAATAAAAAATCAAATAAAATACTAAAAATATCAAAACGTTAATAGTTTCTAATTAATATAATAATTATCAGTTTATTTATGAATAAACCATGGAATTTTTTTGCTTATTGTTAATTGTCCTTTTAATTTTACAAGGTCTTTACTTTAATATCTAATTATAATGTACACTGAAATAAAATATAAATATAATCAATAATTAAGCAAAAATAAAATAATCATATAAAAATGCTTTTATTAATTGATGATCTGCAACTGGAAGGTGTGGACATCTTCATCTACCTGGGCTCGCTGCTGAACAAAGACAACAATGTCAGCGAAGAAAAAAGAAGTGATATTATGGCTTGAGGAAACAGGTGGCTTCAAAACTACCCAAAAAAATTAAAATTACCGTATGTAAAACACTAATAAGGCCAGTGTTAACATATGGGTCAGAAACATGGTCACTTACACAGAGCGACCAAGAACTGCTTAGACGTTTCGGGAGAAAAATTCTAAGGAAAATATATGGAGGAGTCCAAGAACAGGGTTTGTGGCGTTTGCGCAACAACTTTGAATTATACATAAGTTTTGAGGAACCTCACGTTGTAAAATTTATTAAATTAGCACGCCTTCGATGGATAGGACATGTAATTAGGCGAGATGAAGATGCAACGATCAGAAAAATTTTCGACCGAAGAGGACCAATGGGAAGACGAGCCAGAGGAAGACCATAACTTAGGTATTAAGATATCATAGAGGATAATCTAAAATCCATCAGAGTTAAAGCATGGAGAAGAGTTGCCAGAGACAGGGGCGAATGGAAGATTGTTCTGAAGAAGGCTTTGGCTCAGAACGAGCTGTAATGCCACTGATGATGATGATGATAAAAATGCTTTAACTTTATCAATTCAACTGATACATCAGGTTAGGTTTACAAATAATTTTGTTTTAACTGAATTTGAACTGTACTGACGAGCGGAAATTGTACAAATAGTCTATTCCATCAATTGCCGACTCTTTTTATTATTTAGAACCTCAACAGTCAATGTTTTTCTGTTCTTCTTCTTTTTCTTCTTTTTATATAGACATAACTCTGTCTGTTTTTCAATGTGCCTCCAGTTAGTTGTCGTCCATAGTTTTCTTGGTCTTCCTACTGATCGTCTTCCTATTGAGAAACCGTCTCTTGCCATTTTTACTACTCTATTTATTGTCATTCGGCTTATATGATCGTTCCATTCTACTCTTCCATTTCTTACCCAGTTCTTGATGTTCTCCACCTTTCATCTACTTTGTATATCTGTACTTCTAGTTCTGCCCCATAGTGTCTTACCCTCAATTTTTTTAAGTGTTTTCATCTCTGCTGTTTCTAACATCCTTTTTTTCCTCTCTGTTCAGATCTTGTTTCTTCCGCTTATGTCATATAGGTCTGATAACTGTTTTATAAATTCTGCCTTTTGGTTCTTTATAGATAGAGAGGAAAGACACGTGTTATATTGCATAATGAGAGAAATAGACCAATAAGTAAGACAATACGTATATGGAAATATTTGTTAAATGGTTAAATACCTATTGACAACTTTAAATTTACCATATATTATACGAATAATGCTCCATACCATCAAAAGTTTCAAATAGGCAACCAATAAACACTTGGATTGTATAAAAAATATCAACGGTTGAGGAATGAAGATACTACATTTCCTAATTATCGTTAAGTCTAAATTACTTAAGTAAAATAAACGGCATTTTACAAAGCAAAACCAAATTTTTAGTATTTAGTCGTGACCCACATCCCGATGCAAAGCTTCAATTAAATGGAGTCCAAGTTGAGAAAGTTTACAAAATGACATATTTGGGAACTGTGATAACGGACAGACATAGAAACGAATCCAGACATAGAAATAAAACGTAGAATAGCAATGAATAGAACTACTTTCATTTCTTTTCTTTGCATTAATCATCTCAGTTTAGAACTAAGACAAAGAATGGTTAAGTGCTATACTGCAGATATTAAATGCAGAACAATTATTCCAAAAAATTATATATCGAATATACTATCTACTGTCTTGAACAGCAAAAGGATTCTGCCTTATCATTTCTAATTTAATTAAATTGAATAAAGCGAATAAAGCGATTTTGAACGAAGTGAATAAAATTTAAAGCGTTCAATACTATTACTGCTACTTCTGAAATTTGATAAAAAATGGAAAATTTTAAGTAATAGAAAAATGTTGTTCGTAGCAGTAACTCAAACTTTTATGTGGTTTTCTGCTACATTATTGGAATACTCTTCTATTAAAATACTCTACGGGTTATTAAAATAAGGTTTCCGTACTGGAAGATCTGATTGACTTAAAGAAAGCTTTTGGCAGAGTTAGACTCAAATATGTAATCCATCTTCTGTGTAATGAAGAAATTCCATTAGATAGAATATTTTGGCACGATCTTTTGAACAATTTTTTTTCAAAATTACACGTTTTTTTATTATAACATAATTTCTTCAAATAAAATAATTTGACAAAAATAATACAAGTCAGTTTGTGTGAAATTTATAAAATATCAGTCCAGTTTGAATATATTATTAGAATACTTTATGAAACGTACAGCTCGTGGGTACAACTTACTGAGTATCACGTCTGATACATACAGGGGTCAAAGTTTAAAAGTAGATTAAAAAAATAATCAGTAGTGTATGCACCAACATCTGATAGCACAGAGGAAGAAATAACAGCTTCTCCCATGTCTTAAACAAAACATTCAATGAAATTAAAAAAGAAGTAAATTTGATTTTAGGTGACTTCAACTCGATGGTAGGGAAAGGAAGAGATGCAGAAGTAGTAGGAGAGCACGGACTGGAAACACGTAATGAGAGAGGTGAAAAACTAGTTCAGTTTTGCAAAGATAACGAACTCATTATCAAAACACGTGTTATAAACTGCCAAATCGAAGAATATGTACACGGAAAGCCCTAGAGATGATGGTGAAATTATAATAAGAAACCAAATAGATTATATAATAATAAACCAAAGATTCCGAAATGCTATAATATCGGCTAAAGCGTACCCAGGAGCAGATATAATAAGTAACCACAATTTAGTTCTAGCAAACATGAAACTTAGTTAAAAAAGTTAAAAAAAAAAGAAACTGTCAGTTTCCAAAGAGTGCCAAAACACCGAGAATCAATCTGAGAAAACCGATAGAAACCGATATATACCAACAAATCAAAGAACAAGTGAACAAAGAAGTTTATGAAGTATAAAGGCAAAAGCAATTGACAGCAACAGACAAATGGAGGAAAGTAGAGGAGATCTTGAGAAATATCACAAAACAAAAACTTCAAAAAGACACATCATCTAAAAATAAACAATGGATCACACAAGAACTGATGACGAAAAGAAGGGCACACAAGAATAAAAACGAACAACACTGCAAAAACATTAATAAAATAAGCCAACAGAAAATCTAAGAAGCTAAGGAACTGTGATCATCAGAAAAGTGTAAAGAAATAGAAAGGTTAGATAAACAACATGACAGTTTTAAAATACACCGGAAAATCAAAGACAGCTGGCATATACAAGAAGAGCGATATCGGAAATATCATGGATAAAAATAACAAGATAATAACGAAATGTACAGATAAAATAAACAAATGGGAAAAATACATAAAAGAGCTGTTCGAAGACGACGAGAAAACTGAGGCCATTGAATCAAAAAGAAGAAATGGGCCACCAATCATCAAAGACGAAATTGAGAAAGCGCTATAACGTATAAAAATGAGAAGGCCATGGGACCAAATGAAATACCTACAGAAATTGTAAGAATATTAACAAAAAATCATATGGGCACATTAATAGAATTATTTCATGACATTTATTATACGGGAGAGATTCCAAAAGAACGGTTAATATCAATATGCATTCCAATACCCAAATAATCAAACGCAAAGAAGTGTGAAGAGCACAGGACAATTAGCTTCATGAACCATATTCTAAAAGTGTTCTTACGAGTGATACACGAACGTATCTATAAAAAGTTAAGTGATAAAATAGCTGAAAACCAATTGGGATTCAGAAAAGGCTTTGGCACCCGATTAGCATTATTTACTGTACAAACAGCATTCGATGATGAAGACGTGAGAATCATTGCCAATCTATACCGATATCAGAAAGCCATAATACGAATAGACCAACAAAAATTGAAAGAAATACCTATAAATCGTGGAGTAAGACAAGGATGTGTGCTTTCCCCTTTACTTTTTAATATGTATTCAGAAGAATTGTTTAAAGAGGCATTAGAAGACGTAAATAAAGGCATATTTATTAACGGAGCACTTCTGAATAGTCTTAGATACGCAGATGACACAATATTCCTTGCGGATAGCAGAGAATAACTACAGATCTTGGTCGAATCCATAACCCAATACTGCGAAAGGTATGGAATGGCACTGAATACATATAAAACAAAAATTATGGTAGTAAGCAAGAACAAGATTAAGGAAGCCAGTGTTTATGCAAAAGGAAAACTTTTAGGCAGGGTGCACCGATATCAGTACTTACGTTGTGAAGTAAATGAAGAATGGGATAGAAGTACGCAATGAAGTGTGAAGAGCACATGACAATTAGCTTCATGAACTATATTCTAAAAGTGTTCTTACGAGTGATACACGAACGTATCTATAAAAAGTTAAGTGATAAAATAGCTGAAAACCAATTGGGATTCAGAAAAGGCTTTGGCACCCGATTAGCATTATTTACTGTACAAACAGCATTCGATGATGAAGACGTGAGAATCATTGCCAATCTATACCGATATCAGAAAGCCATAATACGAATAGACCAACAAAAATTGAAAGAAATACCTATAAATCGTGGAGTAAGACAAGGATGTGTGCTTTCCCCTTTACTTCTTAATATATATTCAGAAGAATTGTTTAAAGAGGCATTAGAAGACGTAAATGAAGGCATATTTATTAACGGAGCACTTCTGAATAGTCTTAGATACGCAGATGACACAATATTCCTTGCGGACAGCAGAGAATAACTACAGATCTTGGTTGATTCCATAACCCAATACTGCGAAAGGTATGGAATGGCACTGAATACAAATAAAACAAAAATTATGGTAGTAAGCAAGAACAAGATTAAGGAAGACAGTGTTTATACAAAAGATAAACTTTTAGGCAGTGTACACCGATATCAGTACATAGGTTGTGAACTAAATGAAGAATGGAATAGAAGTACGGAAATAAAACAGCGTGTTAAGATAGCTAAAAGTGATTTTAATCAGATGAAAGCTATATTCTGCAATGGAGAACTCAACATTGAAATTAAAGTATTAAGATGCTACGTGTTCTCTGTCCTGTTGTATGAAGATGATGCCTGATCAATTACAGAGGAGACAGGGAAAAGACTCATTAACTTTGAAATGTGGTGTTATCGAAGAATGTGGAAAATATCTTGTTCACAACACATAACAAATGCGTAAACGCTACGAAGAATGAAAAAAGATAAAGAAATACTCAACACTATAACGAAAAGAAAAATGAACTACTTTGGTCACATACTAAGAAATGAGAAATACGAATTGATGCGCCTGTTCACACAAGGGAAACGAGGACCGGATAGAAGACGTCCTGGTTGAAGAATCTGAGACAATGGAGTGGGAAAACGACAATAGAACTTTTCAGAACGGCTGCAGATAGAATCAAATGGACTTGATGATCGCCAATGTCCTTAGGGATGGGATACGTCAAGAAGAAGAAAAAAAAAATAATTGAATGTTTTAAAATTAATCATCGGAGGATATTTTTGAGAGCCCTGTTTTGAGAAACAAACAAATCAAAAATGTTCTCTGATATCTGAAGGCAATAACCAAAAAGCATTTGTAGTACTACTTATACTGATGTGCTAAATCATGGATTAAAATAAAATCCTTAACTCTGAAAAAATGAATCAAACTTTATGACACGATTTTGGTTGACGACCTTAGTGACAAAGACCAAAATTCAATAATACATCATAGTTAATAATAATAATTAAATTAGTACTTTTAATAAATACATATTTGAAAAACTTAAAATTATTGAGATAAATAAAAAATAGAAATAATTTTTGTGGAAATAAGTACAAAATAAAATGTAGAGATACAAATAAATAAATAAATAAAATAAATAATTATTTATATTTGAATCGGTTGATGCAAGTAATAAGCAATATATTTATTTATAAATATTCTTAAACATAACTAACTTACTTGGTACTTTAGGTGGACAAAACCTCGTACACTGTAACCAGGAATATGTATTTAAATCATTTATCCCATCCCTATTCGGCGACGTATATGCTCTAAATTAACCCCAGCTTTGTTTAAAATATGGTTAATACTAAAATCACTGTGACTCTTCGTAACTGCCCCCTTATCTTCCATTTTGAAAATCATCACTTGGCTATTTTCAAAAAATATACTGTGTCAAAACATTCAACCCCGGTATTATATATGAGGGTACTACCCCACTCTCTGCAGCAAGGACGTAGCTGCGTTTACTTTTAAAAGGGTGAGTTTAGAGTTTCAAATATTGTTTTCTTTTGAAGATATGGGACAATATTTTTAAAAGTAGACATATACACAGTGTTTCTTACAATCTGGTCTTAAATTATCAAGGAAATTTTAATTCAACTTAAATTACTAATGTTCTTTAAAGTTAAAAGCGTATCCTATGGCGTCCCTTTTTTAATAGACACCAAGAAGCTGCTTCATCATTCAATCTTAGCTTATCCACTGCTGGACATAGATCTCCCTCATAATTTTCCATCTATTTCGATCTTGTGTCTCTTGCATCCAATTCCCATGACAACGTTTTAGATCGTCAGTTTAACGTGTTGGTGGACGATCTCTGTTTCGGTAGGCATCATCTCTTGGTCTCCATTCCAGTATCCGCTTTGTCCATCTATTATCTTTGTCCATCTATTATCTGTTAGAAGCTGCTTATGAACATTAAAATATAACTAATGACTATGATGAATAAGTAATTTAAACTTAAATTATTACTAAAAACTTAAGACTGAGGACAAACTCACTATACATACCGGAGATTATAGATGTATTCTCAATATGGCTTCATGGATTAGAGTTGTTTGACATATTACTAAACAATATAAACGATAAAGAAGAAACAATAAAATTAATGGCAATAGGAATATAATAACAAACTACCTTTTCTCGATGTTTTAATCTCAAAGAAGGATACTGGATATGGGACTCAGGTGTATAGAAAACAAACACATTTTTTTTTAATTCGATGTCCAACGTATGAAAAAATGGCTTCGAAAAACGCTAGATTGGCTTTTTTCGGCATTTTAAACTTTTTATTTCATTTGAAATTTGTTTAAAGATTATTATAAACAAATAGGTTCCTCTGAAAAATTTTCTGTAAACTTTTAAGCATAGCATACTGGCATCATAATATATCGATTAAGTTTCAGCTTGTAAGTATGAAGTCGGTAATTTTAGATAAAAGCTACCAGCCTAATACTCTTCTTTTCATTTTTTACTTAACTACCTCAAAAAGGCTCCTTTCTCCTTAATCCTCTAATCGAACCTGTGCTTGTCAAGAAGCTGTATGTCCTCAAAATTGACGTGTTGAAGGATTCGTTGTTCGTGACTCTTGCAAAATTTTTGATGGTCTTGTAGCATTTTTGCTACCACTTTGTACAAGGTTTTAATTTGCGTCTTACAAATATTCGAACGAGAAACACTTTAGTACCTCTTCAAGTAGAATAAACAAAATGCAAATATTTATTTACATTGACCAAAGCTGTTAAGAGGGCCGGCTGGGAAAATTAGCATAGCAGCGACGAATTTTTCATTTAGATTAGTTCCATTTACACCGTCAGGGAGTGAAGTCGAGGTCTTGGCCTGGAATTTTCGCTTAGTCCATCTGAGAGCCCATATCTGCGACTTATAGACTTAAGAGCTGCTTTCAAAACAGTAGACAGAAGAACTATAGATATCTGTCTCATAAGGTTAGAAATACCAAGAATACTGCGAAAATATGAAGTAATAACTTACATTATAGAATAATTGCAATATTTGAACACTTTCAACGTTTAATCCAGTTCATAAAATTCGATATGACTTGCGCTAGACTTGATTGAGGTTGCCTTCAAATTGTGCTGATGAATTACCGGAATCCCATTACCGACTCATTAATCGAATATTATCGAATAATATTATATTTTTCGATAATAATTTTGCTAATAGCGTACTGCATGAATACTAGGTTATAGATTGTGGGAATGAATATAGATAAGTGGCTTTAGATATGGGTCGGTTCATTTGGTCGATTTTATTTCGTAATATTTCGATTACTAGTCTTTTTGAAAATATTCTTTATTAAACCATATCCTTTAGTTATATAAGTTAAACAAAAATATATACTTTTACTTTAGCTCACTCGTATGTTCAAAGATTAATCACAATCTGTTAATCTGTTAAATGATAGAGATCTTTTATTTAAGATTACAACGATGTTTAATATAATAATTATTGTGGAATTAAATTAAAATCAAATGTAAAATTATACAATAGCCTACTAATAACTATTACCTTGTATATCCAATTATTACCAAAAATATATTCAAGAGCACGTGAATTTGTATTATAAATGAAAAAAATCAACAAGGAAGCAATAGAACAATTTGGTGCTTTAAAACAATTTTCCAAATTATTTCTCACCCGTATGGCTTCCTTGTGCTCCGGCTATGGATTAAACTGTAACTAATCCTGTAGATCTTCATCTTTTTGAGCAATTAGGCGTAAAATCTAGTGGCCTGTTTGTTTGCCATTCAGAAACGCCCTTTGGTGTCTTTTACAAACCGAAACATGGTAGCGAGGTTGTATGGGTAATTTGGTTTTGTAGGGCACCCTATGAGATTTTATCTTGATCTTATAGGTCGGTTTTTTATAGGATGATAATAATAATAAACGAAGGTTAATTTGATATTGATATGGCAGACCTCCCTGTAGCTATATTTTTTAATAAGGTGGTAATTTATATCTATGTCGTATATGGTTTCATATAATACATATATATATATATATATATATATATATATATATATATATATATATATATATATATATATATATATATATATATATATAGATTGCACTTTTTTCATTCCATTTATCAAAAGATATGTAGATGATCTAGTTTTGACACTTCCTAAAAACAAAATTCTTGAAACAGTCAACATTTTCAACAATCATAATCAACATATACAATTTACAGTTGAGGAAGAGGTAGATAATTCTCTACCATTCCTTGACATGAGAATTGTAAGAAATACAGACAATATGTTGAAAACCAGATGGTTCAGAAAACCCATATGTAGTAATAGATTTATAAGCTATTACTCTAATCATCCAAATAAGATGAAAATGAATCTTATAACAGGATTAAAGGAACGTGTTTTAAAACTTTCTCATCCAGACTATCTACAAGAAGATCTTCATTTGTTAAAAAATATTTTAATTGAAATCTCTTATCCTCCAGATATGCTACATAGGATGCTTTTTTCTAATTTATTAAATATAAATAACTTAACACCATTTTTTGCTAAATCTCAAAACACTGTATCCAACAATCAAAACATATATTATCATTCACTACCTTTTAAACCATCACTAACTCCTAAATTAATACAAACATTATTGATATATTGACAATTAATATATATTGACAATATAAAAATAGCAACAAAGAACATCAAAACTATTTCATCTTTATATTCCAAAACTAAATATCCTATAGACAAATTAGATCAAACAAATGTAGTATACAGCATTGTTTGTACTCAGTGTGAAGCTGAGTATATTGGTGAGACTGGAAGAAGTCTCTCAAATCGCATTATTTCTCACAAGAGCGATTGTAGAATTAAGAAACCATCTTGTGCTTTGGCAGAGCATGTAATAGACAAAGACCATATTATAGATTTTGATAATATTAAAATTTGATGTAGTGAAAGTAATAAATTTAAAAGAACTTTTTTGGAAATGGTTTGTATTAGCAAAAGTGATAATAATTTAAACAAAAGGTCAAAAATTCAAAATTTATAATTATATTATTTCTATGTAATTTATATATGCAGTCAGTAAAATATCACATTTTGAATTTTCCATGTATTTGTTACTTTTTTCGGACATCTATCAATGGTGAATAAATCTTCTTCTTTTTTGTTACTAAACAAAGAAGAATTTTTTAAACAAAATTTTATTTTTGACAATATGTCAAAAATAAAAATTTTTAAGTTAGTATTTATGACATTTAGACTGGTTTGTAGCTATTCAATTTTTGTTTACAAATTCAATTGTTTTTGTTAAGAAACTTCATCAAAATTTTTCAGAGAAACATTTATTACAATAAGACATTTTTTATTAATATTTTTTGTATTTAATATGTAAGCAGCAGTTTTATATAAAAAACTAATTTTATTTAGTGAGTTAACAAAAAATTTTTTTATTTCTAGTTCAACTTTGTAAGATATTTTGTATTTTTTAGAAGCTCTTGATAATAATTGTAATCACAATTGAAAGCTCGAGTAAAAAATAGTCAACAAATAGCCCCTTTTATTGCTCCAACCCATCAAAAACAGTTATATATATATATATATATATATATATATATATATATATATATATTATATATATATATATATACATTTAAATTTTATAGTATGTATCATTTTGAATTACCACCTAACTATGTATTAGTTAGTTTTGTATACCATCTCTGTTTACCAATATGCCTTTGGATTTAATCATAAGCAGTGTGGAAAAGCAATAAAATGAGATTTCACATCTTACTATTGACTTGTTGCATTTCAAACACTTGTGAACTTTGTGTTTGATTTAAATATTTTCATATTCAATAGTGTCCTCTATAAATAAATCTTTGGTAGTTCTATGGGCGCTAGTCTTTCAGCCATTCTGAGTAGCTATGTCATGGGTGATGTCAACAATGATTGTGTTAACAATTGTACTATTTTCATTCATTTTATTAAGATATATGTAGATGATTTGGTTTTCGTACTTCCTAGAGACAGAATTCATAAAACTGTCAACATTTTCAACAGTCACACATACAATTCTCAAAACCAAATGGTTCAGAAAATCCATGTGTAGTATACATAGATTTATAAGTTATTAAGCTTTGGTTTCCTCGAAAGCGGTACCGGCAAATTGCGACCGTAATATTGCGATGAATGACGTCAGATTGCGGTGAAAAAATCAAGTTCCTTTATTGCTGCAATGAAATGTGTAAACTCAGAATGCGTCGTCTGTACTGTTTTGCGTTGAAAACGAGAGACCATGGACGACCTCAATATAGCTCTTTTAGTAATACTGGATGGTGAGGAATCAGAGAATTCTTATTTTAGATACTAACGAAAATAAGTTCAGAGAATATTTTCGGTTGACGCCGGTATTATTTGATTACGCCCTATAATATATAAAAGACGATCTTTGTGCAATACCAACAAACCGTGTTCCAAATCCATTGACTCCTGAGCAGAAATTATGCCTGTTTTTAAGGTATGTATTTCTATCACTATTTACTACATCAAACACAAAATAACACATAGTCTTACATATACTTTTATTTTAAAGAAATGTACATTTATTTGATAAATTTACATACAAGTATTTATAAAAGCGGTACTTGAGTACTTAGGACATGTGATGAGGGGGCAAAAATCCGCATTATTACAACTTATTATGCAGGGCAAAATCTGAGGAAAGCGGAATGTGGGAAGACAAAGAATATCCTGGCTTAAGAACTTAAGAGAATGGTTTGAATGCAGTAAAATAGAACTTTTTAGAGCGGCAGTCAACAGACTCCGCATAGCCATGATGATTTCCACCCTTTGATAGAAGATAGATAGATAGTTACATCATCGGTAGCAAATAAAATGTTTGATGTGGAGCTACCACATCATGATGATGGTCTATACTCACAGTCAGAACTTGTCAATGATGATAATTGTTCAATCTCTGCATTTCCTACTAAATTTCCAATTTGCATTCGAATCCTAGCTTGAACTACTTTTGGCAACTGTTTAGTTATTTTTGCCATTGCTGCAAATAATAAATCATTTTCATCTTGCTTTTCCATATTTTTTAGATCTTGTCTTTCGGCTATTTGTTTTAATATTTTCAAACGTTCATCTGCAGATGTGGATGTAGTTTGCGATGGATATTTGCGTTTATTAACTCTTGGAGTTTTTATAATTTCAGCTTAGGCTTCTTGGATATTTAAAATGTTGCTAGTTTCATCTGCGGAAATAAGTAGTTCAGACGGTTTTTGCTCCATGTAGTCGTCTTCATTTCTACAATGAGCTGTGCTATTTTCCACACTCTGTTGAGATTCAGACTGCTCTATATTTCTAAGAGTACTAAAAATAAAAAAATATTTTATTACCAGTAAAATAAGGGAATATAAATTTAGCTTCTCTTGTCCGAATAGATACTATTTAAGAATGATAGCTGGACCGATCTTTTTTTCGCTGCTTCCCCAGATGAGCCCGTGCTAGGCTTGCCTCGTCATTTTATGTAATAATCATCAATAACTCACATCATCATAAAAATAAACCTCATAACAGGATTAACAGAACGTGTTTAAACTCACTTGTTTCCAACTTACCTAACTCATCCTCATTCTCATCGTATGTAGATCGAATATATTCGTCTTCCGCTGAAATATATTCATCTTCACTATCTAATTGTGTTAAAAAGTGTTCAAGTTCTTCTTCTGTTAACTTTTTAGGGTTTTTTACGGATATTTTTTACGTTTTGGCTGAGAACAACCTGGCTCTGCGTTCTCCATCATTGCAATAGTCAAACACGTGTGAGAATAAAAGGAAACAACAAAAGTGACAACTGTGACGTAACTTCCGTTACCTAACGCTACTCAGCGCGGATCCGCGCCGTCAGCACCGTGGAATGAACTGCCTGGACGCGGATCCGCGCCTTACGCAATGAACCTTTTAAACCGAGCAGCGGCAGGGGTGGGATTGGACACTAAATTAACAGAACAAATAAATAATTGAGAAACCTGGTCAGAGAGAATACGATCGTTTGAGATGACAAAAACAAGGATTTAAAAACAATAATAATTGTATATGGTCCAAACGATCACGACTCGTCTTATAATGATAGATACTGGAAATAACTAGCATTAATCACGGAACAAGTAAAAGGAAATAAGTATATATTTATTTAGTAGGTGATTTCAATAGCAGAATAGGCGTAAATAACCAGGAATATAAAGAGGTATTAGGAAAATATGGAGAAACAGCACGAAACAATAATGGTAAACTTCTCTATGACGGGCATTTTAGTAAAACTTTTAATTACTTTTAATTACGGGTAACTTGAATTAATACCATACCTATTCTTTGTAATTTTAATTATTTGCTATCTATATTTAACCACATTTTATACTTATACACATTATATTGTATAATATTCAGTGATGGTAGCATAGAGTTGCTTATCATCGTAATCGAAGTTGCCCATGCAATAAATTAGAAAACTATATAACCATTCATGAAATATATTAACTGACAACGTGGGGAGTATCAATAAGATCTTTGGGGTTGGTGAATTATTCAATTGAATTATATATTAGTAAACGTAGACTATAGAGCTGTTCATGAGAGTTCATTATAAAAAACTATTTTTAGCTTATTATATTTGTGTTTAATATTGTTAATATGAGAATTTGTACCACGAAAACAAGGCACTAAATGTACCATAACAGAAAGACAGTAAATCAAGTTAAAAACGTAATATGAGAAAAGCGTGAAGAGAAGATACAAATACAAACAAACAAATAAATTATGGAACATTATTGTATATATTGAACAAATAAACATGTTTAAAAATAATTCAAGAGGAGGAAGTACCTCGAAAGTGAAAAACAAGCGTTACTATATTAATATTTATTATATAAGGCGACAGAATAAATTCAGTTCACTACGGAGGTGAATCACTACTAGAATCAATATCAAAAATTATTACGAAAATAATAGCCAAAGAGCTAAGGAAAATAATCCTTATAAACGAAGAATAAAAAGAGTTTCGGAAGAACAAACCAATAGAAGACGCCATTTTCATAATTCATGAGATAGTTAAGAAAACGATTGAATACAACAGTTTATCTGCTTCGTGGATTTAATCAAAGAATCTGGTAACATACGACCAAGTGACATAATAAACATATATATATATATATATATATATATATATATATATATATATATATATATATATATATATATATATACCCGGTATTTTAGGCCTCACGCCCTTCCGGTAGGAATCTATGCAGGAGTATCACCGAGACGCAAGCCCTTATCTCTTGCCGTACTGCTCCACCATAGATCGATCAGACAGACATCAGTATTTTCTAGTCTAAGCCGCAGATTCATCTAGAATTTTAAACTGCTGCGTTAGACTTTTTGTTTTCTGTACACCGAGCTGGGGACCGAACCCACATCCACTGAACTACTCGCAGTGAATCGAATGAGAAGCCGGTTGCCCAGCCCGCTTGGCTATCTGACCGACGACATAATAAACATACTTAGAGAAAAATGTATTTCCCAAAATGATAAAGATTATAGAACTTAATTTTAACTGCTCACCCAAAATAAACGAAGATGGTAAGTTGTCATTCTTCTTCCTTTTACCTCTATGGAAGGTTTTCACTTCATCTTTAGCGCGGTCATCCGATATTTCTTCTGCCGATTGGTGATTTATCTCTTGCTATTTTGACCACTAGGGTCTTCCCCATTCTGCTTATGTGGTTATTTCATTCTTTTTTTCTGTTTAGTGTCCATTCATTCATATACTGTACGGTACATTTTCTTCTAAGATTTGTACTCCTCTTACGATATCTCAGCGTATTTCCTGTAATCCTTTTTAGTAGTACCATCTCTGCCGTTTCAGTAGCCTTTATATTGTGGCCATGATACTATGACTAACAAGATAGGATCTTCCCGTAGCACAAAATCGGTCGTGTTCGCGCATGCCGTCATTGAAGAGTAGAATTTGAATTCTTGTTAAAGTTAAATGGGATTTAGTGGCATTCTGTAATGAAATTACTAGACAAAAATAAGTTAAGAGGTTTAATAATTACAATAATCGTACACATAAGGATATCTCCAAACTATTTATTCAATATTATTTATTGATACATACAAAAACTGACATTTCGAACGTGCAGCTCTCCAATGACGTCACGATTTATGCGCAATATCTTATCTTCTTTGTCATAGTATCATGTATTGTGGCTATGTTGGGTCCTATTTTTGATGCATATGCTATCATTGGTCTTACACTGGCTTTATAAATTCTTGACTTTATTTCAGTTTCTGTTTCCTGCCAGTCTATTAGCTTTTTGTACTTGATCTCTCACTATTTTCTCCAGGTCTTCATCCTGATCATTGTAATTTCCACGTATTTTATTTCCATTCCTTGTTCATTACTGAAGCAATGGATTTCTATTTTAAATCTGATTGGTTCTTTGCTGATTACTAATATTTTAGTTTTTTGAGTTGATATTGTCATGTTAAATTATTTTGCTCTTATGTTAAATTTGTTTACTAGTCTTTGCAGAATATGTTCATCTTGGGTTATCAATATTGTGTGATATGAGCAATACAGTATATTTGCTCCTTTGTTTCTTAGTCTGTCTCTCCTTCATTCGTTGACACTTTTGATGAAATGATCTCATCCATGATTAAACTGAAGAGTCCCCATATCTCATTCCGCTGCCTATGTTTTGTAGCATCTATTCTGACTTCCGTTTTGTTATTTTGGTAAACGATTTCAATAGTTTTTATGATATCTTCTCTATTCTAAAAAATATTGATTACGTTTTCGAGTCTTACTCTGTCAAATACTTTCTTCAAGTCAAACATACACAGAAATGCTGGTCTATTATACTCTAGATTCTCTTCTCTTATATAATTACAACTTATACTCTAATTAGTTCTTGTGAAATTTTAATTATAAGTGTTAAGGTAGTATTTAACAAATTCATATCGCTGTAGTTTTCTGGCTGCGTTTTGTCTCCTTTTTTGAATAGTAAAATAATCCACTAGTTCTTTATTCTTCCGGTATTTTATTGTGTTTTATAATTTTATTAATTAATGTTGTTACGTATTCTGTCATTGTGGTTCTAAAATATTTATTCTTTACTTGCAGCTTTTCTATTCTTCAGCTTTTCAAATGTTTTTCAAACTGCCTATGACCTTGTTCATTTGTGGTAATTTCTGGTGTTCTCGGTTCAAGCGTCATTTGTTCTTCCTCTACATATAGCGGAGGTAAACCCACATTTCGTTCCATCTCAGTTTTCCTGATATATAAAGGAGAATTGAAAAAACCTAGTATTTCATTCTTTTTCGGAGCCTTAGATTGAGGCTGCCATAACAAAGAAATTTTTTAACCTTCATAAATGCTGCTGTTGCTACTTCGATTCGGACTTTTGTTTCAGGTAACAAATCTAGCGTTTCAGCTATTTATTCTCTCTATTTGCTCATTGCCTATGACAATATTACCCGGGACGTTGTCCTTCTTTGAAATGACTATAAATTTTGTTTTTATAAAATTTATTTTCAATCCATAGGTTTTACATGAACAATTTAATCTGTCTATAAATGCTTTTAAATCCTCAAAGTTATCTGTTATAATAACTTTGTCGTCCGCACAGCACATATCGCTAAAAACCTCTTCATTTATATTTAAATAGAAGACCAGAACGAATAGGGCCCTGCTTGATCCTACACAAAATTTATACTTCTTCAGAAAGCTAATCATCTTGTTTAACTTTTGTTGTGTGCTTCCAATAAACATTCGCTATGATTCTTACATCTCGGCAATAAATGTCTATTCCTGAGAGTATCTCTATGAGATTGTGGTGTTGGATTTTATCGAATGCTTTTTAAAAGTTTCTTCTTCTTCTTCCTTCTTGCATGTTGGCTTTAAAGTCTATTTCTTCTTCAATATTAGCCTCCTAAATTGTTTAAATTATCGCACCATCTTTTTCTTGGCCTACCATTACTTCTTCGTCCATTTGGTGACTTACCTCGTTTTATTCGTACTATCCTATCCTCTGGCATTCTACTAATGTGTTCGTTCCACTCCTGTTTCCGTTTTGCCACCCATCCATTTATGTCTTCTATATTGCATGCATCTGTTGTATTGAAGATGTGAATTAATCTTTGGAGTTCGTCTTCTGTCTCGGCGATTAATGCAGCATCGTCTGCATAACATAATATTTGGATTTCCTTGTTCCCCAATCTGTAACCATGACCTTTAAGTACTGCTTGTATTATTATATTCGTCCATTATTATATTAAAGAGAAGTGGGCTTAACGAGTCACCCTCTCTGACTCCGCTTTGTACTGGTATACACTGTGTTAGCTTTCCATCTATCTTTGCTTGTATTTGATTATGGAAGTAGATGTTTTCGATGGTTTGTATAATATTGATTGCTATGTTTCTTTTATGTATGTGTAAGACATCTTCGACTCTGATGCGATCGAAAGCCTTTGTAGAAGTCTATAAAGCATAAATATATGTCATGATTTGCATCCAAACACCTTTTTGCCAATACATTAATACCAAACAACGTCTCTCTACGAGAGAGAAACGCTACAAAATATTATGCAAGGGAAAAAAGCAGACAAATGCAGTCCAGGACGAAAAAATAATGAATAAAATTAATGATATTTATGATGGTAACCAACGTTCTGAAAGGACATGGTACATGAAGTAGAAGAAAACTCTGGTGATCAAAACTCTACTTGGTTATAGCTGATTTCAGAGTCATCCTTCTTAAATACTCTGTTGTAAATAACCCTAAGAAAAACCCTAGGAGTGTGACTCATAAAGGCAATTGAAATATTGTCGAAATATACTTTGGTGTTCAGTTTTTTGGGCCATGTAAAACTCACCATAATTTTAATGTTATTTTCATCAATGCGTTTAAGGATCTCTACTGATAGCTCATTAGGTCCGTTTGCCTTCCCTTCCTTCGTTTGCTTGATGGTATGTCTTTGGCCATGGAAAAGATCTGTTATGTATTCTGACCAGTAGATTAGCTGTTGTCTGACGCTTGAAATTAATAAATCATTGCTGTCTTTAATACCAGTTATTTTCCAGTAAGTTTGCTCGATACATACATCTTTTTGTGACGGTTAAAACTGTCATACTTCCGGTCGTATTCTTCAATTTCTTCAAATTTCTTGCGAATCTAGTCTTGATAGGTTGATAGGTTTTATATCCTTTTTATCTTTTGGTTTCGTTCCAATTTGACAAAATTAATATTGTAAATTTTTAGTTTACAAAACATCCGGATGCCAGCAGTGAGATAGTAGTTAGTCAGTAAAACATATTGTTTCGAATAACAGAACAAGTAGTATTACTTAAAAATTTTAAATATACATAATAATGCTTTTTGATTTGTCTTTGACTTAAAACAATAATTCACTTCACTGGTGGAAAACAAAGGTTAAGTATTTATGGCTGGTATGTCATTCAATAGTACTAAAGCATTTTATAGTCTATAAAAAAACACTCTAAGTGATGCAAAACGAGTTATAAATATTCCTTTGTTGACATAAATGTTCTCACCTACTTTAAATGTTTTTATTCGTATCGAAATACGACGAAAACCAAACGGTCCTCAGGTTATAACTATTCTAATTGTTTTTGCAAATAAACAAATCTGCGAAACCAAACTGAATCACGGTACTTTGGAAACGTACCGTACAGAGTGTATCATTTATTCATTAGTTGTCTACTGCAAAATATCCTGTTAAAAGGAATTTTCGGAAATGTTTACGTGTTTTGTATTAGTAAATTTTCAAGAAAAAAATTAGTTACTTTCCACTTGGTTCCTATTTCCTATTAAACTTTCTGATTTTAATTTATCTACGACGACGAAAATTACCAGGATGGAAACGAACCAAATGGCAATGGCAAATCTGTAAGGAAACATCGAAAAAACAACAGATAATAAAGGAATGAGAAGAGTGATAGAATATTGTAACGTTATAAACGTCACATCTTTATTAATTTATATTTAAATAATTATTTTATTTTAATTTCTTTATTAATTTATTAATTTCCTTATCTCCAGTTTAGTTTTTACTATTTTTTATTTAAAAAGTATTTGGCGCACTCTGTTTTTCTTTTCTTCCTCTGTCTTTCTTTTCTTTCTTCTTCTATCCGATGGACTAAATATTCTGTTTTAAGTTGACAGAAAAGCTAATTCCATCATATAGGAACATCCTATGACATCCGTGCTAACTTCATTCAGTCCCCCTACTTTCTGTCAGTCAACTTTTCTAACGTAGTGGGAACATAATTTTTTGAATGTTTTCGAAATTTATAAAAGAATGCAAACAATATTAAAAGATTTATTTTATGGTCTACAACATTCTCTTGGAGTAAGTATTTCATTGTTATCTTTATTCTATAATTCTGACAGCACTTCGAATATTCCTAACCTTACTTCTTTCGAAACCACGTTTCTTAATTATGATTTGTTCTTGATTATGCATCTAGGGATCTGAACAGAATTTAACTAAGTAGTAATAATTATATTTCATTTTATTTTTGCCATTCGCTGTTTGTTTAATTGTAATTTTGTAAAATGGCAAGGAAATTAAACCCCTTTTGATGTGTCTCTAATACAAGTTGTTGTATTTTTAGTTTATTGACCACATTCAAAACCATATTTTATTAACCGTATGAAAATTAATTGACCATTTGAGAACCTAACCACAGGACTTAACTGAACTTAATCAGGAGGCTACATCCACATGTTACTGCAGCTCTCCGGAGGACATAACAATTGGAAGGACACACAAGCATCCCATTGCTATCAGCGAAGAGTTTAGGTTCAATCCCTAGTTTAAGACAAGACGAACTCACACTTGAGATACTGAGCTAGGCAAGGCATAGACGATAAGCTCCCATGGTTGATTGAGGTATTATTTTTACAATAGTACCTCAATTCTCTTTGGTAGTCTTATTATTGTTACTATGTAAAAATTATAGAGCAATATTATCGCACCAAAAAATTTATTCAAAAATATTAGAGACAAGAAATGAAATTATTGCGTTGGAGATAAATCATTTGAGAAAAATTACAGGGAACACAAAATTTAATAACATAAAATAAGTACATATATGTATGCAGATAACTGGCGTGTTTGTTGTAATTTTAAGACGGTGATTAAAGAGAGAAGAAGAGGCCTACGTCCATACAAAATAACATCTATCGAAATTAGAAAAGCCTTCGATACGGTTTCTCAACGTTCAATTAAACGAGCATTAACTCGCTTTGAGGTAGATGGTACATTTAAGCGGTACATTATGGACTCATACAAGAACTGCGTTACGCCGGAAGCAAGTCAATGAACAACATAAGAATGAGTAGAGGTATAAAACAGGGTGATCCCTTGTTCTACTTATTCAATATGGTAGTCGACGAATTGATACGCAAATTTGAGGAAGACAAGCCTGGCCTGTCGATTGCAGATGGCAGGAAGTGCTCAGTGTTAGGATACGCTGATAATCCTGATGTCCAAATCTACCAAAGATAGGACCATCCAGCTTCGGAAATTTATCGATTTCTTTGAGAAGAGAGGAATGGTGATAAACGCTGATAAAAGTGCGGCTATCACGATTAATCTTAATCGTGGAAATAACCACTCTTGTTCCGTTGCGCCTTCCCTATTCTCTGTCAGTAACGACAGAATTAGAAAGATTATGTTGAGTGAGCTAGTCTGTTACCTAAGTAGAAGGTATAATGTACTCGGCCAGACGAGCTGCAGATCTAACTCGATCGTATTCGTCGATCAGGACTAAAACCACAGCAAAAGATGCTTATCGTCAAGACCTACTTGCTTCCGAGATACATAGATAAGCTGCAAAGTCCTACTATTACTATGAAAGTGTTGAAGGTCTTTGACAGGAAGGTATAACATAGCTGTTCGGAAGATTTTTTGTCTCTCAACCGCACGTGCTCCGATGCTTATCTACTTGCTCTCACCAAAGAGGGGAGCTGGGTCTGATGGCCATGACCATTCACGTTCTGACGATAATGCCACGAAAAATTGCGAAACTTATTAGCCTCTCGCTGCCATACATGTCGCGACTATGGAAGAAAATTCAGAAGTGGACCATAACAACAGCTGGCGCGTGACTTGAGCCAGATACTCGGGAGTAGCTATAGCGGTAACGAACTTGCGCAGGGTTTGTTATACAAGAGAAGCTCTGACTAGATAAATAATTCACCGCCCTATTGGTCTTGCAAGGATTATGTTAAATCTGTTCAGTTAAGAGGAAATCTATTGCCAAAACGGAGCAATTCCGGGGCCCTTCAAATCCATCTCACGAGAGAAAGTGCCGAAAGGAGTGCGATCGTAATGAGAGTCTTACCCGTGTACTTCAAAAATTTCCTGCGGCAAATTGGCAAAGGATCCGCCGACACGACAATCTCGTTACACACGTTAGAAAAATAGCTGAGCAGAAAGGATGGATCGTCGAGACAGAGCCTCGCATAAGATGCAGCGATGGGACTCTGAAGATTCCTGATTTTGTTATTCAGCTGGGTGACGTCATAATACAAATCAGAATTTACTAATACTAGATTGACTGCAGGAAGTTAGAAAACGTTGCAGGGTGGAAGAAACAAATTTAGGCGAGATATACACTGTTCTCGGAAGAGATAGTTCAAGAAGCATTAAAAGAAATATCAATTGGAATTAAAGTCAACGCAGAACCTATCAATAATATAAGATACTCAGATAATATTATAGATAGTAGCGAAGAGAGTCGACTAACTTTAAATATCAAATAGACGAAATTCATGACCATTGCATTGAATTGCTGTGGTACAATCCAAAGTTGCGAAAGTAATCGGCATGAAGGAGAAAACACATAGGTGCTTTAACTTCAGCAAAAAGAGGAGCTTTTGTAACCATTGTCCATACAAATTGCAGCTTTTGGATAGGACGTTTATGAGTCCTTTGTAAACCTACTACAGTGAAGAGCTTAGGCTGTGGCTTAAACAAAACCGTGCTCTCTGTGCTTACAGTATAATGGACTTATTTGGGAGGGTGATGCCTATGTCAAATGCCAAACAGCTTAAATTGCTATCAATGGATTTAAGGTAACGGGAATATACATCATTAACAGGCATTTGCCTGTTAATGGTGTATATCTCATTTAAGAGGCAAACAAAAAACCATCACCTTATCTGTATGAAATATATGAGTTATCGACATCTTCTACAGTACAGGCAGTTGAATCGTCAACATCTTTGTGGTTAACTCCACCACCATGTGGCACATCACCATAAGTTAGCTTCTCAAACGCAGCAAGTCCATTCGACATATATGTCCTGTCCAGAAAATAATAAAGGGGACTTCAACTAGGGGATGGAAAGCTTATCAGTCTGCAGTCGTTACTGTTTCGCGCTACAAAGCACAACTAATTAAAACCCAAACATGTAGCGAAGACAAAGAAACTCGGCGTGGTCAAGGTCAACGTGGTCGCAGTTCCGAACCAGCCATCTCTTCAGGTAAAGAAAGGAACTGGTAAAAAGAAAGTTTGATTTCAAGGAAGAAGATAATCTATCTATATCTACAGAATGTCTTCTAAAGCTCTGGAGAGATTAGGAAATGCCGAAAGGTCTTAATCTCGATGAAGGAAAAATCCGAATCTGCACCTCCACGCGGTAGGGGACGGGCAACATCAATTTTGATGGCTAACGCAGATAGGGACCGAGTGATTGCCGGTATAAGCAGTCCCCCACTTACCGACCAACGGCTCCGGGCGGACGAGTTGGTAGGTGGTAGGGCACTCTTTTGTCCTGGGGCTGAGAAACCGGCCCCAAAGGCGGAAGAATCAATGGTTTGGTCAACGGCATAAGAATATAGAAGGCAACGAGAAACCACCATATTAAAGATCCCTATGGATATCTCTAGTACAATTATAATGGCTGTACAACTCAATAAAAATTCGCATACTGATCATGGACATCGGAGACCAAGATTAGGCAATAGAGGTCATTCCCATGACCACAGGGCCTCTCAGGTCGTTAATATGCAAAATCCCTGTGAAATACCCAATAAAACACCTTTAAGAAAAGTCCACACGAATTGTCTGAAGAGGATATTCACTTGGAACGTTAGGACGATGGCTCAATCAGGAAAAATCCAATGCGCAATTAAAGAAATGGAACGCATGAAAATAGAAATAATGGGCATAAGTGAAATGAGGTGGCCTGACTCAAGTTATTGTGATATAGAAGACTACAGAGTATACTATTCAGGACCAGAAAATGGTAAATATGAGAATGGGGTTGGAATTATCACGCATAAAAGTATAGCCAAACAAGTCAACAACTTCATACCAGTGAACGATAGAATCCTCCTGTTACAAATAAATACGTCACCGGTGAACACAAACATCATACAAGTCTATGCACCCACAGCAGACCATAGTGATGAAGAAATATCAGAATTCTACAAACAAATAAGCAACCTTATAAGAGATATACCGAGACACGAACTCCTTATAATCATGGGAGATTTCAATGCAAAAATAGGTAACGGAAAAGAAGGGCAACATATTGGTCCACATGGATTAGGAGAGAGAAATCAACGCGGAGAAACAATGAGTATCTTTGTAGCTGAGCATGACTTAATCGTGCTAAACACATTTTACAAACTACCGCCTAGACGCCTGTATATGTTGAAATCACCTAGAGACAATGGAGAAGACGTTATTATTAGAAATCAAATAGACTATATTATGCTTGTTAACAAAAGATATCGAAATAGTTTCAACAGTGTTAAAACCTACCCAGGCGCTGATATTCAATCTGACCACAATCCTTTAGTGGGCGTGTATAGAACTAAGTTAAAGAAAATACGCGGAAAAACTGTAAAAAAACATGACATGAGAAAACTGAAATGTAGCGAAGTAAAAGAAATAGTCAGCAAAACATTAAATAGAAAATTTAAAGAAATCGATAATACAACGGAAAGCACAGAAGATAAGATAGAATCCCTTAAGAAAACAATAGACGACATTAAAGACAATTTTATGAAGAACGAAGAAGGTAAGAATAAGACATGAATGACGACAGAGATTCTGCAACTAATGGAAGAAAGAAGGAAAAACAAGAACGATAACTCCATGTATAAAACATTACAGCGAGAGATACAGAGAAAGATCAGAGAAGCCAAACAGAAAGAACTGGAGAAAAAATGCCAAGAAATCGAAATTCTCCAAAGTAAATACGACGACTTCAACGTGCATAAGAAGGTAAGAGAAATTACAGGTAAATGTAAAAACAGAAGAATAAGTAAACTTGTTAATGACAATGGAGAGATAATCGTGGACAAAGAGAGTATCAATGATATCTGGAAAAATTACATAAGAAATTTATTTTTTGATGAGAGAGAGAACCAGCCCCCAATACCTACGGAAACAGGACCACCTATACTAGTGGCAGAAATAAGAGCAGCCATAATATCACTAAAAGAAGGTAGAGCTCCAGGACCAGACGGAGTACAATCTAAATTTCTTAAACTTCTTGATGATGAATCTTTAAGAGTACTATGTAAAATCTTCAATAATATCTATGACACAGGCAATATCCCAAAAGATTGGCTACTTTCAGAATTTATTACCTTACCAAAGAAACAGGGAGCAAAAAAGTGCGGAGAATATAATAAGTCTAATGAGCCATACATTAAAACTTTTTCTTAAAATTATACATCGTAGAATATACAAGCTATGCGAAGAGAGAATACAAGACACACAGTTTGGATTCATGAAACGCGTAGGTACAAGAGATGCACTGTTTAGTCTACAAGTATTATTTCAAAAATGCAGAGATATGACTTGCGATATTTACACCTGCTTTGTGGACTACAAGAAAGCATTTGATACAGTTCAACACCAAAAAATGATGGATATTCTAACAAAAGCCCAAATGGATGATAAAGATCGGCGTATAATACAAAATTTATACTGGAATCAATCAGCCACAATAAGAACGAATTTTGGAGGTGAACCAACGGAAATGATCCAGATTCTACGAGGCGTTAGACAAGGTTGTATACTTTCACCTATATTATTTAATCTATATTCAGAGGAAATATTTAGTGAAGCCTTGGAAAAATGCGAACATGGAATACTTCTAAATGAAGAACGCCTAAACAACATCCGTTATTCAGACGACACCGTTATTTTTGCAGACAGTTTGAACAGTTTACAGCAACTAATAAACAAAGTAAATGAAGTAAGTGAAAGATTTGGACTTCAAGTAAATATAACAAAAACTAAATTTATGATCATCAGCAAAATAAAGTAGAGACGCTCAACTACTTATCAATAATACACCAGTGGACCGAGTAAAACAGTATAAATATCTTGGAACAACAGTAAATGAACAATGGGATCACTCACAGGAAATAAAATGTAGAATAGAGAAGGCTAGGAGTGCATTCAATAACATGGCCAAACTCTTTAAAAGCCACAATCTTAATCTGGAGATAAAAGTAAGGCTCCTACGATGTTATATCTTCTCAATATTGTATTACGGAGTTGAATCCTGGACACTAACTGAAGCAATGGAGAAAAAACTTGAAGCCTTCGAGATGTGGCTATACAGGCAAATTCTAAGGATATCATGGACAGACAAGATAACCAACGAGACCGTATTACGAAGAGTGGGCAAAGAAAGAGAGGTGATGTATACCATTAAAAGGAGAAAGTTGGAATATCTCGGACATATAATGAGAAACAGCACTAAATACAGATTACTGAAGGTAATCCTACAGGGTAAAGTATTCGGAAAGCGAGGAATTGGGAGAAGGAGAATATCATGGTTGAAGAACCTGAGGAAATGGTTCTCCACAACAACAACAAATCTATTTAAAGCATCAGTTAATAAAATAATTATAGCCAGAATGATTGCCAATATTCGGAACGAATAGGCACTGAAAGAAGAAGAATCTACAGAATCTATCTAACAGTAGTAAAGAAGGCAACAGCATTTCCAGCGGAAAGTCCGATATGATAGAAGTAATTCCAGGAATTCTAGAACCTATGAGGCGGAATGCATCTTTTGCCTCGCCAAATTTTCCAATGACACAAGAGGAGAGTTGTGGGTAATGTGCACCATGTGCAGGTTGTGGGCTCACACAGACTGCGCAGGGGATGAAAAAGATATTTTCATCTGTGACTATTAGCAGTAGACGATTAATTTTCAAAATTTTAGTTACACGTTTTCTTTCATTTCTTTGATTTTATTGAATTTGGTACAATTAAAATAATATTTCTAGCTTTGATTGTGTTTTATTTCGCTGTATTTTACAAGGGATCCGAATAAGGCACCAACTAAAGAAAATGATTTGAAACTATTAAAAATATCAGTTGAAGCCATTGACAACTAAATTAAGTATACTTGGAATGCCCATAAAGCGTGAATTTCAGAGTCTACCTATTAAAAAAAATTAAAAAACAAAATGGGGTCCACTTTTGGGTACTTTCCTCTGCTATTGCCAAAAATGTATCTTCAAAAATGTAAAAAACGGTTATAAAAAAATAAACGATGGTAATTATTAGGCGCCCGAAAAATCTGTATCTGAATAAAGATTATATTATCATAGGAAATAGAGTAAACAATTAACAAGTTATTACCATTCTTCTAACTATTGCTCAATCGATAAACAAACAGTTCCGAAAAGTAATCTCACACTTATAACAATATGTTTAATAACTGTATATTAATATAAAATACTGTGTGAATTGGATTTCATCTCTTTGTCATCTTTGTGGACATTACCAATTGATCTTTCTTGTTAACTACTTACTGCTCAGGACTTTCCATATGGTTGTTGTTTTTATATAAATGTGGCAATGTCTTGTGGGTTTATTCAGTTTATCTTTCTACCCTCTAAGTGTAACATTGACATTGAATATAGATTATCTTTAAAAAGTGTACTTACAATGGAATTGCTTTACTTGGTAAGTAATAAATTTAAATGTTTTTATTTTTAAAATCATTTTCAAATATTTAAAAAAATGAATAAAATATAATATTCAGTTTTGATACTATTTACAACTTTTGTGTTTTATATTTTTAAAATAATTTTTTTTATTTCTTTAGCATTTTTTCATTTTCACTATTTTATTTAGTGATATTTATTTAAAGATATTTTTTTGTGGTTGAAAATTCCCAAGAAAGTAATACATTCGTCCTCTTGAAAATTTCAATTTAAGTCAAGTAAAGGGAACAAACACTTATTTCGATGTAATTTTGCTTGCGATGGAGATTATTGTTTTTCTTCAAAGAGAAGTTTGCTGTAAGAACGATGCAGCTCCATATTTGGTAATTGCTGGGAAATTCAAAAGAACTTTTTTTTTAATAAAAGTTTTTATTTTAACCCGAAAGACATAATATCAATCGATGACAAACAAAAGTCAATACTTAAGACTATTTTCAAGTAGATAATTTTTGAAAAAATAAGAAAAAATATTGAAAAACAATTGGACCTACATATTTCTTGCACCAAACACGTAAAATAATGATTCTTTACCATCATTTTTGAGAAGAAAATAAAACAAATTCCCAACAAAAACTCTTTTATTCGGTTACGACAATCAAACGACTATGGTTTGCCTACTACACAAATACAAAATACAAATACGAAAAAATCTGTAAAAAGAAGCTGGTTGGTGTCAAAAAAATAGCATTCAGAAAAAAAAAATTAAACACACGAGCAAACACATTATTCATTCATCTACTTGGTCGTCATCATTAGTCCCAGGTAATTCGGTTTTCTGGTTCTCTGCCATGGCTGCATTACTTGTGAGACGGGTGTAAAAAGCCATTTGGTCCATAGGAACGAATCGTATTGCCAACTGCATTATATCTGCATATTTGGCTTTTTTGACAGGTATAGGATTGCAATAGACAGAAATATCAGAAGAAACTGAGACGTCGCTGTCAAGGTTTTCCAAGATTAATAAGTGAAAACTCGGAAGGCCAGTAGATATACTGACTTTCTAATCAGCCTTAAATGCCCACTCTTGGGCATAGGCCTCCCCTGTTAATCTCCATTAATTTCTATATTGGGCGATCTGCATCCAGTCCTTTCCTGCTGTTCTCTTAAGGTCGTCAGTCCATCTCATCTGTGGTCTTTTGCCGCAGAGTGTGACTGGCGAAGTTCCATTTAAGTTTTGCAACCTGTCTTGATACATCGTTTACCTTTGTTTTTTCTCTGATCCATGAGTTTCTTTTCCTGTCTTTAAGACTGATACCCAGCATCATTCTTTCCATTGCCCCTTGTGTTTTGGATATCCTGTCGATGTTCTCCTTTGTGAAAGTCTATGTTTGTGAGCCATATGTGATAACTGGTAAAATGCACTGATTGAATACTTTCGTTCGCATATATTGAGGAAACTTTTTATTTTTTAGAATATGTATATGATAGTTTACCAAATGAGGCCCATGCTAGTCTAGTTCTTCTTTTTATTCCTTCTATTTGATTGTCCCTGTTCAGCTTTATTATCTGTCCTAGGTAAATGTATTCTGCCACCTGCTCTAATTTATTCTGTTTGACTACTATTTCTATTTGGTCTTCTTGGTTTTTCAGTCTTGGTTTTACTATAGTTCATCTCTAGACCTACCTCTGTCGCTTTTCTATCTAGTTCCTTAACCATCTTCTGTAACTCTTCCTTCTTATCTGTTATCAGGACTATATCGTCTGCATATCTCAAGTGGTTCAAGAACTCTCCATTTATTCTTATTTCGTATGTATCCCATTCTAATTTTCTAGAATGGGATACATTGTGTCTCCCTGCCTGATTCCTCTTTCGAGTTTTATTGGTTCTGTAGCGTGTTCGTTTGTCAATTTTATTGTGGTACTCGCATTTTTGTATATGTTTGTTATTAGGTCCATGTACCTGTAATCAATTCTGCCGTTCTGTAGTGAGTTTTTGATGGCCCAATGTTCTATGCTGTCAAACGCCTTTCGGAAGTCTATGAATGCTATGTATAATGGGATTTGATACTCGTTCGACTTTTCAATCAGTATTTTTACTGTTAGCAGATGGTCGCTAGTACTACAACCCTTTCTGAATCCCGCTTGTTTTCTTGCTTGGTATTCGTCAAGCTTAGTTGTTAGTCTATTTGTCATGATCTTCGTTAGTAGTTTAAATACAACACTTAGTAATGTTATAGGTCTATAGTTTTCTAAGTTCTTTCGGTCACCTTTTTTGAACATTAATATTGTCTCCGCATTGTTCCAGCTATCGGGTATTTCTTTTGTGGTCAATATTTCGTTCATGAGGATATGTAGGACTTCTCTAGTTATTTTTCCTCCTCCAGTAGATATACTGACTTTAATACCATCTAAATGTTCATTGTTGTACTGGAAAATTCGATATTTGGAAATTTGGAATCTTTGATTTTCTGTATCTGAGATAACTTTTTTAAAATGAACTTTGAAAAATTAAAGTTTTTTAAAATGTCCTTCATGGTAAGCACTAAAGTTCAGGATCATATTTTGTTTTACCAGAATGGAAATAAACTGTTTGGATGATTGTTTAACAAAATTAGAATATTGTTGGGGGCTAAAAACGTAGTCCTTCTTCCTTAAAAACTTCTCAATAAGTCCAAATGCTGTATCTTGTCCATAGACCTAGTTCTTACCAGAAAATACAGAAACTGAATCATTACTGAGTTTTTGTGTTGCGAAATAGCGTTATCAAATAAAAAGTATAAAACTTTAACATTTTTAGGGAGTATATTTTTTATATAGTGGTACAAAAATGATACTACCTCGTTTGGTGACTTTCGAGCCGTAAGTTCATCATACATATAAAAGTGTGCTTGATTTGTCTTACCAGAATGGACTCAGAAGTTATATGTTCACAACTGGCGTTTGTAGAAAGCTTCCTCAGCAGGAATTTTTGGAAGTGGAAGGTTTTGATAGAAGTCAAAGGTCAGAACCCCCACTTCGTCGCTATACCTACACAATGTGGTTTTCTCCTTGAGCTTATTGAAAAACAAATCGGCCTTAATTTCATGCAACTTCTTTTCCGCTACTAAAACTTTTGTTAATTTTCGTCGAGGGTCACATCTTTGAGTTTGTTATCTAAGACATCACATATTTTGCACGTATCTGATCGAGGTGAGCCAAACTTGTAGTTGAAGTTTTCTTTGAAGTATCGATAGGAGAAGTCATTAGCAACTTTGGGTTGATATTTAGGATTGCTAACACTTTCTGGTTCGTAAAGTTCCAAATAAAGTTGATGCATCTTCTTTACATTTAGATCTGGAGATAAATAGAATCGACGCGATTTGTTTTTACTATAACGCGATCTGCGCCTTGGAAAGCTCTGGATGTGCATGTTCACATTTTTGAGTGGTTTGTTAGATTTTCGGTTGGGTCTATTTGTATTCTTTCCTTTGTTACTAGGTGGCGCTTCAATATCTCTGTCATGAAAAGTTTTAGTAATGAGATCTACAAGTTTCCTTGCTATGCCGTGGATTGAACCAAAAGCATGTCTACAAACTCGTTTGCATAGCTTACCCAGCTTTATAAAGTATTTGTAGGAACAAGTGCGGTCATACCTTTCATTAGTCTTTTTTGAGTTCTTTGAATAGTAGTAGTTTGAATCAACCCTCTCAAATAGGTATTTTGCAAATCTTTATCGCCTATTTTGTAAAACCTTTGTAAGACAACTTTTTTGTTTCTTTTTCCACATTCTGAAAACACTTGTATCTGCAGTTGCAGTTCTATCAAGTTTATCTCGGTCCCTTCTGTATTCCTTTCCAGTTCGTATACATTTTCCCTTCTGCAATAGCTTTTTTCATATTTCTTTTCCAGAGAGTGGGGTTGGCACTTTTTCTATTTTTGTTTACAGAAACAATTGGGGGGTCTTCCGTGGGCTCAGCTGCTTTGCCGGCCTATCGTCAACAGAAGATGACCTTGCATTCCACGAAAATCACCGAAAATTCACAATCGTTTGGTGTAAAAAGGATGCAGGTGCGGAGCTGCACCGTTCTTGCACCAAATGAGTGAGGAGGCAAATCCATGAAGACGTATAATTCCTTTATTTATTATCGAATCTGCATCGTTCTTATACCAGTCAATCCGCCAAATTTTTTAAATTATGGCATATGTTTTCACCCAAAATGGTCTAAATATGGAGATGCATCCTTTTTACAGCAAACTCCTCAAATGTGTTCTTCTTTTTGAAGTTTGGTATTATTATAGATATTTGAATTCTTGATAGTTGCACAAAATAGTCGATTGGAGCTTGAATTATTGATTGGAACTTACCCTTGAGTTTTTTGCTATATTTCGTGTTTCCACAATGTTTCCTTAGATGTTAGTTTTCTTTTCTAATCCTTTCTAAATGTTGATATTATTTATTCTCCTTTAAAAGTTGAACTTTGAATTGTTAATAGTAATTGAAGGGTACGGAGGAACAACGGCAATAGTAGTTAGTAACGGCAATAGTAAATAATACATTTTTTATTAAAAAAAAAATAGTAAAAATAAGCTTTAATTAAAAATAAATGATTTAGAATAAAAATATAATATAGATACGGGCCACCATTATCATTCACGGGCCACGTGGTACGGAGTGATGACGACAGACTGATTAGAAATGTGTTTTGGGAAAGACCAGATGGTAGAAGTTCGACAGGAAGGCCTAGAAAAAGGTGAAAAGACGCAGTCAGGGAAGACCTGGAGAAGATGGAAGTAAGGCCATGGGAAATAATAGCACAGGATCGGAATCAATGGAAGGCAATAGTAAACGCGGCAAAAACTCACGAAGAGTTGTAAAAGTTGTAAATGATGATGATGATGATTATCATTCTGGCTTTAGAACCCTGCGTGGGTCCTAGCCTCCTCAAGAATTTCTCTCCAGTCGTTTCTATGCATCGCCTTCTTCCGCCAAGCATGTATTTCCATATTTCTCATGTCTTCATCGATGATATTAAGGAACCTTGTTCTGGGTTTTCTCTTCTTCTTCTTTGACCAATGGGTCTATCAAGGAGCGTTTTTCTAGCTGGGATTTTGTTCCATCCGCATTAAATGCCCTATCCACCTCAGACGTCATATCTTAATATTAGAGTCCAGGTCTCTAAACTATATGTTAGGACTGGACGCATTATTGTTTTGTACAGTTTTATTTTTATATTTTTCGATATAATTGTGGATTTGAGTAGAATATTGATCCCAAAATAGCATCTGTTGGCTTATCTCTGCGGTAGTCTTATTTTCAGTTATGGATGGCTCCCAGTTATACAAATTCGTTCACTGCTTCGACGTCGTCGTTTTCTATAACAAGTGGTCATAGGATTTGTGGTTGCTTGCTTATTTTCATATACTTTGTTTTGTTGGTGTTTGTTTTTAAACCCATTTTTGTAGCTGATTCTTTTAGTACTACTCTCCCCTTTCGTACAGCGTTTTCCGTTCTCCCAACAATATTAACATTATTTGCATAGACAAGGATTTGCACTGACGTTATTTTCTAACTCGATAATCAAGTTTACCATGTTATAATAATATAATAGAGTATAGATCATAACCTCAAAATATTCTAAATATGATTATAATTGACTATGATTATGATGATTACAATGAAATAATATTTTATGCATAATATATTTATACATAAGATTTTCACAAAATTGTAACTATATTTTTTAACATTTTTTCTTTATATTGATTTCAGATTTTTCTGACGATAATCGTTACTTTCTCGACACATGCCTTACCAGTTCCAGATGATTCGCAGTATTTATACTACGCTGATAGTGAACCTGCTAATCTCAACAGACTCTTTTTGGTAAGGAGACAAGCGGAACCTGACATTGGATATTCGGACGAATCGCTGGAAGATTCACCAACAAGACATTATTATCGTCCTTACGTTCGTATCAGACGAGTGTATCGCACCCACTACAATCAGCCAAGGCACCCATTATCTAATTATGCGGATTCTTATGACAGATTTCCAACAGTAGCTTAAAATGTATTATGAAGGCGAAGTTTACCCTCTGAAGAAGATATTCTTAAAAACGAATTGTTAGTTAAAAATATATCCAATAAAACAATTGTAGTTGCACATCCTAGTCATGAAACTTATGAAAGAATGTACATACATGCCAAAAACATTTAAAAATTTCTAGATTAATTTTTGTTGTTTCTAAAACCATGCCTAAATATAATGTGCAATGAAATTTGTTTTCTTTGGATATCTAATATGCTTGGCATGAAACTATTTATTTGTAATTATTTTTAACTGATCTGCCATAATGACTGCTTAGTTTATAAAATGAATATATTACTAGTTTTTCATGCTGTTCTTATTAATTTATTGTTTAGTTTAATTATTATAATAGGTATATATTTTTATATGGACTGTGTTTATTATTTAATAAATTATTTTTAAAATTTATATTTATTTATTAACCCTTTACCGCATGCATTTTTGTTTGTTGTCAAAAAAAAATTGAGCAAAACTTTGTTGACAAAAAAAATTTTTGGTGCCAATTATGGATCATCATGCAACAATGTAATATTAAAGTTAAACTACTTTGAACCTACAGTATACACTATACAGTATGAAACTGCAAATAACAGTTTCTTTCTTTATTAATACACAACTGTATTGTGCATTTTATGCACACTATATTAACTGTCTCCATAAAGTATGGAACAAATTCTTCTTTAGCTAAACAGAGCATTTTAAGAAATAATCCCGAAACTCATAGGTTTTTGAATTTATTTTACTTTCGAGTAACGACGTCAACGTAATATTTTTTAAATGGAACACCCCAATTTGTCTCAATTTTCGGATTACTCTAGCTGAGCTGATTCCAAAAATGTATCACATGTTGATTCAAATTGGTACAGGGTGGACAAAAATACAATAGTTTTGTGTGTGTTCATAAAGTAACGCGTTAGTTAAATTAACAATATTATCAAAAACACTTATTGCCTAGCGGACAGAATATGATGAAATACATGACTTTATAAATGTTAGAACTGCAACCCTTGCTGTATTTGACAGTAACCCAAACGTTGTACAAATTCTTGTTAAACCTTGTTTATTGTGTCTTGAGAAATATTGTTTATTACTGTCCGAATTTCGTGTTGTAATTCTTGAATATTTGCTGGTTTCGTTTGATACACAACATTCTTCAGATGACCCCACATAAAATAATCCATAGGATTGAAATCTGGTGACCTCGCTGGCCATACAATAGGTCCACGTCTACCAATCCACCTGTTCGGAAAAATTTCATCTAGGTACCTTCTAACATCTACAGTATAATGTGGAGGTGCACCAACCTATTGCAACTATAAACTTTTATCAAAACCTCGAGGATTAGGTTACGTTGTCCCGTTTAAATTACCTTCGATAAAGTAGGGTCCGATGATTCGATTTCTTAAAATTGTAGCCCATACATTTACTTTTTGCGAGTATTGTGTATGATGCTCACGCATCCAGTGGGGGTTTTTTTGCCCAGTATCTACAATTCTGACGGTTAACCTCGCCATTTAACGTGAAAGTGGCCTCATCAGAAGAAATAATGTTTTGAACAATGAATTAATGTTTTCACAAGTTTGATTTTATAAGGATGCCATTTTTCAAGCTTTAATAGTTTGTGTATCGTTGTTTTGCTAACACCGATATCGCGACTAACTTTACGCACAGAAGTGTGCGCATCTTCTTCAAAACTAAGTAAAACAGAGGGACGACCTGATTTCCCTGCATTTTCAACCGTACCAGTTTCTCGAAATTTCTTTTCAATCTTACTGACTTAATCAAACTTCAATCTTAATGACATTTAACAAAAACATAGCCTACTATGTTTCTTTTAAATTGATAAGAAATAATTTCTTTCATCTTCTGTCCGCTAGACAATAAGTATTTTTAATACTGTTAATTTAACTAACGCGTTACTTTATGAGCACACACAAAACTATTGTATTTTTGTCCACCCTGTAGCAATATGAATCAACATGTGATACATTTTTGGAATCAGCTCAGCTAGAGTAATCTGAAAATTAAGACAAAATGGGGATGTTCTCCATCAATGGATAGGCCTTTGTTCTGCCAGTTCATTTTGCTGAATATATTTTCCAGAGTTGTAATGAAGAGCTTTGGTGATATTGCGTCTTTTTGGATTGCGAAATTTTGGAGTGTTTTTATAGATTTTTACCTTAGCTTTTGCTTGATTGTATATATTTGCTAAAGTCTGTATTACAGTTTTTGAATGCCTTGGTCTAAGCTTCTACTCGTATTACTGCCATGGGATATATAGAAACGAACGCCTTCTCGAAATCTATGAAGGTTAATGCTAGCGGTACCTATATTATATTCCTTAGTTCTATTAATTATTTCTCAAAGTGTATGGATATGATAAAGGATACAAAATATACTTTTGAAGCCAGCTGGCTTTCTTAGCTGTTCAGCAGCTAATGCATTTGTTAGTCTGTTGTGGATGATCCTTGTGAATACGTTGTATATAATTCGTAGTGGACTTATAGGTTTATAGTTTTTAATATCCTCTTGGCTATCTTTCTTATTCGTATTTCAGTGGTCTGGTATGCGTCTTGATCTTAGTCATCTATTCAATCTACTTAATTTGTCGATTCTACTTCTTCTAGAAGGACTTCTGGTACATATTCTTGGTTATTGATTGCTTATTCAAGTGTTTTATGCGCTTTGTTTAGTTCGTTGTATAATTTAGTCACGAGTTAAATTATTTCATTTCTGTCTCTTATTCTAGTGTTTTCGTTTGTTAGAGCAACGATTTATTGCTCTGTATGTTGCCTCTTATTTTCATTTCCCTTCTTTGTTTAAGCATTATTTTGTTTTTATCAGACAGTTTACTATGTTTATTTTGTTGTTGCGGGCTTCCGATTTCTTTGTCACTATCAAGGATGATTTCCATAAATTGAGAGCCCTCGATTTGGTCATGTAATCTTTCATTAATTATCCTTTGGTAGTGATATGAGTTTTCTTTTAGAGTGTTAATATTTATACCGGTTACTGTTGATTTTGTGAATAATTTTATTCTTTCTAGTTTCAGATATAGAACAATTTTTGCTCTGAATAATCTATGGTCACTGCCTGTTTGAAACTTATTTATTACACTGACATCAATTACTGTAGCAATCTTATTGGTTAGAATAAAGCCCATTTCGTTCTTATTGGTTTCATTTGGTGCCACCAAAGTCTATGTTCTGTTCGATTTTTTCTTAAAGAATGTATTTGCAATATGCACGTACTTACTCTCTACTTTCACATTGCTTGTTCCTTGCCGTTTTTCTTTTCCACTTTGGCATTAAAGTCACTAATTAAATACTTAAAGTGACTTTTATTGTTATTTAGAAGCTGGAAAGATGAATTACAGCAAGACCAAAACCATAACAAATACAGATGAAGACATCACAATGAGAATCGGGCAAGATGAAATAGAACAAGTTCAGGATTATATATCTTGGTCAAACTATAAAACTTAACAAAGAGAACCAAACAGCAGAGATAAAAAGACGAGTTAGACTGGCATGTTCGGCATTTGGCAAACTAAGCTACATTCTTAAAAACAAAAGATATCCACAGCATCTTAAGACCAAAGTATACAATCAATGCGTACTCCCTATTTTAACTTATGGTTCCCAAACGTGGACATTTACAAGAGCAAACATGCACAAAATCATAAAAAACTCAAAGACAAATGTTGCACATAAGACTAGTGGATAAAAAGAGAAACGAGTGGATAATAGAGAAAACAAAAGTGAGGGATGTTAGACAAGAAGTTGCAAAATTGAAATAGAGATTTGCCGGACACAATATTTAGACAATTATTAAAACAAAAGAAGACCGATGGAACAAAATTCTTATAAGTTGGAGACCGTGGGAATATAAACGAAGCAGAGGAAGGCCCCAAATGAGATGGCAGATGATATTAAGAAGCACGTGGGCTCTAGGTGGATGACTGTAGCGACAGACAGAGAAGAATGGAAAAAGATTGGGGAGGCCTATGTTTAAAGATGGACCGAAGAAGGCTAATTAGATAGATAGATTGTTATTTAATGCTTCAGTTATGTAATTGTTGAGTTTCTCTATATCTTCATCAGTATGAGTACTCGTTGGGACGTAGGTAGATTTGTATACTAGATCTCTTTGATAGTTGTAATATTACGCTAGCTACTCTATCCGAGATACTAGTTATTTCTACTACTCCAATACCGCCAATTTTTACTACAGTTATAAATCCAATACCGCCTGTTATGCCCGTTGATGTTTCTCGATAGTAGAACATGTTTCTTGGCGCTAATTCCAATAGCTCTTTTTCTTACGTCCCATTTTATATGTTTAATTTCTTTTCCAGTTCTACAAGTATAGATTGATTTGATAGTGAGCGGCAGTTTTATATGTCACTATATAAAGCGTTGTTGATATATTTGGATCGGTTTAGACTCCGCAGATTTTTAGCACCCTCTGCCCTCTTGGCTTGAACCTGAAAACTTCCAAGTTCAGCGCCATTTGGGCATACGAAACATGAGGGCTATGATTTTGAAGACCATGATTTTAGGGCCATTTAAATGTATTTGGGTCAGAGACATAGTCCGTGACCAAGGTAATCCCTCTGCTTGTCGCTTTTATATATTAGCTCCATAGCCAAATTGTTTGTGAAACCTGCCGAGCTATTTATGAAGCGTTAAAGAAAGAATATTTGAAGGTAAGTAAAAAGCAAACTTTGTACTTTTACTACAAATCAAAATGTATTACTTACTTTGTACAAATCAAATGTATACAAAAAAATTAAACAAACCGAAATTATGCGACAACTTAAATAAATTGTCTGTTGTTATTATACTTTACCAATGTTTTATTACATTATTGCATTGTGCATCCATTCATTGTGTAAGGAGCAAATATTGCAACTATTTTGAGCAAATGGATTACTGCAATATACAGTAGTGTCTTCTTTGAGTTTTCTCATACTATCATAAAACATCACATCAGATATCAGTTTTTCGAAAACAATTCTTTGACGTTCTTTTACACCTTGCAGTTGGTAACCTAGTTGGTTTTCCTGCAACTGTATACTTCAGTTTCACTGTTCTCCTTAGGAACTCTTCTCTTTTGGATATTGGCAGTGACTGTGCAGAATGAATTTGTAGAAGATAGTGATGTTGAGGCAGTCTTACCCTCTAACGAAGTTGTCTGACTTTCTAAGGCAGAAAGAGACCATAAAGGCGATGACGGCGATATGTATTCTCTTTCATATTCACTATCATCATCATCACCTATCTAAAAAACAAAATACTAATTATAATTATCAAGTTATATTATTTAGACCGCAGGCTGCCTAAATGAAATTCTTCTTCTTAAGGTGCCGTGCATTTCTGCGTAGGCGTCCACCGTACATCGTCTCGTCAGGTGAGATGTTAAATAATCTGGTTTAAATATTTCTGTTTTTAGCAGCATTGCGAAGCATTTCATAGCTGTGGATTCCTGTCCATTGTCGAATATTGCGCAGCCATGACATTTTTTTACGTCCGAGACCTCTCCTACCCTCTATCTTCCCTTCGAGTATCAGTTGCTGAAAAGTGTATCGTTCTCCTCGTATAATGTGCCCCAAGTATGCAGTCTTCTTACTTTTTACATAATTAAAAAGTTCCCTATCCTGTAAGCCCGCTCTTCTGAGTACTTCCTCATTTCTGACCCTGTCCGTCCATGATATTTTGAGCATTCGACGCAGGCACCACATTTCAAACACTTCAAGTTTGTTAATGGAACTGGCCTTTAACGTCCATGCTTCCATTCCGTACAGCAGAACAGGCCACACGTAACACTTAAGCATCTTGTACCGGAGATTGAAGTCCAATTTGCGATCAGTCAGAAACTTACGAAGCCTCAAAAAAGCATTTCTGGCTTGTTCAACTCTGCTCTTTATTTCATTCTCGGGGTCCCAACCCTCATTCAGCAAACATCCCAAGTATTTGAATTGCCTGACTTGTTCAATTTCTTCTCCAGAAACATATATCTTTGCGTTGGGGTAATCATTTCTACTTATAATCATTGATTTTGTCTTCTTGATATTTATTTTCAAACCCCGAGCTTCACTTGCAAGAGTTAGATCATTTAAAAGACATTGAAGATCTTCGATGTTATCTGCCACTATGGCTGTATCATCGGCATACCTGATGTTATTAATAAATATGCCGTTAACTTTAATACCCTTATTAGAGTCTTCCACTGCTTCTGCGAAGGCTTTTTCTACGTATAAATTGAACAGCATTGGGGACAGTATACAACCTTGCCTTACTCCTTTTTTAATGGAGAAATCTTCTGTTTCGTTGAAATTTTGAAGACGAACTGTTGCTGTCTGATTCCAGTACAGATTGGCGATGATTCTTATATCCTTTGCATCCAATCCCAACTCTTGTAGGTATTTTATCATCAATTCATGTTTTACATTATCGAATGCTTTCTCGTAATCGATGAAACAGATAAAAACATCCTAAATGAAATAATATGGAGAAATAAAAATATCGAGAAAGAAACGAAAGGCAGAATTTACAACAGTCATCATACTAATAATGACATACGCGGCAGATACAAGACCTGATACAGAGTGGACAAAAAGGATGTTAGAAACGACAGAGATTGAAAACACTTCTAAAAATTGATGGTAAGACACTATCGGACAGAGCTAGAAGTACAAATATACGACGTAGATGCAAGGTGGAGAACTTCAAGAACTGGGTAAGAAATCATCATCATCATTGGCTTTTACACTTCTTCCATTGATTCCGATCCTGTGCTATTATTTCCCATGGCCTTACTTCCATCTTCTCCAGGTCTTCCCTGACTGAGTCTTTTCACCTTTTTCTAGGCCTTCCTGTCGATCTTCTACCATCTAGTCTTTCCCAAAACACATTGCTAATCAGTCTGTCGTCATCACTCCATACCACGTGGCCTGCCCATCTTAATCTATTGGCTTTTATGTATCTTACGATGTTTCCTTTCCCGAAGAGAGTCTCTATTTCATTGTTGTATCTGCTCCTCCATTCATTTGTCACGCTGTCCCTGCAAGGACCATATATAATTCGCAGGATTTTGCGTTCCCATACTATTAGCTTATTGATTTCTTTCTTTCTCAATGTCCATGTTTCACTTCCATATGTCACTGCTGGTCGTATTATGGTTTTGTACATTTGGATTTTGGCACGCCTTGAGAGAAGCTTTGAACTCATTAGATGTTGAATGGCAAAGAATGATTTATTGAGAGAATGGGTAAGAAATAGAAGAGTAGAATGAAACGATTATATAAGCCGAATGATAACAAATAGAGTAGTAAAGACGGTAAGAGACGGTTCCCCAATAGAAAGACGATCAGTAGGAAGACCACAAAAACGATGGAACGACAGCTTACTGGAGGCATATTAAAAACAGACAAGGTCGTGTCTATATAAAAACCATTTGTCGCTGGAATGGTACGATTTTTTTTTCGTCAACAACACTATCTTTATCTATATTTAGAGCAAGTTCTTGTTCAATAAAACGCATCATTGGATATTCCAAACAGTCTTGCAGCATTGTCGATAAAGTGTCGATTTTATTGTGCTCATCTTAGAAAAAGTTCTCTCCTAATTACAACATGTTACAGGAAGTGTGACACATTTTACCATTAATATTGTTCTGAAGCTATTTTCTTGTGGCATTTTAAAGAAATTATTATTTTATTGAGAATAAGCCACAATTGAAGGTTAAAGTAAGTTTATTGACGTTTCATTTTCCACTTCGGAAATCGTTCCCAAGATACAAACATAAGTGATGTTAGTATAGTTAGAATAGTTCAGAATATTGCCAATTTTAGTTCAATATGTTTTTAATGCACAATGAAAAATATAAAGCAAATATACATCCAAACAAGAATTTTTTTGGATTTAATCAAAAGCATGTGAAATTTATTGAATTTTTAAATTATCCCATGAATAGCTCCTAACATAATTGCGTGTATTACAACCTCGGATATGAATTAGATTTATTAGATCTGCATAATTTTCAAAGTAGTAAACAACAAATACATTTACTTCAAATAGTACTATATTGATTATGTACATAAAATATCATAGAAAATAGTAAACACTATCTGATTTATCAAGTTATTCCAGTTAATGTTTTTGACTAAAATTAGCGACAAACATTGCAGCTTTGACTTTAATCTGGTTGGTTTCCGATTAATCAAACATATGCGAGAAATCATTAATGACCACATAATATGTTAGCTTACTGAAGAAGCAAAAAGCTCAATTTTTAGCTTAATTAAAAAATGATTTGGGTACGTGAAGAGATGAAGTGGTAAGTCGCAGTTATCTAAGCCTATCAAGATTTGAGAAACAGCGTTCTTATATGATTTGAAAGGCAAGTTTTTTAGATAAGGGCTTTCTTTAATTGCCTTTGCATCGAGAGTTTGTTTTGGAAAGCCTAATTTTCTTATCGTTCTGACTGGTCGGTGGTTAAATTCTTTGGCCGCATTATAATCACCAGCAATAGAAAAGATTACTTTTTCTGACGCATCTTCTAAGCGTTGTTGTTTTCCAGTCCATGTTAAGTAAAGTTGTTCTAGGTTTCCCATTATAGTTGGCTTTTTAGCTATACTTTCTTCTAACAAAGTAACGGGAGACCCTTCATCTAGGAAGGCAAATGTAGTGACTTCCTTACTTCCATTTCTTAAAACAACGGGAATTATTCAAAAGCGTGTTCCTTGATGTGCATTACTTTCTTTATCTGCAGATAAGAGGTGTGATTTTACGGTTTTCATATCGCATTCCTTTTTGTTAAGATTTGTACTTTTATTAGACACTTGTTCTGAAAATTCATGAAGAAGACGATGATGCTTCCTTTGGCATTCTTCATTGTTACATTTTACAGAATACAGGGAAATCTGTGTTTCTTTAAGCAAAGCCGACGTAAATTTAAGGCTTTAACAGCTTCTCATCTTTAAGATAATCAATATCTCTGAAATTCTGGACAACCTTCAATCTTTTTACAATCTCTCTGATTACACAGTTTACAATTATATGTTTCACAGGGGGTATCTAGTTCATGTATATTAGCATACACATTAAGTTGCTTTTTTTATTACTTTGGCACTAAGGGCTAGTGTAGGTAGAGCAGAACAAACATTTGTTGCTAGATGTATTGCCCAATTAATTTTAATTTATGAAGGTAGTTCCTTTAATAGTTCATGCATAAGGGTAGGGTTATTAAGGTAGTCTTTTAAATTAGATGCTTACAATAAAACACATAAATTTTTAACTGTTAAAGCAAATTCTACCAGAGTTTCAAGTTTTTCCGGTTTAGGAGGAGGTAATCTACGAATAGAATTTATATGAGCTTCAATAATTTGCTCAGGTCTTCCAAAAAGAGGTTCTTAATGTAACTATTGAAACACTGACTCTTTGCAATCTTAATAAATTCTCATGATTATCTACTTGACATAGCTCAGTGCGTCTTTTAAAACTACTAATAAAATCAGACCAGTCATGTGTATTGCCAATAAAAATAGGAGGTTTCCATTTCCAGGTTCCCTTCTTTTATATAATATATCTGAACTTTTCTAGTAAGTTGGCAGAGGCTTACCAAGTGTTGGAGTTAAAGGGGCAACATTGTCAATAAAGGTCTTATATAAATTTAAACAAAAAGAATTTATTGACCAAAGGGTTAGTTTTAATTATTTTCTCCCTCATCGATGTCCTGACTATCATTCGAGCACTCTCCTTCTTCTATAATTCAACTAGACTTCTTGCTTAACTCTCTTTCTTGACGTAATAGATCTCGTTCTTCTTGCAGAAGCTAAAGTTTCATTTTTGTTTTGATGCTTGTTGATAAGGAGCTTTTTAAGGAGGTTGCGGAATAAGATTTCTTGGTTTTGGAACCTTTTGGGTGAGACTTTTTAGTGGCTGCGTTTACACAAAGAGGGTACTTTCAGCTATAATCACTAATTACTTCGGAATCATCCTGTACATTTACGCATTCAAAACAGCACAATTTTTTGCATTCTGTACATTCTACCATCCGTTCTTCACGATAGGGTTTGCTGCAAAACAGGACAAAGATCAATTTTGGTTCATCCAGCAACTGATGGACCCATATTCGTTGATCTTGTAAGATTGTGTGATTCAGCAATCGCGTGTGATGAATAGAATTTGAGCTTGTTGGGAATTTGTCTTTATTGTACAGCCAGCAATTGAGGATTTGTAGTAAACTGTTTTTATTTGCAAAAAAACAACTAAAATTCCTACAATATATAAAATTAACAATATAAAAAGAACTAATTAATTCTCAGTACTTACTGTTCTATTGTTCTCTGCTAAATTATTTAAATTTTTCCCTAATCGGTAACAGTTTGTTTTCTGACGTTTTAATATGACATAATCTATAAAACAGTAGCAACGGGAAATTTTGGGTAGCATGATAAAACTAAAACTATTAAATACATTGTGTTTAAATAAATATTCTATAAAAATAAAAAATATTCGTAACAGTTATCGAGTTATAATAATTAATACTGAAGAATGTTTTAAGTTACAAAAAACTAAAAATATTTGACAAGACAGTTTTCGTATAAAAACATCTGCCTATCTGCCTATCTAAAAATTATACAGTCGGTAGCTACATTGAGATTGTCATCAAAAAAGTATGGGACATTGAAATGTATAAAATTGAAGTGGTGTTTTACCCATACAGTAAACGTTATTAGGTTACAATAAGATAGGGCATCTTTCTGCTTATTTTGTTCTGTTTATCCATCCCGTTTTGAAGTTATCTCTGACGTTCATCTTTTGTAGTTTTATCCGACCACATCTTGACGAGTTTTGCGTCCACTTAGCTCGTGGAATACAGATGCTCTGCCCATCGATTTAGTTTGAAATAAAATATTTTAAATTAGGGAAACTCAAGCAGTAAATTTAAATTTAAAATTAACGCATTTAATTATATAAGGCAGTATTGTAATGTACCTACCTACTCACATGTAAGATAATTAAAGTATCTATGTATTTCTATATAGTTTTTAGTCACCTGGTATATGTTATTTACAATTATGAAAAGTTCTTATGTATAATCACTAATAATTATTTGCTGTTAGAAATCAGAATCAATACTCTTCATAAATATTTTCCTATTTAGAATAAATAAGTTTCGCTAGTTTATTCGCCTAATACTTCGTATCTATGGAATAATAATAATTTATTTCTCTTATTTCTTTGTTCGATAAGCTATCCGTATTTGCTATTTTAATATTAATATTTGAGTCCAATCTCTTGTACTCAAATCCATCCAGAAACATCGTTAAATAATTGTAGATAACAGAACTTATAAATTCATAGTTTTAAGAAATAACAGGCAGTGTAATTTTCATCCTCTAATATAATAAATTTATACATGTCAATATATTCTGTTTAATTCCAAAACAAAGAGTTAGTCCGGAGAAGAAATAAACGCATAGTATTCCATAACAAAATTTGGTGTCAGAACGTGGGATATTAGTAGCAGAGTTCCTCTGATTGCTGATAGAAGGAGAGCTGAGGAATTTTTGAATTGACTTGTTTCCTTCGAGGAATCATTCAAAAAAAACTGTCAGTGTGGAAAAATCGCCACTACAACTAATTACATTGGGGTCCAGTACATCCAGTTCGAAATCCAGTTCCAGTCATAACCCAATTGTAGTTCCATCGGAAGTAGAGGTGAACCCGTGGAATAATAGACTATGCGACCAACAACAATATTCTACTTGTAAGTACATTCTATCTTAAATTCTGTCTCATATTTTAAAAATCTTGTAAACGTATGTCTACTTTATATCCTGATATAAGTAACTTATTTGACGAACAAATACCTTCTCCCGACTCAAATTCTCTTTCAAATTCTTCTACTTCTAATTCAAATAAAATGTCAGTATCAATTGAAATAGCTGAAAAACTTCTCATTAGATTTGATGGTACAAAATCAAAATTATACGAATTCATAGACAATTGTGATAAAGCATACAATTTAGTAAATCCGCAATCCAAACCCATCTTATTAGCCATTATAGAAACTAAATTAACCGATAAAGCTAGGGCCATAACTAGAAACAGAACATTTGACGAATGGAAAGATTTAAAAGACTTCTTATTAGATGCTTATTCTGAACGCCGAACTGAAGGTCAGTGGCAATTGGAATTACATTCCTTACGTCAGATGCCCAGTGAAAATGTAATGTCATTTGCAAATAAAGTTGAAAATTGCTATATAAAATTAATAAATACACTTGATCCAGACTTATCTCCAGATGCAAGAAATGCATGTACTAAACTCTTAAAAACTCAAGCACTAAATGTCTTTATTAGAGGATTAAACAAAGACCTCTCTATTTTAATCAAAGCCCGAAATCCAGATTCCTTAGAAAGAGCTGTTGCTATAGCAATTGCCGAAGAACAAGAACAGTTATCAAGACAAGAAATTTTCAGACCATTCTGTAATATTTGCAAACGAAATAACCATTCCTCAAATAACTGTCGATATAAAAACAATTCAGATAGAAATGTTAGACATCTTCAAAATTCTAGTTTTCAAAACCCAAAATATCCTAATTCAAATCTTCAAAGGTCAAATTCTCAAAATCAAAATTATAAACCTTCAAATTCAAATTCCAATTCTGATTTTCCTCCAAACTTAAGAAAAGAAAATACCAACACTTCCCAACGTTTTTGCAGATACTGCAAAAAACCAGGTCACGTTATAGAAGAATGTAGAAAACGCGAATTTAACAATAAAAACAAAAATCCAACAAATTCTTTAAACTTCCAGAATCCTCGACAACCAACGGTCGATTCTCGAGGAGTTCGTTCAGTTCAGGCCGTATCACAACCATCAACTTCTCAGTCACTTCCTATGTAGATTTACCCTTAGTAAATAATTCTAATCCATCCTCTTGCAAGTTTCTAATCGATACAGGCGCAGATATTTCTTTAATTAAATATTCAAAAATACTAAACATTCCAAAAATTTATTCTAAGTCTATTACTCTACGAGGCATTGATAAAAATGTCTTAAATCCAAATAAAACTATATGTAGTTGTAACGTAAATTTCAAGATAAAAGATTTTGTCCAAACTCATGTTTTCTATGTCGTAGAAGACGATTTTCCTCTTCATTTCGACGGTATATTAGGTAGCGATTTTTTTGAAATAAATAAATGCCAAATTGATTATAAAGAAAATAAATTAAACTTTAAAAATTGTTCTATTCCAATTGAATATATAAAATTTCCATTAAACAATGACAATGACGAATTTCTGAGAGATCAAAATATCGAGACAAGTTCTAATATCGATGAAATATTTCCTTATGATGCTAAATCCATAGAGGATCATTCTTATTTAGAAACCAATGATATCCAAATAACCTTAAGTAGTGAAGAACTACTATCCAATCCAATTCAATCTAAATCTAACTCTAAATCCAAAGAAAATTCAAGTCCAAAATGTGTAAAATCCACTGAGATATGCACAAATAAAACTTGTAACTCTTCACGAAATCATAAATCAAAATCTTGTTCAGAAGAAAAATCCTGTTCAGACGATCTTATACTAAATCAAAACTCTAATTCTAACTCAAGAAGTAATAAAACTATTCTATCCGCAAGAACTGAAACAATTGTTCAAATTAAAGTAATAAATAATGAATTAAGCGAAGGATTATGTCCCGAACGCGAAATCTTTAAAGGTGTATTTTTATGTCCTAGTGTTGTTAAAGTAAAAAATGATTTCTTTTTAACCTCAATCGTAAACACTACTGAAACGGATGTTGAATTAAACGATATTCAAGTAGCAATAGAAAAAATTCCAAATTTACAAAACAATGCAAATATACGAAAAATGTCTTCTTATAAAGATAATACGAATTCTAACAGAATTGCTAAATTAAAAAATGCCTTGAGAACAGATCATTTAAATAGTGAAGAAAAATCATCTTTAATTTCTATTTGCAAGGAGTACAATCATATCTTTTATCTGGAAGGAGATCAACTTACCAGTACAAATGCCATAACTTGCAAAATTCCTTTAAATTCTAATGTACCTATTAGCACTAAATCATACAGGTATCCTGAAGTACACAAACATGAAGTCGAAACTCAAATAAAAGGTATGCTAGATCAAGGTATTATCGAAGAATCAACTTCGCCATGGAATTCGCCCCTTTGGGTTGTGCCAAAAAAGGCCGATGCTTCAGCAAAGAAGAAATGGCGAATTGTTATAGACTATCGACGACTAAATGATATTACTATAGGAGATTCATTTCCACTTCCGAATATAGTCGATATATTAGACCAATTGGGTCATTCAAAATATTTTTCAACAATAGATTTAACATCAGGATTTCACCAGATCAAAATGGATCCTGAGGATTCTCCAAAGACTGCTTTCTCAACTCCGTCTGGACATTATCAATATTCACGAATGCCATTTGGATTAAAAAATGCTCCCAGTATTTTTCAAAGGCTAATGAATACTGTCCTCTCAGGAATACAAAATTACAGATGTTTTGTCTATCTCGACGATATAGTCATTCATGCCGATACATTAGAAAATCATAATAAAAGATTAAAAGAAGTATTCGAAAAATTGTCTACATTCAACTTAAAAATACAACCAGATAAGTGCGAATTTTTTCGTCGCGAAGTAATGTATTTAGGACATTTAATAACTGAATTTGGTGTCAAACCGGACGAAAAAAAGGTATGTGCTGTTACAGATTTTCCTATACCCAGAACACAAAAAGATATTAAGAGCTTTTTGGGTCTCACTGGTTATTATAGACGCTTTATAAAAAATTTCAGTGCTTTAACACAACCTTTAACAAAACTGCTGAGGAAAAATGTTGAATTTAATTGGACAAGCATTCAACAACAGTCATTTGAGAACCTGAAATCAATACTTTGTTCAGAACCAATACTTCAGTATCCAGATTTTACCAAACCCTTTGTCTTAACAACGGATGCTAGTAATTATGCAATAGGGTCCATACTTTCTCAAGGTAAAGTACCAGATGATTTACCTATTGCTTATGCTAGTCGTACCTTGAACAAAGCGGAATCAAACTATAGCACAACAGAAAAAGAATTACTTGCAATTGTATGGAGTGTTAAACACTTTAGACCATATTTGTACGGAAATAAATTTTTCATTTATACGGATCATAAACCACTCACATGGCTATTTAATGTAAAAGATCCCGGATCAAGACTCGTTAGGTGGAGATTAGCATTAGAAGAATATAGCTATGAAATTATTTATAAACCAGGTAAATTAAATCAAAATGCTGATTGTTTAAGTCGTCCTCCTTTAACCATATCTGAAACAAATATTTGCGAAGAAAACAAAAACCCGGCAACAATCACCTTACAAATAAACAAAATGAGTAAAGAAAATAATGACACTTATTCACAGTTCTTATCTAAATCCGAAACTATATTAATAACAAATGATAATATAAAAGAAACAAATGAAAAGATTACATCATTTTCACAAAATTTAGCATTGTTTGTTTCCGTAGATTTAAATTTTAATGAGATCGTTCAGAAACAAATAAATAAACAATTCAGTCATATAGAAAAATTGAAAGCCAAAAATCCAAGACTAAATGACATTATATATATTTCTGATCAAAATAAAAACTTTTATTACATATTTATAAAAAATAATTATTGGGACAATACCTCTTATGAAGATATATTTAATTCCCTAATAAAATTAAGAGACTGGTTATTAAACGATAAAATATTAAAAATTTGCCTACCCAGAATAACTTTTAGCTACGATAAATTAAGTTGGGGAAAAATTAGATCTATGATTAGATTTATTTTTAGAAAAACTGATATATCTATTATCATTTATCATGATATACTAACAAATCCTGAACCTGAGGAAATAACTACAATATTACAAGAGAATCACACTAGTCCTACGGCTGGACACTCTGGTTTTCATCGGACATACAATCGTATAAAAAAACATTTCAAATGGAATAATATGAAAAATGATATTAAAAACTTTATAAAAACCTGTGAATCTTGTCAGAAAAATAAACTCGTTAGAAAAAAATTCGTAAAGCCCATGGAGATAACAACAACAAGCTCAAATCCATTAGAAAAAATATTTTTAGATATAGTAGGTCCTTTACCTTTAACCGAGTCAGGTAATAAGTTCATATTAACATTACAAGATGACTTAACAAAATTTTCTCAAGCTTACGCAATTCCGAATCATGAAACCAAGACTATCGCTGAAAATCTGGTTCGTGGATTTATTTGCAAGTTTGGAAAACCCGATATAATAGTTACTGATCAAGGCCGAGATTTTACTTCCAAATTATTTTCTCAAATCGCCAAGCTTTTTAAAATCAGACATATAAATTGTACTGCTTATCATCCAGAATCAAATGCTGCATTAGAAAGGAGTCACGCTACTTTAGCAGACTACCTTAAACATTATATTAAAGCTGATCAATCCGATTGGGACGAATGGCTAGATTTTGCTATGTTTTCATATAATACAACTAATCATACTTCAACCAAATTCACACCATATGAACTAATATTTGGATATACACCTAATCTACCTAGCAGTATAATACGACCAGTAGAACTCAAATATACATATGAAGATTATTTAGATAATTTAACACTTAAACTTAGAAAATCTCATGAGTTAGCAAAAACGAATCTATTAGAATCTAAAGTAGTCAGTAAAAAATATTATGACCAAAAGATTAATGACACCGTTTTCTTAGAAGGACAATTAGTATATCTCCAAAATGAGCAAACAAAGAAGGGTCAAACCAAAAAACTTACACAAAATTATAATGGACCTTATAAAATTCTAGAGATAAATTCTCCTGTCAATTGCACAATTTTAGTAAATAAAAAACCAATAAAAGTTCACATGAATAGATTGAAACATGCTTTTGTTTCAGGTATGCAATAATATGGCTGACAAATAGTGAACAAATTCACAAGAAATATACCAATACTCCTATCAACAAATCACCTGGAATCTATTACGAACACATAAAAAATGTTCAATTTATTGAAACTCATTGGAACATATTAAGTCATATTCCTTTACAACCTTTTACAGACAAATTAAATTTTGTAGATCTCACCTATCAAAAAACATTAAGACTGTGTCAAAACAAACCAGTTCTTATTGAATTACGATTATGTGATACTTCACTAAAACTCTTAGGACAAATCATACCTAGACTCTTTCAAGATGAACAAACTTTAAAAAACATAATTCTGCATGAACATTTTAGACCAAAACGCGCTCTATTTAATGCAATTGGATCTGTTTTCAGGACCTTATTCGGTACCTTAGACAGTGATGATGCTGAAAATTTCAATAATGCTATTAACAAAGCTGAAAGTAACGAAAATCATCTTCTTGATTTACTAAAACAACAAATTCATGTAGTAAAAGCCACGATTGCAAATTTTAATAACTCTATTACAAATCTAGACCGAAACAAAGTGATTTTTGATAAAAATTTTGAATCAATTACCAATTACACAGATAAAATGAATAATAAATATTTTAATTTAGATTTAAAACAAAAAATTGAAGAACATTTTACTTTACTAACTTTCTTTATAACAGAATTACAACAAGAATATTCTACTTTAATAAACGTTATTCTATTTGCAAGAAATAATAACCTTCATCCTTCTGTTATAACACCTGAGCAACTAATTCAAGAATTATCTAAAACGGTAACGCATTTACCTAGTACATCGACTTATCCATTTCCATTGACTATCGATTATGCTCATAAATATTTCGATATCATTTTACTTAAATATATATATTTTGATAACAAGATTTTAATTACGGTTAGTATACCTTTGGTTAGTAATACTCCTTATTCTCTTTTTAAACTAATATCTCTTCCTATAATTCATCCAACATTAAAGAGACTTACCTTTATTCTTCCATCTGTCAAATATCTTGTTCTTTCAGAAAATAGAAACATTTATGTTACTATTGATACATTAGAAGACTGTTATTCATTAGATGAAGAAAAACTTATTTGCAAAAATCCTGATACTTTCCGATTTACACACACTAATCCAATTTGTGAAACTGAATTGTTAACTTCAATAACAAACATACCATCTAGTTGCGATACTCGTATAATTCAAACAGAATATGAAATTTGGCATAAATTAAACAAACCAAATTCTTGGATATATGTTTTACCCAAACCAACAGATTTAACTTTAAGCTGTCAGACTAGTACGCCAATATCTATTGTTCTTTCAAACACAGGTATTTTTTCTACTTCGAATAATTGCAAAACTTACACCGGATCAACTATTTTGATATCTGTCTCAAATCCAAAAGAAAGTAATTTTCAGTCTATCATTCCAGATTTATCCCTTCCAGAAGTCTGTTGTGATGATATTAAGATAAATAATGAATCCAAATTACACCTTGTTCCCTTACAATTAAATAATCTCGATCGAGATGCATTAAATTTAGCAAGCCATAAACTAGATAATTTAGAGAAAATGACCTCAGAAACAAATATTAATTTTTCAGACACAATAAAAAATAGTTCTTATTTCACTTATGCAATCTTATTTTTGATAAAATGTATGTTACTTTATATTTTATACAGGATAATTAAATATTTTTACCGACGATTTCGTAGAAATCCGTCACATAGTTGTCAACAAATTACAAATTGTTTAACACTAAATATATGTCAAAGTAAACGAAAACATGTACATGAGACAGATTTAAGTATAGATTGTAAACATAATAAAGACAATAATTATAGTGAATCCAAAAAGTGTGAAGAGACTAGTTTCACAGAGACTACACCGATAAGACGAAGTGAAAGACTATCGAGACTAAAAGAAACTATTTAAATGTGTTAAAATAAAATAATAATGTATACAAATGTTTTATACCATTTAAATGAAAATTCATTTTACAATTATTTTCATTCTTACAAAAGGAGGTGTAATGTACCTACCTACTCACATGTAAGATAATTAAAGTATCTATGTATTTCTATATAGTTTTTAGTCACCTGGTATATGTTATTTACAATTATGAAAAGTTCTCATGTATAATCACTAATAATTATTTGCTGTTAGAAATCAGAATCAATACTCTTCATAAATATTTTCCTATTTAGAATAAATAAGTTTCGCTAGTTTATTCGCCTAATACTTCGTATCTATGGAATAATAATAATTTATTTCTCTTATTTCTTTGTTCGATAAGCTATCCGTATTTGCTATTTTAATATTAATATTTGAGTCCAATCTCTTGTACTCAAATCCATCCAGAAACATCGTTAAATAATTGTAGATAACAGAACTTATAAATTCATAGTTTTAAGAAATAACAGGCAGTGTAATTTTCATCCTCTAATATAATAAATTTATACATGTCAATATATTCTGTTTAATTCCAAAACAAAGAATTAGTCCGGAGAAGAAATAAACGCATAGTATTCCATAACAGTATTAAGAAAGTTTTATAAATCATGTAATCAAATTACCAACTTAAAGAAACGAACTTTTATTACATTGAAAGGATGTATAAACACTTATTTTCTGTATTTGATATATTTAATTTTTTTTAATAAAATTATCCAAAAGCGTTAGTTAACATCAAAACTTTTTCATAAACATTGTTTTTACATGCCGCATCAACCATGCAGGGTTATTAGAGTATTTGGATTGTATTACAAAATTAGAACTTATAACAATAGATAATTAGAAGTAAACCTAATTCTATACAAACTAAAATAGGGTAGAGTGCTTCAAGAATGCGCATTTAAGGTTTAATCAAGTTTAAAATCCAAACCAATTGCGTTGGAAGTATATTTATTTTTATTTAAGCCTCTTGATACATAAACAACAAAATCAATTATAATTTACGAACTAAGCATTATTACTTTAATAGAAAAAGGGAAACTAAATAAAAGTAGAAATTTTTCATTCAGAAAAAGATTTAACTTTATAAAGGCAAACTAGCAAAAGTATGCAGACATGCTTCATTCTGAGCTGCTACGTCTTGAGCCAAAAGTAGAGAACTACGAAAAATTTGTAGAGGTACTCAAAAATGTGTCTAGAAAAGCTATCCCCAGAGGATAGGGACAACAATATGTTTCCGGGATGTCCAGCAAGTCAAAAGAACTAATGAGAATATACGAAATCCTCTATTAACTGACTCTTTTAGCCAAAAAACGATTGACTACGGAGCAGTACTATTCCAACAGCTAAGTCAACCCAGACAGGAAAAGTGTATTGAGACCTTGGAAAAATGGATATGACACATAGTAGCAAAATAGCATGGAAACTGTAAAAAAAAACTAAGGACACAAACACTAGAAGAAGATTGGATTCGGAGACAAACAACCTAGGAACTCTTTTTACACTAAAAGAACTCCACGAGGGTATGAACAGGTTAAGCAACGGGAAAGCTGCAGGTGTGAATGATATATCATCATCTTTGGCTCGACAATCCTCTGTGGATCTTGGCCTTCTCTAAGATTCGTCGCCATTCTGTTCGGTTTTTGGCAACATGTTGCCATCTTCTGATGTTTAATATTCGTAAGTCGGTTTCTACTCCATCTAACCACCTAATTCGCGGTCGGCCTTTGCTTCTTTTTCCTACAGGTGTTCCTGTGGTTAGCTTTTTAGCAATGGTATTTTCTGGCATTCGTATTATGTGTCCAGCCCATCTAAGTCGCTGTGTTTTAATGAACGTTATGACATCTGGCTCATCAAAGAGCTGATACAATTCAAAATTATATCTTCTGCGCCACTGCCCTTGGTCGTTTACAGCTCCAAATATTTTGCGGAGTATTTTACGCTCAAATATTCCCAAAAGTCTTTCATCTTTCTGCGTTAGAGTCCATGTTTCTGCTCCATATGTGAGGACCGGCCTCAGCAATGTTTTGTATATAATAATTTTAGTTCTTCTTTGAATGTTTCTTGAGTGGAAATGCTTTTGGAGTCCAAAGTATGCCCTATTTGTAAGATTTATTCGTCTTTTCATTTCTTCGCTTGTTTTATTGGTAGCAGTCAATAGCGACCCAAGGTATGTGAAGTTGTCAACACGTCCATAGGTATGACTTCCAAAGACTGTTTCTCATTCCTCATTTGCTATCGGATCCTTTGTAACCAACATGTACTTGGTTTTGTCTTCGTTGATGACTAGACCGACCTGTTTCGCCGCTGTTTCCAATTCTAGGAGATATTGCTCAACATCTCGCTTGCTACGCCCTACTATGTCAATGTCATCAGCATATGCTAAGACTTGTATCGATCTATTGTAAATAGTACCGCCATCCCTAATTCGTCTATCTCGGACTGCCTTTTCTAAGGCAATATTAAATAGGAGGCAAGCCAGAGCATCTCCTTGTCTGAGTCCATCCTTTATCTCAAAGGATCTAGAACTCTCTCCCTGTATTCTAACAGTGGCTTCTAAGTTAGACATTGTCATTCTCGTTAGTCGGATAAGTTTCTCTGGTATACCAAACTCATGCATTGATTGGTATAGCACTATTCTCTTGACACTGTCGCATGCGGCCTTGAAGTCGACGAATAGGTGATGGGTTTCAATATTGAATTCTAATGTTTTCTCGAGAATCTGTCTTATTGAATGAATCTGGTCAATTATTGATTTTTCTGGAGTGAATCCAACTTGATATTTACCAACGTGGATGATATATGCATTGAACAAATAAAGCATCTAGGCCAAGGAGCAAAAAACTTTATTTTGTAACTTTATAACAAGTGCTTCAAAGCCTGTGAAATTCCAGAATTATGGAGGAAATCTAAAGTAATAGCCTTGTTAAAACCAGGAAAGGATCAAGAAAATTCTAGTAGCTACAGACCTATTTCGCTATTGTGTCACTTTTTCAAACTATACGAGAAACTCGTACTGGCCAGAATATGGAACATTTTCCAGGAGTAGTAGAAGAAATAACATAAGATAAATTCAAAATCAAAGCTATGGAAAAAATAGGATATCATTATAAAAAAATTGTTTGTTTCATTGCACTGCCTCAGTACATTAAGAAAAGGGGTCTTTTATCTGTACCTAATATTAATAATTTGTAGGTCTTTCATAGCTCTTTACTCTTATGCAATAAATGAAAAAAAAAAGACTGTTGCTAAGTAACTTATGAAATTATTTTTTGTTGTTTTTTGATGTCCAAAATGTATTACGTATATACATCGCTTTATTTTATTTAGTTTTTCTATGCCTCTTCTATATATAAATTATGTTTTTATGCTTCTGTATTTTTTATACGTACTTTAAAAATATTAAAATACATATTTTCAAAAAAATTATGTGTATGGTTTAAAACAAAATAAAGTTGATTCTTTTGATATACAGCCCTGAATCAAAATTAGTGGTAATAATTTTTCAACATAGGCCGGAATTAATTTTTACAAACGCATTTCTTGCTATTTCTATCCTAGCTTTTATTTCGGTTGTTTGAACATTATTGTCTGAAATCCAGGTTCCTAGGTACTTGTATTTATCAACCCTTTCTATTGGTACATTTCCAAATATATGATTGTTGGTATATTTGTTTTCTTTGATATTATCATGTGTTTGGTCTTTTTTGTATTCATTTTTAATCCGTATTTTTCACAGAAACTGTTTGTTTTGTTTAACAGTAATTGGAGTTGTTCAGCAGAGCTAGCCATAATCACGGTGTCATCTGCATATCTTATGTTGTTGATATAGCTTTCGTTAATTATTATTCCTTCACTTTGAGATAATAATGCTTCTTCAAAAATGGCTTCACTATAAACATTAAATATTAATGGGGACATAATACATCCCTGCCTAACTCCTCTCCTGATTTCAATTTCTGGACTGGGTTCGTTATCTATAACGATTTGTGCTTTTTGATTCCAATAGAGGTTTGTTATTATTCGTAAGACCCTATGGTCTATCTTTTTTGTCTTTAGAGTTTGGACTAATTTTTCATGTCTTACTTTGTCAAATGCTTTTTCAAAATCAACGTAACAAACACGCACATCAACATTCATATCCATGTATTTTTGAGCTAACAGATTAAAAGCAAATAACGCTTCTCTGGTTCCTAGTCCGTTTCTGAACCCAAACTGACTATCATCTATTCCTTCTTCCAGTTTTTTATTTATGCGACCATGTATTATTTTCAGGAATAATTTGAGATTGTGACTTATTAGTGATTTTGTTCTGTATTCACTGCAATATTTAGCGTTTGTATTTTTAGAAACAGCACAAAGGGTGGAGAGTAACCATTGTTTCGGTATGTGTCCTGTTTTGTATACTGAGTTAAATAAGTCTACTATAATGTCTAAGGTTTCATCATTCATGCATTTTAAGATTTCTATAGGGATTTGGTGTGAACCTAATGCTATACCATTTTTGCTGTTTTCTAATGCCATTTTAATTTCCTCTTTTAATACCTTTAAAACCATATCCTCTTCTAGTTCTATCACCATCTGTTCTGTTCTATTGTCTTTGAACAGTTCATTGATGTATTCTGTTCATCTCTTTAATTTGTCGTTAGTATTCATCACAAGTTTCCCATTTGCATCTTTCAGTATCCCCGGTTTTCTTGTCTTTTCAAAAACCATCATGTCTTGTATTCTTCTGGTCTGGTATTCTTCTTTTTCTGTGCATTGTTCTTTTAACCATTGTTCATTGGTCTTTCGCTTTCTTAACTCTGTATTTTATTTGTTTATCCACTTTTTTGTACATCTGATTATCTTTGTTCTTATATTGACGTCTTTCTTCCATTAAATCTAAAATTTTTTTCGTTATCCATGGCTTTTTTTATATATGGTTAGTATTAGAAATTCTTTTTGATTTTTATCTATTTCTGTCTTTATTAATAACCATTTTTTCTCCGTCTCAGTATTTTGCAGAATTTGTTCTTTAACATTCATTAATCCGTTGTTGATTTCATCTGCCAGGCGTTGCCTTAAGTGGGTTCCTTAATTTACTTGTATCGATTTTTGCATTTATTGTTCTTTGTTTTATTATTTTCATTTTGAACCTAATTTTGATCACTACTGGGTTGTGATCTGATCCTATGTCGGCACTTGGATAGGTTCTTGCGGATACAATTACGTTCCTGTATCCTTGTCTAACTAATACATAGTCTATTTGATTTCTTACAATTCGCTCTTCTTAATCTGCTGGTGACTTCCAGGTATATAGTCTTCTCTTTGACATTTTGAGCAATGCATTAGCTATAACAAAATTATTGTTTTGGCAAAATTCGATAAGCCTGTCACACCTCTCCTTTCTGTTGCCCAGACCATATCCTCCTGTATATTCTTCTACTTTTTCTTCCCCAACCTTTGCGTTAATGTCTCCCATTATAATTGTTACATCTTGCGTTTTAAAATCCATTAAAACGCAAGATGTAACAATTATAATGGGAGAGTTTAACGCAAAGGTTGGGGAAGCATTTTAATAAAAACAATTTTTTTGGCGAATAAAAAACACATTTTTCATTTTTTTTATTAATTATTTTGATAAAAAAAACATCAAGCTATCAAATATACTTTAAATCCATTTTTTCTATTTTTTGTTTCCATAGTATTTACGTCTAAAGTCAAATATTCTTAATTGGGCCGTTATTAGGTAGGTTTATCTTATCATGTCTTTCTTTATATGAAAAAAAAAGTCGTTAGTAAACTTTCTCCAACGAAAAGATGATAAACGTTCTGCAGGTCTGGTTTACAGACCAAGATCATTTTTTAAGATCTAAAGACATTGCATGTTAGTTTTCATAAATGTATCCAATAGAAAGTATATTAAATAATAAAATACTTTGACTTTAAAATTTTATTAAGACTTGACAATAGACTAAGAATTTTTTAATACATCCCATACAGAAATCTGACACATTATTTAAGATTAAAATCATTATAAAATTAAACTAATACTTCTGGTGTTTTTATAAAAACCTTCGTTTAATCTTTATAAAGAATTAAGAAAACAATTCTTTAAATAATCTGAATAATTAGAATAAAAAAGTGATTTATACCAGTGTAACACGTCCGTTCATTAACACATTTAATAAAGTCTTCTTTACATACTTAATAAGGTTAGTGGGCCAGTATACGTACATATAGAAACCTTGGAAAAACTTCCATATAAGAAACCCATTTAAGATCATTTAAATTTTTCGCATTAATCGATGCTATAAAATTATCAATGAAAGGCCAATTCAGAGTCTGAACGTGTTTCAATTAAATAGTATAAGAAATGCAGTCTGAAAATAATCAAAATATAGGACGCTTTAATCTGTTATCAATAGAATATATTTCACTCCTCAAGTATAGAAAGAAATATACCTATCATCGTTGAATTGCGATTTTGTCCACCGCATCCGTCAGCACACAGTCGTATGTCCGAATAAGATGACAAATCAGCTTGTGATAGTGTATGATAAACTGCTGAAGAGATTTCATTCGAACCTTTCTTATGTTGATGTTCCATCCAAGTATAAATATGAAAGTTTTCTTTAGACATTTTTGCTCTGGAAGTTCCTTGAACCATAGTAAAGTTGTAGGTGTATAACTGTCTGCTGTAATATGCAAATTGGTCAGGGACCTTGGGATTGACCAAATTCTTTTGACAGTCAAATGAATAGGTTATTAAATTAGGATCTACCTTCTTAAGTTTGTCAAAAAAAAGCATTTTCTTTTAGCTTATTTACCTTTTTTTCTATCAATAGTACATTTTTTTATTGACGTCTTTTTCTAATTTAATTTTTTCAGAAATCTGAATGCATTTGGAACAAGCATCTGTTACTGGACTTCCAAATCCAATATTGTATTCTCTTGAAATTATATGATGAAAAAAAGTTTTTTTTTACCTCAATAGTAGCATCTTTGTTGTAAAGCCTCCAAAGTTTGGATATATTTAAATCACTAGACAAATATTGCCGACTTGACTTTGAACGGCAGTAATGGCTTTCGACACCTTTCAAACTTTCCAGAAATTTTCTAACGGCCACTCGTTTTACTTCATATTTTTTGCTTGTGCGATCACCACCACGTTTTTCTCTGGGCATAAGTCCGGTTTCAAGATGTTGCTTTGCAATTCTTTGGACACGAGCTTTAGAAATATTAAGATTGTTTAAAAATGTTTTTTGGCAAACCTGAATATCAAACTACTCCCAATCAGATTTTTTTACAAAGTATTTTACACATACGCCTTTCCTACTGCTATTTTCTTTTTTCTGTCTATCTCGCTTTGGTTGTGAACATCTACAAAATTTTAATATGTATGCAACTTGCTCAACCTTGGCTTTCTCTTGATAAAAGTTACGATGAAAATTGTAAATGTCCCGATTACTTAATTTCATACATTTATATGTTTTTCCGTTATGATAGCACTTAGGATATACTGGCAAGCTTGTCGCAGAATGCCTACAAAAAAATAAAAAAACAATACTTTATTAATAATTTGTCAATTTTAGACAATGCTACAACATACCGCTCACGTTTTAATATTTCTCGTCTCCACTTTGATTTGTCTCCAACAACTTTTCTACTTATACCTCTCTCTGCCGACTTTATTTTTTGCTCCATGTTTAGACCAATGAATTTCGTAGGATTTCAAAAAGTAGAACTTGAATAAATTTATCAAATAAAACAAAAAACAATGAACATATTAGTATACTGCAAAGACAAATGTTTGCTAATATACTGCCTCAACAACCGAATAAAAATAAAATTGTCAGTTTGGATCACGTGCTTCATGTTTCTAGCATTCTTATAGGCTGTGTGGATCAGACGAGTTTTGACACATAAGATGCAGTGGATAAGGCGAGTTTTGCGCTGACAGCAATATTTTGTCGATGAATATTAATGGGATAAAGCAACATTTTTTACGGAAATATTACTGTAAGAGGAGCATATCAACCTTAAGAATACGTTACCATATTAACCTCATTTTTCGTAAAATTTGGATAAGGCGAGTTTTGCTATGAGACGCCTCACATTATAGATAACTACGTTAAATTTATAGTTCACTAATCATGAATAATTTATTGTTTAACGATTGTTTAATATAAAGTTTAATCAGACTCTCAATTTAATTTACAATCAACGTAAAGCAAACAATCGTGAAAACATATTCAAAACAGAAAAACACAATAGTAATTACCTAATATAAAAATAATATAATTTCTTAATGTCGGATTTTTATATAATATAACGTTAATAATAGTTAAAGCCAAAATTATATTTTACATCTGGTGTGTCATTTTCCCATGGATACTTCTTCTCCTTTGTTACTTGTTCGCTTTTTGGTAATCGTTTAAAATTGTCATATCCTAAAGTCAATCTAGCGCCTTGAGAATTTGAAGGAATATCTTTGGGCTCATATGTAGAAGGTTCCTGTATTTTTTGTGCTTCGACGGTTATTGTGAGAAGAGTAATTACGATACATATCTGAAAAAAAAAATAAAAAGTTTATTTTAATGTAAAAAACAAAAATATGTTGTAAATGGATAAATGATTAAAACACAAGAAAATAAACAAAAATATAGACACTCACTGGTTAATTTTAAAACAGAAATAATAAAAGCCAAAACCAAAGTTGGAAAGACAAATGCCATTAACTGCATACATATAATGGAGGGGGAAAATCTCGAGAATTCTGGAAAATTTATAAAAAAACTGAGAACAAGCAAAATGGAAGGTGGTGGAAGATGAAAGAAATGGTGATAAATCCCTTAACTGCGTCGAAATGGGAAGACCATTGTAAAACATTATTGGAAGAAACAAGACCAGAATATTTCCATCAGGAAATATAATCCAGGTTTTGGGAGAGCAGATTATGATAAACGGGAAAAAGGTTAAAAAGCAATAATCTTCCATGACTTCACACCACTTCAACACATTTTGAACACGGATGACTAAAATACAGATAATGTTAAATATAAATAAAAAAAGAAAAGGTTTTATTCTGGTATACCATGAGCATTTGGGGGCCTTATATTGAACGGGTGAAAGGGGAGGCATTAGACTCCAACATTTATACTGAACGTTGATTTCCGAAATTTCTTGATTATATTAATCCACATTACCTCAGCGATAAAATTATATTTTGCCCCAATCTTGGATCATGTCATTGCAATGATAGATCACCAAATGTACCCCTACTGTAGTGTGTAAAAATCTTATCAAAATGAACTGGACTGCAAGAGAAGTTTACAGTAATTATTGATGCCTATGATCAGCCAATCAACCAATTAATGCAAAAGCCCAATTTTTTACCAAGCTAAATGATGTAATCGTAAAAATCGGCAACACAAGTGAAATATCGCTATTAGGAGATTTAAATACCAGAACTGGGAAAATGGAAGGAAAACCGTAGACAAACTTAACGACAATGGCGGAAGACTAATCGACATCTAGGAATATAATGACCTTAAGATAACCAACGGTTTCATTTTCGGTTGCATTTTTTTGGCCATCAGTACATTAAATCTCGATATCTTTTGATCAAAGTATCCTATTGACCAAAAACAAAATGCTTTTTAAAGACAAAGTGTGCAGTTTTTACTACAGACATTAATATTTGTATTTTGAAAGCGATTTACAAAGTGGTAATTGAAACGTGAACAAACTTACTTTAAATTTCAATTGTGACTTATTCCCATTAAAATAGTAATTATGACATAGAAGGAAAAGTAAAATCCTTTTAAAAAAAGACACGAACTACTTCACCAAAAAAATAACGACAGTTGTAATAGTGAACGACAAAGTTCATTCAATGTTGCTAAATAGGCATAACTGTCATTCCTCAACTTACTTACTAACCAGATTTAGCCTCTGCGGACTTTTTCAAGACAGTACTCAAGAGTTGTTTGAAAAGGTTGATAATTGACGACTAGATTGAAATCATTAAAAAAAACGGGTGTGGCAGTCCAGTGAGACTACCGGTAGAAGTAATACTTCTATGCACGCGTTTGCCGTTACAAATTTATAGGGGAGCCAATCTGCACAATCGTTACATATGTAATGCTTTGTATGACTCATTTCGTTATATCTTTGCTAAAGTATAGTAATATACAATAAAATTATAGGAAATATTTAAATTGACAACCTCCAGCAGTGATGAAAGGGAAGATGTAAATTCTTTCCTAACTTAATTTACTTCTAGTAAATGAGTATTTATTATAATTCAATTTTACTTAACTAAGTACGTAATTTTGCTTAACTCTGATATGGTAGTGTTTTCCAATACCATAGAAGGGCTGCAAAACTTAATAGAACATATGGACTGGATATAAACACCAGCAAAACCAAACTAATGATCATCAGCAAGGGAAATGTAACTGGAACAAATCTGTATGTAAACCAAATGAGAATTGAACGTGTCTCACAGTACAACTACTTGGGAACTATAATAAATGAGTCGGGGATAATACCCAAGAGATTAAATGTCGCATCAGAAAGGCAAAAAGTGCATTCTTGACTATGAGCTCTGTGTTCAAGAGCCTTGACCTCACTATAGAAGCAAAAATAAGGCTCCTTAAATGTTACGTGTACTCAGTGCTTCTGTACGGAGTAGAAGGATCCTGAAGATACCATGGACAGACAAAGTCACCAATGAAGAAGTACTGCGAAAGATGAACACAACCGCGGATTTGGTCAACATCGTGAAGGGCCGTAAACTGCATTGCTTGAGACATCTAATGAGAAATCAAGATACGAGCGACTCCAATGCATTTTGCAAGGTAAAATTGAAAGAAAAAGAGCCCCAGGACGAATAATAATATCAAGGCTTGCTAACCTGAGAGCATGGTATAGAAAGACCTCAACATAGCTATTCCAACAAAGTCATTATTGCCAGAATAATCGCCAACGTTCAGAACGGAGAGGCACTCTCAGAAGAAGAAACCCTGCAGAAAAAAATATTAGAATAGAACATCGTTGCAAAAGCGATTAGGAGACCTTTAAAATAAGGTGTCCGTGACCTTGGTTTGTATTAAAAAAAATCGTTAATTACGTCATTACGTTAACACTCATGACGTAATGTCCAACAGATATATAGCAATTGATGTAAATGTAAAAATTAAAATTGATGTGTTTTAAGATTTGATTAAAAGTCGTCTGTTTTTGAAATAATGAATTTATTCCATATTTTTACATCATACTGTATCATATTATTATTCTATTATTATTAAAACGACTTAAAATGATATAAAATAATTACGACCCCATTAATGCATTGAAATATAGAACGTAAAATAAAAGCATATGATACTTATTGTATTATTGGATGTAGTTATTTTTAGGGATTTAGTCATAGTGATTTTTACTTTGTTATTTTTTTAGACTTGTCATCTTAAAGAAGCACAGGTCGAGGTGAAAACCATAAATTTCAACTTTATTATTAGATTATTGGATAAGGTCAGTAGTATAGATTTATTCGATCTTACTTTAAAATTAAGCTAGATATATTATAAAATTAGAATACTAATTATTATTATTATATATGTCAATAGGGACATACAACATTAGATCAATGTCCACAGATGAAAAAGTACATGAACTGGAAGAAGAATTAACAAACATAAAATGGGATATCATAGGCCTATCAGAAACTCGAAGAAAAGAAGAAAACCGAATACAGCTAAAATCTGGTAATCTACTATATTATAAAGGAAATGAAATGAATAGTAAATTTGGAGTAGGATTTATAATAAATAAAGCTATAAGTAAGCACGTCCAAATTATCAAAGGTATATCAGATCGTGTCGCTTATGTCATACTTAAAACAAGAAGAACAACAATTAAAATTATCCAGGTATATGCCCCCACGACAGCTTAAGATGAAGAAAATATCGAACTATTTTATGAAGATATATCAAAGACTATGGAAGAACATAAAAATCATCTTACACTAGTAATTGGAGATTTCAATGCCAAACTGGGTAAAAAACTAAACAAAGAAGAAACTAAAATAGAAGATTTCGGGTATGGTCAGAGAAATTATAGAGGTGATACTTTGATGAACTACCTAGAAGAAAAGCATCTATACGCAATGAACTCCTTTTACAAAAAGAAGCCCCAACGACAGTGGACATGGATCAGCCCTAATGGATCCACAAAAAATGAGATCGACTTCATACTGTCCACGGAACGATATATCATTAAAGATGTAACAGTTCTTAACAGATTCACAACAGGTAGCGATCACAGGATGGTCAGAGCAAAAATTAGTATTGACGGTAACTATGAGATGAAAAGAAAAATAAGTAGAAACTGGAATCTAGTAGATAGAAACAAACTAGGGCAATATAAAGAGATATACAAAGACCTATTAAAAGAACAACTTACCCAAAGATTAGACAGTGACGATAAAGATATAGACGAAATAGACAACATACTTACAGTAACAATGATTACATCAGGAAAAGAAATAGCAAAGAAGGATCTAAAAAAGAACAACTATATATCAACAGAAACAAAGAAGCTTATGGATAAAAGAAGGAAGCTGAACGAAGAAGGCAAAAGGAAATCTATAGAATATGTAGAAATTAATAAAACAATAAGCAGAATGATAAAAGAAAATAAGAGAAAAGAACAAGAAATAAAAATAGAAGAAGTAATACAAAACAACAAAAATATGAAATGCTTAAGGCCGAAATTAGGTAAGTTTGAAATAAACAAAATAAAAGATGTAAATGGAATAGAAACAAACGTTAAAGATGACATCATAATATAATCCACCATTTCTACTCAGAATTATATAAAACAAAAAAGGAACACCAGAAGAAATTAAAAACCAACTTAAGTCAAAATAAAAAATGTCAACTCAGAGCTGCAGCCCGAAATAAGCAAATCAGAAATAAAGAAGGCATTGAAAGAAATGAAAAACAACAAATCGCCTGGAAAAGATGGAATAACTGCAGAGATGCTGAAATATGGTGGAAAAGTGGTAATTAATACTCTACATTCCCTTTTTAACAAGATATTAAAAGAAAAAAGAATCCCAAACAACTGGAAGGAATCAGTAACCATTATCCTACACAAGAAAGGGGATAAAGCAGATATAAAAAACTACCGTCCTATAACACTCCTCAATGTAATGTATAAACTCCTAACAAAAATTTTAACCAATAGATTGACGACAAAATTCGATGGATACCAGTCGAAAGAACAAGCTGGTTTTAGAAAGGGATTCAGCACAAGTGACCATTTACTAAGTATGAAAATACTTATAGAACGAGCAAATGAATACCACATTCCTCTATATATGGCGTTCATAGATTTCGAAAAGGCTTTCGACAGTGTCGAACATTGGGCAGTGAAAAGTTCTTTGATTAACAGCCGAATTGACCACAGATATACGGAACTAATAACCAATATATATAAGGAAGCCAAAACAACAATTAAAGTATATGAAGGAACAAAATCATTACAAATAAGTAGAGGCGTGAGACAGGGTGACACAATATCACCGAAACTTTTCAATCAGGCTCTTGAAGATACTTTTAAAAGATTAGAATGGGAAAAAAAAGGTATAAAAATTTGTGGACAACGCTTGAACCATCTAAGGTACGCTGATGACATCGTATTGATAACCGATAAAAAAGAAGAATTATTTGAAATGATGAAAGAACTGGACGTAGAAGCTGGAAAGATAGGCCTTAATATGAATTACAGCAAGACCAAAACTATAACAAATACAGATGAAGATATCACAATGAGAATATATAATCAATGCGTACTCCCTGTTCTTACTTATGGTTCCCAAACGTGGACATCTACAAAAGCAAACATGGACAAAATCATAAAAACCCAAAGAGCAATGGAAAGACAAATGTTGCACATAAGACTAATGGATAAGAAGAGAAACGAGTGGATAAGAGAGAAAACAAAAGTGAGGGATGTTAGACAAGAAGTTGCAAAATTGAAATGGAGATTTGCCGGACACAATATAAGACAAAAAGAAGACCGATGGAACAAAATTCTTATAAGTTGGAGACCGTGGGAATATAAACGAAGCAGAGGAAGGCCCCAAATGAGATGGTCAGATGATATCAAGAAGCAAGTGGGCTCTAGATGGATGACTGTAGCGACAGACAGAGAAGAATGGAAAAGGATTGGGAAGGCCTATGTCCAAAGATGGACCGAAGAAGGCTAATTAGATAGATAGATTAGATTTTGAAGTGAGTACTTATTAGAGTAGAATTTAGGGGGACGCCTAAAACGCAAAAAAATCGATTTATGAAGAATCTGTACGCCATAGAAGAAAATATTTCAAATAAAACATGTAGCTGAGATAATTTTGAACAAAATTTTATTAGCACTTTTTGCGTAGAATGAACCGTTCTCTCAGAAACAACGCTTAAAGCGACCGGCGATTTTGAATGTCAGTTCCGCGCACGAAATCAATGTTAGATAAAGTGTCGTATTAAGCTTAAAAAACTTTTTTTCCACATTGTTTTCTTAATTTTTTAGGAATTAGAAAGTAGCGTGGACATTTCTGATGATCAAGATCTTAATTATAATTAAGATGAAAGCAATAACGAAGATGAGCCTATTTTAACAGTTATAGTAGAAAAAAAAATAAATCAAGAAAACGAGTGAAACGTATTCAAGATTGGAAGCAACTTAAAAGACAGGAACAAAAACTCAAAGGCGAGGAATATAAAACTAAAATGAAGAAAGGAAAGAAAGCTAATGGTAGAGAAGCTAAAGTCAGCATGCCACTGTAAGCGAAAGTGTCGTGATAAGATTGATAATGCTCAAAGACAGAATATATTTTCGCGATTTTATCAATTAAATAGACACGCTTAAGATCAAGTCTTAGTGGAAAGTGTGAAAGAAAAACTCAAAGATAGGCAATGGCTAGCCCCAGAGAAAAAGGAAAGCAGGAGATCTTTTTCTAGGAAACATTTTTTAAAAGATTCTACCGGAAATCGAACAGAAATTTGTCAAAGCATTTACTTAAGCACATATGACATTTCTATTAAGAAGATAATAGTGGACGTAGAGAATAAATGGCCCATGGTGGGGTATGTCCACCATATGGAAGAGGAATGCATAAAAACCAACCCAAAATTGATGAACAGTTCAAAGATATTGTTCGCGATTACATAAGAAGTTTTCCAGCATATACCAGCCACTATTCCCGTGAAAAATCTTCTAGGCATTATCTTAGCCCGATTTGAATATTTCAAGTACGTATAGACTTTATACTGAAAACTGCAAAGAAAGGAAAGTTGCTTCACTCAAAGAATTTCAGTACAGAAAAATATTTAATGAAGAATTTAATCCTGCTTTTCATCATCCTTCAAATGATACATGTGCAAAGTGTGATCGATTAAATCTTCGCCTTAAGTCATATTATTATAAACAATTAATGGATTCGACCGTTACTTGATGGAAATTCATTTTATGTAACAATAAAACACAAAATTTCCACAAAATTTATAATAAACTCTTATCACTAAAGCTGTTTCGGCTGCTTGCCTTTCTCAAGTGATCTATTTTTGGCATATCTGTTTTTTTTTGTTGATTCCATAGACTAACAAAGATAATCCTTTTATGATTTATAGATTGAAAGCCCTTTTATGTTCTACTATTCGTTTATTAAAATTTCTCCAGTTTGAGCGATGTAAGTTTTTGGGCAGTCGCCACATTAAAGTTTGCACTGTGTAAGTATTGTTAATTTGGCTTTTGTTGTTTTTAATATATTTGTCTGTAAGTTGTTATTTGTTCTGAAAGCTGGTGTTATTTCTTTCTTTTTTATATGTTTGGCTATTTTTGTTGATATTTTGCCTGTATATGTAATCGAGCAGAAGGTATTGAGTTTTTCTCTGGTGGTGGAAATACTAATTTCAAGGCTTTCTTGTGTAGTTTTTGATTTAAAATTGTATTCCGACGTATTATAGAAATTCCGACGTCAAAATTCAACTTTGAGTCAGAATTAAATATCATTAAGTAAATAGCAATAAACAATGGATACAAAGAACAAACAATCAATACAATTTTAAATCAAAAACTACACAAGAAAGCCCTGAAATTAGTATTTCCACCACTAGAGAAAAAACCCAGTACATTCTGCTCGATTACATATACAGGCAAAATATCAATAAAAATAGCCAAACACATAAAAAAGAAAGGAATTACACCAGCTTTCAGAACAAATAAAAACTTAGGCAAATATATTAAAAACAACAAAATCCAAAATAAAATACACTCACACAGTGGTGTGTACAAACTTTAATGTGGCGACTGCCGAAAAACATACATCGGTCAAACTGAGAAATTTTAATAAACGAATAGCAGAGCATAAAAGGGCTTTCAATAATAGAAAAACAGATTATACATACGCATTTCACCTTCTAGATCATAATTATTCTTTTAATAACGAATTTAAAATTCTTCACATTCAAATTGAAGGTCTTAAGCTTAAGCTGTTAGAGTTAGAGTCTATGGAAATCAACAAATTTAAAAACACAGATATAATTCTGAATGACCAACTTGAGACAAACAATTCTCCCCTCCTCAACCTATTTCGTTAAAGACTATAAAGTGTAAACGCATGCCAAAAATAGATCACTTGAGAAAGGCAATTAGCCGAAACAGCTGTAGTGATAAGAGTTTATAATAAATTTTGTGGAAATTTTGAAAACAAAGTTTTGAGTGTTTGATTGTTAAATAAAACAAACCTTAAAGAAAATGAGTTACACGAAAAGATTACAATAGAACAAGATTTAAATAAGCATTATGGCTCAGCGAATACAGCGATTCATGTTCTGGTCAGAATAGAAATAATTTATGTTGCTACAATGTTCTGCAGATTTTCAAGGAGCTACCAGACACAAACTCATTATTATTTGAGATAAACCACTACTTTATGGAGCCGAGGCCGATACGATACGTGCATCCATTGAAAAAGCAGTTTACAGAAAAAACAAACTTAGCGTATTTGAGGTTGGCCAACAAGAATTTTTAAATTATGAAGATGTCCTAAAAAAAGATTTAGTGCACAACAACAAAAAATGAAGTAAGGGATTTGTTACCGTGGATGCAAAACAAACAAATAAAGTTTAAAAAAAATTCCACTTCAGTTTTTGTATAAACCTGACTTTTATGATGGTGATTTAAAAAAGTGGATCTCAGAAGGGGATCCATGCGAAATCGAGATAGTCTTACATTTTCTAAGCAGGTAAAACCTTTAAACCTTAAACAACTACCAATAGCCAACCAAAAATATGATGATTTAATGCAGAAACTACAAATATTTTATTTTTACAGGAAGCTATGTTATTTTTTCTTATATTAAAATACATATTTTATTCCAGGGCCAATTTCCAAGAAAAATTACTATTTCTTAATTTTTAAAGGGCCAAACTCCTTCAAAATTCAAACTTACTAAACATTTGACAACACAATATTTAATAATAAAAAATACTACCTTTATTTTACTTGAAATTTCATTATTATTAATAAAAAATCTGTTTTACCTAAATTTATAATTGATATTTTGCTTTTCTTGTATACTGCTTATTACTCAAAACAACGAAAATGGTGTTGGGCCCTTTTAATACTGAGTCCGATGTATTCACAAGTTATAATTAATTTGCAGTTTAAAATATATTGCTACACAAGTTATTAACGCCTACTTATAAATTGACACCTTACCTGATACAAACTTAACATCTCAACAAATTGTAAGAAATCTTGATAACGAACTAACGTGATGATGTAGTAGCGAATACTTAAACATAAATAAGCAATGAATGAGATGCTGCACCTTCAACCATTTAATTTTTGCATGGTTCGTGATCATGGGCGTACATTATATAAAAAGGTTGTTACAAATGTTAATCACACATAAAAGGTTACATTATGCAAACAATTTAAAAAATTTGGATATATGGGTACTAATAATTAGTTTCCCAGCCCTTCAATTTTTATTATTTAAAAAAAAAACCTAAGCGCTGCCTTGGTTATTTACAACTAGTCACAAAATATTTGTCTAAAGAGCAAATTTTCTCTATTCTTTTTCTTCTTCTTCCTTTGCCCTATCCGTTTCGGACGTTGGCTATTAACAAGGCTATTTTGACTCTGTTTACGGCACATCTGAACAGTTCGGTCGATGTTAGTCCGAACCATTGTCGCAGGTTATGCATCCATGAGTGTCGTCTTCTTCCCGGTCCCCTCCTACTGTCGATTCTTCCTTGGACTCTATTAGTATTGACAATCTTAAATTATTGTTTGTTGTGTTCCCCCAATGATATTTCTCATTTTTTTAACCGGCGTAATCATATCGCTTAACACGCACTGGCCTTTTAGACATAAGCTATTTGCACTTATTCAAAAGGTTTTACACTAAATCGAAAGGTTTAGTTCTTTTGAGTCTTCTCAGTATTCCATGCTGGCAAGGAGTTAAATAGCGTCTACGTTTGCATGGTCATGAGATCTGTTTTCATTATTTACATCTGCGACCATTTCCACATCTAGGTCTCTGTGTAGGTCGCTACTTCTTTTACTTCCTACCAGGGAACATTTACAGTGTCCCTTAATACTTTATTCGGACTGTAGATCATTTTGATGTTACTCGCACTGGCACATCCCAGAGCTGTTTGCCACATTCCCATACCAGCTTCAGCATCATCATCACTCAGCCCTTTGCGTCCACTGCTGGACATAGGCCTCCTCATTTTTGTCCATTGTGCTCTATCTTGAGCACTTTTCATCCATTTCTCCACTCGTCCACCTTTCATCACTGATTCGGGCGACGTGTCCGACCCAGTTAAATTTCAGTGTGGCAATTCGGGAAATTATATCGGTAACTCCTATTCTTCGTCTTAAGTCTTTATTTCTAACTCACTCACGAAGCGATATACTCAGACCTTTCCATTTTCCTCTGAGCTATTTGAACGTTTTAGAACTTGTAGCTGTCAATGTCTCGGCAAGTTTCGGCACCATAAGTCATCACAGGCAACACAAATTGGCAAAATGTTTTACGTTTTAAAGAAACTGGTATATCCCTTTTAAAGATGTCTTTGAGTTTTCCATAGGCTGCCCATGCTAGGTTTATTCTTCTTCGTAGTTCGCATTTTTGGTTGTCTCTTGTGATCTTTATTTCGTATCCAAGATATATGTATTTTTCCACCAGCTCTACTTCGTTGTCTCCAATATTGATATTTCCGCTAGGTACTAGGTTTGTCATGAATTTTGTTTTGGAGATGTTTATTTTAAGACCCACACTGGCACACACTAACTGAAGTTCATGTAGCATTGTACATATCTCCTTGAGGTTGTCCGAGAACAAAAGTATGTCGTCTGCGAATTTCAAATTTGTTAATCTTCTACCGTCAATGTTCAGGCCTTTATCTTTCCAGTTAAGTTTTTTACAAGCATATTCTAGTACTGCGGTAAACAGTTTAGGCAATAAGGTATCACCCTGTCGGACTCCTCTGCCGATTGGGATATGATCCGTGTTTTCATGTAGTTTCACCGACATAGTTGCGTTCTTGTATGATTGTAAATTAACCTGTATAACGGTAGTCAATGCGGCATGCTTGTAGTGCTTCAGGATTTTGCAAATTCCACCGTGTCAACGCTTATGGAAATCTATAAAAGCCAGAACGAGTGGTCGATTGTATTCAATAGTCTTTTCTATTACTTCTCCTTTTTTGTACAATAGAATTACCTCAGCATTGTGCCAGTTGTCGGGTATATTACTGTCCAAAATGCACATGTTAAAAAGGTTTTTTATTTTCTTAAGTAGGCCACCGATTAAGGCCCTAAGTGCCTTCATTTTGATTGCATCAGTAACTACACAATCTTCGCCTGGATGTTTGTTATTCTTGGCTTTTCTTAGCGCTCTTTTTATTTCGTCCATTGTGATTTCCGGTAGTAGTTCTAATCCACCTATCCACCCCCTTCATCCACCAGCTGGAGTGCCTCAAGGCTCAATACTTGCACCAATACTTTACACAGTCTACAATAGTGACATTCCCCGCCCACAGCAAGGATCAGAGTCTCTCCTCCTTTTCGCTGATGATACGGTCATTCTCACTTCAGGCTCCCACAGAGAGGGCGAACGACGGTCTGTATTCGAGAGATCTCAAGAGTACCTTGACAGAGTCGTGAGGTGGTGCAACAAATGGAGGGTTACCATAAACCCCTCCAAAATTCAAGCAATATTATTCAAATCCCCTTACAATCCTCAAGCAGGCCCCAGGGCCGGATATCACTGTTGGGAGAAAACCTGATTCTCAGGAACTCGGTTCTGTACTTGGGAGTTAGTTTTACGAGAACTCTCAACTGGAAAGCCGACGTCCAGGAATCCCTAGATAGGGTGAGACAGAGGTTTAATCTCCTTAAAGTGCTAACCGGTAAAATTGGCGGAACGTCTTCCAAAACTTTGTTGCACACCTACAAGACTTTTGTCAGACCGAAAATCGAATACAAGGCATGCGTTTACCTTTCTCTTAAGAGCCACCAACTGAATGCCATCGCAGCTACAGAACGTAGAATGCTAAGCTTAGATACTGTATGAGAAAAGATTGGTCGTATCCATCAGCCCATATTCACATATTGGCCAACATCACGCCAATAAAGGAAAGAATCCTAACCCCCAGCAGGAAGTATGTCCTAAGAACCATAGCTGGTTCAAACAACCGAGCAAAACGAACATTAAAGACGCCTTGCAATCATAGAGGGCAAATACTCACCAGGTATCCCACTAAGAAAGTTCCGTTTCATCCAGCAAAACTTCTACATAACACTGGACATGAACTTCCTGATGAGTATTTTGAAATTCTTGAAACATTCCCCATCCAATATCGCAGATAATGACTGCGCGCCAAAAACGCTGATAAAGAGCCGTTCCCACTGTATGGCTGGTAACCTCTGAAGTACCTCAACTGGCATCCTAGGCAGATCCCACTTCTTCTTGTGCGTTCTTATCGATTCTTATCGATCACACACATAAGTGATCTTTTCCCCTGCTCCTTAGTAGTCCACTACTTCTTAGCTCGTGCATCATTTAATTGACGTTTCTCACACCCCCACAACTCTGTTAAAAAAAAAGGAGTCACCCATTCCTTGAAGAGACTCAGGCCTAAACAAGGTTAAAACTCATGTGTCATGTCAGTTCTAATCCTCGGTTGACAATACCCTTTTTCCTTGTTAATATTTCTGCTACTTAATCTTCTCTGCTATTTGCTTGGTGTTGGCTTGTGTACAGCAATTTGCAGAAGTCTTCAACTCTTTTAAGGGTTTCCTCTCTGTTGGGTTTCCTCTGTTTAAGATGACCATGTCTATCTTTAATCTCTATTATCTGCCTTGTTCCCGTTCTTTATTCATTTGATCATTGTTCTCAATGGTATGTTCTTGGTTGTATTTTCGAGTGTCTTGTCTAACAACTTTGGATATTTCTTTATTTAATTTTTGTAGTTCGTCGGCTTTAGTTTCCGTCTCGCTTCTTATTTCTCTTCCTTCCTGCATTAGTGGCTAGTATCTTGGCTAATCTTCTCTTCTTCTGAGTTCTAGGGCAGAATTTGTTTTGACATTCCAGTAAGGCATTTGTTAATTTATTATTTAAGTCTTTATATTATTTTCTGTTTCAGGACGACTAAGTATGTTGGAAATACATTGCTGAAAACTATCTACATCTGATAGTTTCATCCATGGTTTTGATTTGCTCTTCTTTTTAATCATCTTATACCTCTCCTTCTTTAAGCTTATTTCTATTTTACCTCATACCATTCTATGATCGCTACTGGTTGCTAAATCTGTTTAGAACCGTGTTGTCTTTAACGGTGTGTTTTTTGTCCGTGATAATAAAATCTCTTTCGTTTTAAGTTTTAGGACTTTGCCATGTCCATCTTCTCTATGATTTCTTTTTGAAAAAACTGTTCATTTGAAATATTTCACGTTGCAGCATGAACCTTAACAGTACTTTGCCACGTTCATTTCTACCATCCAAGTGTTTCTGTAGGGTTAGATTTCATTTCTGTTTTGGCTCAGGCTGAGTATAAAATAAACAACTGCTCAAATCTTAACATGTGACATAGCAAATGAAAGGGGAGAATAAACCAAATATATTCAGATAGAAAAAACAAACAGAGAGACTACCAAAAGGCACTACACATCATCTTCTTTATTAATGAACGTATAGCAATATATGGATGATAATAATATACTATAAGGTAAATTTGCTTTATTGACCTAAAGAAGGCCTCTGACTAAGTGTAAAACAAACAACTAGCATAATACTGGCATATATCAAAATCTACTAGCATTAAATCAAAGGACGTAAAACGTATATTATATATACTGTATATAGCGTATAGCGTAAACTACTAGACGAGGAGAATATCGAAATCTTGGTAAGGCTGTTCAATAGAATTTATGATACTGGTTACATTCCGCGAGAATGGCTGCAGTCATCCTTTGTGATGATCCCAAAAACAGCTAATGCCACAAAATGCAATGAACACCGCTTAATCAGTTTAATGAGTCACTTGTTGAAAGTCTTCCTTAGGATATTACACTCAAGAATGTATAAGATACTAGAAGAACTTAGCGGGTCAACACAATTCGGTTTTAAGGGAGGACTAGGAACAAGAGAGGCAATTTTATGTTTGAACACCTTAATACAAAACTGCTTAGATCAACGAAAAGATGTCTACCTCACCTTCATCGACTACGAGAAGGCATTTGACAATGTTAAACATGATATCATGATGGAACTACTACATAGGGCCAACATTGACCAGAAGGAGATCAGAATTATTCAGAATCTATACTGGAATCAAATGGCAAAGGTGAGGATTGATCAAGACCAATATACGGATGAATTTGAAATCCGGAAAGGTGTCCGCCAAGGCTGCATACTCTCTCCGATGCTTTTTAATTTATATGTTGAAAATATATTTGCGGAAGCATTAGGAAGATACGGAATTAGGCATTAAGGTGAACGGCATACCAATTAGCAACCTACGCTATGCGGACGACACAGTGATTATAACTGATAATTGGAAGATCAGCAGTTATTACTTGATAGGGTGAATAGCATAGGTAAAAAATATGGCCTCAAAATCAACATTTTGAAAACGAAATATATGGTCATTAGCAGAAACCCTCCAGAAAACCCGATATTATGCATAGGTGACAATCGTATAAATCGCGTGAAAACTTTTAAATACCTTGGCACCACAATCAATGACCAATCGGATCCACAACACGAGATAAAAACCCGAATACAAATGGCAAGACAAGCTTTTGTAAAATTCAGACCGCTCCTATGTAATCAACACCTAAACTTCGAAATACGCTACAGAATGGTCAAGTGCTACATATGGTCCATCTTGCTTTATGGCATGGAAACGTGGACTTTGAAAAAAACATCTATCAACAAACTTGAAGCATTTGAAATGTGGTCATTGAGAAGAATGATGCGCATACCTTGGGTGGATAGAGTTCGAAACGATGACGTCCTTAATAGAGCCAACGTGGAAAGAGAACTCTTTGAATTAATTAAAAAACGCAAGATTGGTTACCTTGGGCACATATTAAGAGGAGCAAAATATGAAATACCACAGTTAATCCTACAAGGGAAGATCGAAGGTAGGAGAGGAGCCGGCCGCAAACAATTGTCCTGGTTAAGGAATATTAAAGAATGGACAGGAATACACAATACAGGTGAGCTGTGTCACGCCGCCAAGAACAGAATTCTAGTAATGAGATAGTCGCCTACGCACTTTGGTGTATGGCATGTTAAGATATAGCGTGCCATCAATGTGAACAAAGGATTAAGGTACAATAAGTAGAAAGGAGTAATATTACAATATCGTAATAAATAAAATTAATTAAGAAGAAGGAAATTAGTTTTTAGCAGCTACCATTGGCTTTGGTTTCTTCACAAATAAATATACAACTACGCACGTACTATATCCGGATTTCGAAGAAAAAAAAACAGTTAAGATAATTTAACTGATAGAGTTTACATAATTTTTCTCTCTGTAATTTATACCGTAAAAAATCCATCAATTGTAGTGGATGATGCTACGGTCGTGACTTAAAATAATTATTGTTTATAATAAATATTCATGTTAAATTGCTTGCCGATATTATAACGTCGGTTGTATATACATGACTACAACTGAACGAAAATAGTCAAAAATGGTATAATAGAACAAAATTCATGAATATTTCAAACAATCTAGGTACTAGTTTCTTCTTTTTCTTCCTCTATATAAGCAATTTTGCCTTTTCATTGAAAAGTTGTTACCTCCTCTTCTACCACTTGGTGATTTGTCCCTTGCTATATTAAGGACTCTTGTGCCAGTCACATTTTGTTCTGATCTCGTCACTTCTTATTCGGCCTCTCGGCTTGTTCTCTCTAATTCTTCTGAAAATTCTCATTTCTGCTGTTTCCAGTACTATCTGTGTCTTGACTATAGCGAAGTGGTAATAATATCGAGAAGGAAACATCTAAACTTAGAAACGAAAACACAAATATATAAATTTGTAGTAAAATTTACATTATTATGTCTATGCATATACCACTAAAACGAGACCAGAAACTAGCACAACAACCCTAGCCATACACGTGCTGCTAGTTTTGTTTAGGACCGTATTAATACGCATGTGCAGCTTCCTTCTCTTCTGCTTCTTTCCCTTTAGTGTTTATGTCGCCTGTTCCCTTTCTAGGATCTCTTTCCTTTTTATTATTCTCGTTATTGCTCCAGAATTTCTTTGTATTTATTTTCTCCCCTTCCCGCCACTTCCATTATGTTATTCGCCCAAAAATCACTCCACCCTCTGGTTCGTGAACCTCATGCAATTGAATAAAGTGTTTTGCTGTGTAGTTAACCCCGCAGTCAACGCAGTTGTCCTCTTCTTACTTCTCTATCCTTACCATGTAGGTTCTAAAGGAGCCGTGCCCTTAAAGAACTGTGTGAAGAAGTAGTTATAGTTATTCTCCATATGGCCGTATTCTACCCAGTCTCGCAGGTCCGGTATTAGTGCTCTTGTTCATTCCCACTCTGCTTGCCATTTTGTCTTGGTAACCCCTCTCTCATCTGCTTTCTCGTTTTCATGGCTAGCCCTCCACTTGCGCTGTCGTAGAAAATCTAAAGGGTGCCTCCACTACGATCTATAAATCGCGAATTACATCTATATGTTTTCCAATGGATAATATCAAAACTACTTGTGTAATCGCTCTTTTGCTTCGGTCGAGAAGTAAACGACGAAAGCATCGTTATTGGATTCATCTGTTAACAAATCAAAGATTCATCTGTTATTGCATTCATCGTTATTGGATTCATCTGTTAACAAATCAAAGATTTTTAAAAGACAGTTTTACATGTTATTTGAAGATTTATGTGAACATCCTGAAAAAAAATTTCAATACTATTATTGCTGTACTCTTTGATATGAGTTGTTTTTTGTAGAGTGCTAATCTTTTTTCAACTGCTTTAATCAACTGCTCTGAATAAATAGTACTCAAAATGCCCCAACATTTCCAGCATATTCCTCGTTGACTGACATTTTTTAAAAATTGAATACTAAATATTCTTGAAGACACACTAGACTTAGCTGGCTTCAGAATTGCGACTAAACAATCTTAAGACAACACACAGCCCTGCCGTTCGGCAGGGCTGTGTGTTGTCTCCAACCTTGTTCAATGTCTACGCGGAAGAAGTTATTAAAAAAGCTCTTATGAACGAAGAAGCCGGAATAAAGATCAACGGTCACCCCATTTGCAATATCCGATATGCTGATGATACCGCGCTCATAGCAGAAAATATAGACGACCTACAGAGATTACTAAACAAAGTGGTAGAAGCAAGTGAAGAATTTGGTCTGTCACTGAATACAAAGAAGACCAAATTCATGATAATTACAAAGAAACGTATCAATAATATCAACTTAAATGTAGGACAGAATCTCATTGAACAAGTACAAAATTACAATTACCTCGGAACAAATATTAACGAGTCAAACGAATACACCAGAGAAATAAGAATAAGAATAGAGAAAGCCCGCAGTGCCTTTAACAATATGAAACAAATGTTGTGTAGCCGTAACCTAAGCCTAAAGCTGAAAATACGAATGAATGCTTAAATGTTATGTTTTCTCGGTCCTGTTGTATGGGGTGGAGGCGTGGACACTAAATAAGCAATGTATGGGTAAGCTGGAGGCATTTGAGATGTGGGCGTACCGAAGAATGTTAAAAATCTCCTGGAAGGATAAGATAACTAACCAAGTTGTATTAGACAGGATGAACAAACAAAAGGAGGTCGTATTGAGTGTTAAAATAAGGAAACTACAATACCTGGGACATATTACACGTGGGAATAAATATCAACTGTTACAACTAATTATGCAAGGAAAGATTGAAGGTAGGCGCAGCATAGGTAGGAGAAGAATGTCATGGTTGAGAAACCTCAGGGAGTGGTTTGCTTGCACTTCCATACAATTGTTCCGAGCGGCAGCCTCCAGGGTCAAAATTGCCATGATGATAGCCAACCTTCGTAGCGGAGATGGCACGTGAAGAAGAAGAAATCTTAAGTGGATGCATGTCTATGCTAATCCGTATGATTCATTGTGGTAGGCGACTATCGCTTCGCGGTAAAAATAAGACAGGTTGCGTTTTCTGTGGTTATTTCGTCGCAACTGGATTTACCTATATTTGAAACAATGTGTTCAATATTTCCGATTAAACAATCGCGTGACTACAAATTGCAAGTGGAGGGCTAGCCTTTTATGCAGTTCTTACATGATTGCTGTTTCTCTAACTAGTATGTAGGTGAATTGGTGGCACTCTTGCTATCACTTATAAGGTAACTATCATCTTAATAAGTCTCTCTAAGTGAACTTATATGCACAGACATTACCTGATGCCATACTGGTGCTGCGTATAGTATGGTAGAGACGTTACTTTCATAAGAATTCTTCTTCTATCTGTTCCTAGACCTCCTACGTTTGGCATAAACTTTGTTAGCGCTGATGTTCTTTGATCGGAATTTTTCGCGGCATATATTACGTGTTCACCAAAGCTCTGTTTGGTGTCCAGTACTACGCCCAGATATTTGTCTTTCTTGACAGGTAGTATACTTTCTCCTGCCAAAGTGAAGGAGATAGATGAGAATGACCTTAAAATCATAAAGAACTTTATATGAATCAAGTGGCATCTGTGAGAGTAGGACTGGAGTAGGCATCATATTTCTCATCGAAAAAGATGTACGACAGGGTTGTGTTCTGTCATCACTCCTTTTTAATCTTTACTCTGAAACGATTTTCGATAGAGCCTTAAGTGACACTGAAGATGGAATGAAAATCAACGGACAGACTATTAGTAATCTTCGCTATGCTGATGATACTGTCATAATAGCTGATAGCCAAGCAGCGCTACAACGACTAATATATAGAATAAACACTGAAGGAGAACGACTGGGCTTGAAGATTAATATAGACAAGACGAAGGTAATGGTGGTTAGTAGAACACGAAATATGCAATTAAATATAAAGATAAACTATATAAGAACATGCAAAAGGTCCCCAAGTTCAGATATCTCGGTAGTTGGAATAACTGAAGATCTAGATCCAGACATAGAAATACGTAGCATTGAGCAAGCCAGAACAGCATTTACTAATATGAGAACCTTGCTAAGCATGAGCAGCCTTAACTTAACACTTCAATATCGTTTTGTAAAATGTGAAGATAGAAGGAAAACGGGGCATCGGAAGAAAGAAATGCTCATGGCTTGAAAACATAAGGGATTGGACAAACCTAGATGCCCATGCACTCTTTAGAGCCACACAAGATCGAGAGGAGTATGCCAGAATTGTCGCCAATATCCACTAATTGGATAGGGCACCATAAGAAGAGAAGAAGAAGAATAGTCTGATGATTTTCCCCAGCTCACGTTAATGAATGAATATGTTCTTGATGTCCAGAATAAGTGCGACCGTCCCATACCCCTACATGCCGTTTTCTCCCTTACTAACTTGTTTATGGCGTTTACGACAGATCTGCCTTTTCTTAACGACAGGATTCTCTTTTCCTCTATTTCTTTTTCGAGCCTTGACTTAATGAGTCTTCTATTTAGCCTTTTCCTCAAGATTTGTCTTTATTCTTTTCGGTGAAATTCTGTCAGGTCCGGGTGTCTTCCCTATCTTTAGTGCCTTTCCTGCTTCCACTATCTTTTTAATTGTGAAGCCATTTGTTGGTGACTCCGTAGGTATTATTTGGAAGGATTCCTCCGCTTTTTGCGAACGAACACTGCAAGATTAAATGCGAAGGAGTAGCCATACGAGAATCGTAGATAAAATGTGCTTAGATAGGTAATATTGAGAAGTTACCAACAGATAAATAACGAAGAACAATAAGCCAGAATTGTACATTTATGACTAAAGTATTATACCTATAGACATTATAAGTAAGATTTCCTTAAGAAACAGGATAGGAAATCAGGTCATTAGTTTATAAATAAATCATAAATGGTAAAAGAATTTTAACGATTTATACAAAAAATTATTAGGCCTTAATCATTTCATTATCCAAAACCATGATCCAAAACTATTGTAAAATGAATGCGATGTTATCATACTAAATGTAGACAACATTAATCACAAAGAGCCTACTTCAATATTGCCTAACACTTAACACATGAAACTTTTAATTCTTACTATTTTGTTTACCAATATTTCTATATTTAATTTTTGTGCACATACACATATTATATATTATACGATAGATTTAATCAGAATAAATTATTTTTTATTTACTCAGTGATCTATCAATCTCTGTCATACAACTAAATCTATCATAAACATATTTGTATGAAAATTCAATCAGTCTTGGTATTTCTTAGAATTTCTAGTTATTGTGCTATCGAATATTATTTCAGCAAGTTGTTTGTCTGGGAATAAAAATAGGATTTTAAATTATTTTAGTAATTTCAGTTAAAAGTTGTTATCCTGTTGTCGTTGTCCATAATTGTTATGATATTTAATACCCGTTACGGTTGGTAACAATGTTTTAGACATAACCTTATTTTATGGTGTCGTGCCAGCAGAAAATTTTAAAAATTCTTGTAATTGTTTAGACATTTCGCAACAATTGTGAACAATTTTGGAAAATATTGCTTAAAAGCTATAATTCTAGATGTAAGATCAAAGTTTTGTAGTCAAAATGGCTGGTGTATTCGATTTAGAACTGCATGATGTTGAAACTGTAGAAGTAGATGATTCAGACGATGCAATCGAAATTGAAGAGGTAAACGAACTAATTATTAAAAAATATATTTATTTATTTTGTGTGCTACAAATTTAACAATAAATTTTATGTAGAAAAACTTTAATTTTAAGAGTTTTATACAATATAGTTTTCAATGTCATATCCAAGATTTCTACTGATTAGAAACCATACGTTTTTATTATTTCACAAAATATCTAGATTTATAATAGCCTATTGTTTACATTTATAATTAATCAAGAAACCATAAAATTTTCTATATGAATACTTGCTAATTCTTTTCTTTTATTTTTAGGATGAATATGATCAAAATCCTAATATTAATGCAATTGTTGAGTAAGTAATAAATAATTAAGTTAGCTATGTATAATGTGGATACTTTATATCAGTTTACTGATTGAGCAATTTTTTAACATTCAATTTCCTTGTGGTTGTCTACATGATTTTGATAATAAATACTATTTTTATATGGAAATTTTAATATTTTCCTTTGTCAAATTCTAGTTTATTCTTTATTTCTTCCTTGTGATTTTCTATTTGTTGAATAAAATCTGTGCTATAATCTATAGTATTTGCTTAGTCACATTTACTTCTCATTAACCACAATAACCAACTTATCATATATGGAGTATTGTTGAGTAAACATTGTTGGATTCTATAATGAAGGAAAATGTAAATTTGTTTTTCTTATAATCACCTGTTTAGGTTGGTTATCAAGTTTGCTATTGTAAGCTTTTATTGCTATTGTTTAGAACTTATCTATATTAATATTGTCTAGGATATCCCATTACTTGCATTTTATTCATTGACCACCATAACTATGTATTTCTTTCTGTATTAAGATAATAAGCAGGGTATGTTTTCATAGTTTCTTCCTTCAATATATTTTTTATGGGTACTGAGGTATTGTTTTTTGCCTAATCCAGATAATCCCATGGTAGGTTTTCCTTATATATGTTTGAGTACCTACATAAAAAATTGTTGCCTATTTTAAGTCCTTTCTACTGCTGTAGATAGACTTTTTTATAAGTGTGTTTTTTAATTTTGTACTTTTGTGGACCTTCTCTAAAAAAATTTCGGATAAAATACACCATTTGGTGCTTATTTTATGAATATTTCTGGGAAAATTGAAAAATCACCTTATGTTTTGGTTAATTCGTCCATGTATAAAAAAATAGGGTAGTTTTTTTAAGTTTTAGAGGCTTATCGTTCAGTTTTTTTTTTTTTAATAATCAAAAAACCATTGGTTTATTAGAATTGGACAAGCAGATTCAGAGAAAAGTGTTATACCAGTAGGAAGATGGTAGTTTTGACAAAAACGCATTAAAAGTCTTTTTATCATATTATTGAATTAAAGGTTGATAATTTTTTACCCTTTCCTTTTTATTTTCATTATTTTATTAAAAAACATTGCTAATATTTAATAAATAATATAGTCTTTGGAGAATGCACTGAGACACATAGGCAGGACCTTTTCAAGGCCCAGATACTTGCTGATCAGATGTGAGTATTGTGATGACTAGTTTCTCTTTATACAAGGAAAGAGAGGGATGTGGAATGGTGTGGAATTGACTGAAGCCTAAATTGGTACCAACTGGCACCAAAACAGTTGTTAGGTCATATTTTATTTCTTCAGTTTATCATTACATATTTTTTAGTAGATCGATATAGTGTTTCAGTAAATCAGTAAATTGAATGTGAAATCAGTAGATCTACTAAAAAATTAGTAGACCTGGTAACCCTACGAGAGGTAGTAATGGGCAATGTACAGTCACAAAACATGGCAGTCTTTTCAAAGGTTTATTAAATGAATGTTACCTGTCCTCTTTCTTTTTTTGTCTAAGAGAAACTCTCTTGTCTCTGTATATTATAAAGATTTATTCATCCATAAAGTATTCTTTATAAGGTTTATATCACTCTATTTTGTAGAGTATCGCATTGCAAAAAGTACATATTTTATCTGATTTATACATCTTTGAAGTATTAGTCAGATAATTTATAAAATGAATGGATAATTTGCTCCAATAAGTTGTCCATTAAATTATGAATGAGGACTCTATTAAACAATATGTTGACAACTCCATTGAATGATACTTGAAGGTGTACTTTTTATTAATAGAATATGTGTTGCTCAGATAGAGAATTGTGATTACTATTATCTTATTTTTTTGTAAATGTTGCTTCATTTGTGATTAAAGTATTTTTTATTACTACAAGCATCCACTGGTACACTATTTGGTAATAATCAAAGTCCTAACAATTGGAAAACTTGAAATGATGAGTCGCTAGTTTAAAAGAACTTACTGTCATATGTCTATTTATTTTAACATTTTTACACTTCATCTTCGTAAAGAGTACAGATGGTGGCAGTTTGAATGGGCAAACTGCTGATGTAATCTCAGAATGAAAGTATTCCTTACACCATCTTGTAGCTTTTATCAAGCTCGGATTTTGTAGTTTAGGTACTTAAAGAGCCATCCATGAGAGGACTTTTGATTTTGTTTCTTTATTGTTTATAAGTTTATGTCTCAATTTTCTTCCAATTCTTATGAAAATAATTTTACACTTCTGTTATATGGTAGAGACAAGGCAGCTCTTCATATTAACCGTTTTCCACACTGCAATACCACACCTTCCAACTTAGAAATTAATACTCTTATGTTTGTGTCCAGGTGTCACTTATTTCTGTAACAATCATGTTTTATTATCAGGGTACTAATGTAATATTGACATGGATGCTTTGTCTCTCCAACCATTTTTTAAAATCAGCAGCCTTAAAGAGTGGAAGAGGAAAGTACATAGAATCAGTGTTGAGATAAGCAATACCTGCTTATATACTCTTCAAATTGCGAACAATCGGGTCATAGTTGCAAATAACAGAGACACTATTGAGTATATGATCCATAAACTAATTGACAAATACTCAAGAATGGAATTGGACATCAATATTGACAAAATAAAGTATTTATGTATTGGTTGAGAAGAAAATGAAGATTTCTAAGACTATAAGTACCTGGGTAAGATTTAATCAAACTGGAACAGATGATAAGAAAACTAAATTCGTAATTATACAAACAAAAAGACCAATACAATGTCTTAATAATATTTTATGGAGTAATCAGATATATATATAAAAAAAGAAAATTTAATGTCTATGAGATTATGATCAAGAGCAGCTATATTATTTAGTATCATAACTTGGAAACAATCCGAAAAAACGTCGAAATAGTGAGGATGGTGAGAGGTCCATACCAGTTGATCTGGTATGGACATTTAAATCAAATGAATAATGAGAGGCTCACAAAACAATGTTTGTAATGAACATAAGGAGCAAGGAAGATCAAAAATTAGTTGTATGGTTGGCATCACTGGCGATAAATCCAAGAAACATCAGGGATGAAATATGGCGTAACAGGAAAGAATAGCAATTCGACCAAAATATATACTGCTTTAGACTTACAAGCTACATAGAAGGAGCTGAAGTTTACAACTTATAAATAGTAACCACTTTGAACTGCAAACAGTTTTTTAAGCAACTGGTAGAGTTCAAAAAAGTCATTTTGCTGTGGATGTCTGGGTATAAAGAATGTGACAGCTGTAGTTCAGTGGCTGTGATACTAGCTTGTCAAGCCGGAGGACCAGAGTTCAATCCCTGTCACTGACACAGAAATTTTTAATTCATAATTTAACTGTTAATTTTAAAATTTTAATTGTCCTATCTACCTAAGTGGTAGCAAATGCATGTGACTTTACAGAGTTATCACAGGTGTTCTCACTGGACACTGCTTAATATTATATCAAGAAGATCTTAAAACCTGACCAGGTAACAAATATCTCTCCTAAACAGTTAGCCTAGATCTGTTGGTCTAAGCGTAGATTAGGGTGTGCACAAAAGATCTGTGATGTCACAGTGTGGAAAGATCTGCGAGGTCAATTGACACCTTTGTAATCTACAACCTACTTGTTTCCTTTCTCATATTTTCAGGTTGTATTTCATTTTTCGTTTTGCACCGAAAAGTACTATGTAAAATACAACATATTGCACATGGAGTAATTTTCATGTGTAGCATTTTGTAGTTTTTGTTAGTATCTACCGATTATTTAAATATATCCAGTATTTTGATCTTAAATTCTTCCGGATTGTTCTTCCATTCCTTTAGTTTTTCTTATTTCAATCCCCCTATAGCAAAGTGCTTTTGATCATCATTTCATATGCATTTTTTTATGATCCCTCAAAACAAAATGTACAATTGATTCAGTTATTTTCTTTTTTTACTCATACCATTCTCCATCTGACGATATATCCAAAGATATATCGTCCATTGAAACTTTAGTTGTTTCACAAGTAAACCCATTACTCATTGCATATAAGTAATTTTATTAATCAATCCGAACCTTCAAACAGACTGGTTGAACACCTGAATATTAGTACAGTTAAAAATATTTCTTTTTGCAGAAATAAATTGCATTTTTCCATGTTTTGTACATAAACTGACAAAAAGGAACAAGTTAATTAGTGGAAGCAAATTCTAAATTATTTTGCAGAATGTATTTGAACAATATTTGGCAAAGCAATCTGATTTTAGTGATAGCTTAATTTTTTCGTACTAAAACACTCCTAAATACTTTTGATCATAATAATATAACTTTTTTTCGTTTCCATTTCCACTTCGGAAATCATTCTCAAAATACAAACATTAGTAAATTTAGAAGTTAAATTAAATTTAAATCCATTTAAATAGTAACTACTTTAAAATGCCACAAGAAAAGAGCTTCAGAACACTATTAAGAAAATTTATAATAGTTTCGATATTATGTGATATTATTATATATACAATAGCACTAAAGGCATTAGATATCCATGGCTTGAAAAGTTTGTTCTTTCCTCATTTTCGCTTTTCTTTATGTACTGAGATCTTCTTTGGCTCTATATGTGATTTTTCTCCATTCCTTCTTGTTATTCGTTTTTCTTTTCTGGTTTTTAATCCAATTTTTTCCATATCTTTTTCTATCTCCTGATTCCATCTGTTAGCTATAGTGTAGTTTAGTACCCTTTTTGGAGTACTTTTGTTCATTTTTGAGTAAATTTTGAGAGTAAATTTTGTTAATTTTTTATCATTGTCCATGTCTCACTGGAGTATGTTACTATTGGTTGTATAGTTGTTTTGTATAACTGTATTTTTGCCTTTCTTGATAAAACTTGCTTTTCAACATTCCACTAAGAGCATGAACACTTGCCCATTCTCTGCCATTATTCTAGCTTGTATTTCTTCTTTAATGTTAGGTTTACGTGATATTACTGCACCTAGGTATGTAAATCTTTCTACCATTTCAAATTCGTATGATGATCCTTCTTCTACTTCTACTTTAAACTTTTGTCCGTCCCTGAACTGATCATCTATCCACTGCATATATTTTGTTTTAATTTCATTTATGTAAAGTCCCATTTTCTTCGCTGCTTTTACTATTCGGTGTACTATCTTTGTAGCTCTTTGTTCCTCTTGCCAGCAACACTACATCATCCGCAAATGCTAAAACTTGGTGTCTATTATGATATAGGAGTCCTTCTATATTGATTTTCGCTTCTCACATTATTTTTTCTAGGCATAAATTGAAGAATAATGATGACAAAGGATCGCCCTGCCTTAATCCTTCGTTTACTATAAATTTGTCCGATGAATGATTGTTTACTTTGACTTTGTTTTCTGTATTTTCTAAAGTAAGATGTATCATGTTACGCAACTTTCTGCTAACTCCCATTTCCTCAAGGGTCTCTTTTAATTCCGTCCTCTTTATTCTATCGTATGCTTGCTGGAAGTCGATGAATAGCGCTATCGTTGGTAAGTTATGTTCATAGCTTTCTTCTTGTAATTCTCTGATTACGAAAACTTGGTCCGTTGTGCTTCTCCCTCGTCTAAATCCGCATTGATATTCGCCTATTATATTTTTAACTGCTTTTTCTAGCTTATTTTATAATTTTATATACGGTATTTAGTGTATGAAATCGTTGTCTTTCGTAATTGTATTACACCATATGCTTTTTCCATATTCCAAAATGTAATACTTAGTTCCATATTTTAAAATTTTTAAGTAAATTATCATTATATTATCTTTCTTTGTGGTAACCATTGCGATCTCATTCCTCATTCAATTTTATATTGTGTGTAATAATAAATTTGTGTAATGGCTATCCCATTGTTCCTTTTCTATTAATTGAGAAATAACTATGGAATTAAATATTCAATATATTTTTTTCACTAGATATGCAAGGAAAATAAATTATTGTAATTTGCAAATGTTTGAATACTCTCAATGGTGGCAATAAAAAATGCGTAGGATATTTTATAAGTGCGTGTTGTGACAAGCCCATCCCTTGAGGTTGAAGTAAAAAAATATTACTGTAGAAGTGGATGAATTCGACAACAATGTGTAGGTGTTTTTATGGGTTTACAGTTTCAGTTAAAATTAGGTTTACTTAATGTACTGTATTTTATTGACTTGCATGAATAATATATATGACTACCTTTGTTGTAAATTTTGAGATAAAACAGTCCATTCATGATCTAAAAAATTTCCTCACTTAAGTATCTTTTATTACAGTTTTTCCCAGTTTTTTCTGGTCGTTATTTTTTAACTCAATCATTGGAAGGATTCTATTTTATTTTTCTTAATAAGTACCTTACTTATTTTTATCAATATTTTTTTCAAGATAAATATTTTATTTAAAGAACATTTATTTAGCTCTTTTCTGAACTCAAGTTTCCGAACTTTAATAATAACCATGGATTTTGGGAGGAAAATTCCCATAGTATTGTACATGGATTTAATCTTTCAAACCAGCTTTATACAGGTAAATTTTTGCCTAAATACCCATTACTGTTATGATTCTATGCACAGTGTAGATTAAAACTTCTTAGAAATTCAGGTAAAACTAAAAGGTCACTGACTTTTACATTTCCAAAGGTCGTTAGGGATTATCTACTTGTAAGGTTAAGCACCTCCTTGTAAATATGTAGATGTGACACGTCCCGACAAGTTAATTTTTAACCCCACAGGTATCTTCGGTAACAACACTAAAATTGCTTATTTAAAATATCCTCCAGTTAAAATGTTACCAGGCCTATCGTCCTTTAATTTTTTTTCATGTTTTATAATATTATGAAGAGTATTGTTTTAACTGTAGTATAAGATTTTATAGAAAGATAATAATCGGTTTTAGCCCAGACTGTAGGGGAAAAAAGGGCGATTTTACACTGTAATCCAGGAATTTACGTAATGTGGCCTAGGTTATAAAAGCCAGCTCGGGAGCAATCCCCAGTTCATTCAACAAAAAATTATTGGTTATTGTTTATTTATGAGCCTTTATAGGTGCAAAATACGTATTTTTTGAGTTTTTTTCATTTTTTGCCTAAAGTAAGTGTTGTAATGGGAAATTTCTGTATAGATTATGAAATTACTCTAAAGACCTTCAATTTGAGCCGGTATACGTTTAATTTAATATATTTGTTATTGCAAAAATGACGAATGAAGGTCAAAATTAAAAAAACGTAATATTTATTGCAAAATTGCTTTTTTTATTTCAAATATATTACATTCAAGCCTATAAAATTACGAATCGAATGAGCCGTAGTAGGCCTAGATCGCTTAATTTGTTGCTGAGATACGTTAATTAGTTTATCCCACAACCTACAACTTTGAATGCTCATAGGATTGCAAAAAAAATGGTAGAGGTCTAATTCTTGTTTCATTCTCTTCCTAAAGCCATAAATTTTCATATTCCACTGGAAAATAATGAAAAAAATGTTTAACCCGTTAAAAAAATTATTTATGAAGTTGTAAAGCAGTTATAAACATTTAGAGCTGTAGCACCCCCTATGTACTCTACAAATTTCTAATTTGCAGATTATTGTAGCTGGCTTCGAGACGAAGATTAAAAAAAAGAGTTTTCTACAACCAATAAGAGCCGAGTTAGCATTTTTTTTTTAAATCACAGAGGCTTTATTAATAACAATTAAGAAACGAATCTGGCTACTTTTCATTATTTTCCAGTGGATTATGAAAATTTACGGCTTTAAGAAGAGAATGAAACAAGAATTAGCCCTCTACCATTTTTTGGCAATCCTATGAGTATTCAAAGTTGAAGATCGTGGGATAAACTAATTAACGTATATCAGCAACAAATTAAGTGATCTAGGCCTACTACGGCTCATTCGATTCGTAATTTTATAGTCTTGAATGTCACACATTTAAAATAAATAAAAAAGCAATCTTGCTATAAATATTACGTTTTTTAATTTTGACATTCATTCGTCATTTTTGCGATAACAAATAAATCAAATTGAACATATACCGGCTCAAATTGAAGGTCTTTTAGAGTACTTTCATAATCTATACATAAATTACCCATTACAATACTTACTTTAAACAAAAAAATGAAAAAAACTCAAAAAATACGTATTTTGCACCTGAAGGGTACAGGGCCAAAAGGGGACAAGTCGCAATTTTTCTTGTGGTGCCATCTTGTAGCAATTTTAACGTAGAAGTGGTCAGCGACTGGTTACACGTCCTAAAAGCGCTTAGTTCCCGTGAAATACTAATTCTAATTTACGTATACACCACCAATAGGGGGCAAGTCCTTATCAGGCAGGTCCTAAAAGGGTAAAGTCCATATAAACAGCTAATAGACGTTAATCTAATACGCGCAGTTTAGAGTTAGGTTCGTCGGTTTAGTTTGTTTTCATTGTTTTTTAAGTGATTTAAAAGTAAATAACAATGAATACAGAAAACAATAGTAGTGGAAATGAGACTGAAGTAGTGCCTAAACAGAATGAATAAAAAAAAGGAAAAAGCACGGCAGAATGAGAGATGTCATGAAAAAAATTAGACTGCAGAGTCACGAGGTAGGTGCAACCTGTAAGTGTCGTAAACAATGTTTTCAAAATGTGCCCGAAGAAGCAAGAAAAACTGTACTCAAAATTTTAACACAATGACTTCTATTAATGAGCAGAACTCATACTTATGTGGATTGATTACAGTACTGCCTATTCGCCGAAGAAGGCCTAGGAAAGATGAAAACGAAGCAAATTTGAGAAGTGCTGCATATTCTTACAGGGTACGTTTTAGCACTGATAATAGCTTAAAAGAAATAAATATTTGTAGACAAGCTTTTATGTCTATTCATGGAATAAAGAAAAAAAAATAGAGATATTACAAAATTTACTAAAAATGACTGGAGTCGCCCCTAAAGATAAAAGGGGAGAAAATAAAAACCATCCTAGAAAATAGGAATCCAACGTTCTTGTAGCAATATACGAACATATATAAAGTCATTTAAAGGCAGGAAAAGCCACTATAGTGTGAATGATAGTAAAAAATTATACTTACCTGAAGAGTTTAAACATAAAAAAGATGTTCAAAATGTTTTGCGAGTTGAACCCTTCTATGAAAATATCTTACAAGTCTTACAGAACAATCTTTAATACAAAATTTAACATAGCCTTTGGATATCCCAGAACTGATACATGTAGTTCCTGTGATGAGTTTCTTATAAAAATAAAATCTCTTCAGTCTGATATTTTAAACAGTAGTTTCGATCTTGCTGAAAATGAACGCTTGCAAAAGGAAATACGCCAGCTTACGATACAAAATGATGTACACAAAAGAAAGCCTGAGGTATTTTACAGTAGAAAAAGAGCTGCGAAGAAAAAAACTCGAACCTCTGTGACTCACGAAGCTATTTGTCTCGATTTTGGAAAAAATCTCAGTGTCCCAAACATAACAAACGATGTTTACTATAAGAGCCAACTGAACATCTATGCCTTTAATGTCCACATTCTATCTACAGCAAAAAGTGTGTTTTACATTTACCCGGAAACAATTGGCAAAAAGGGAAGTGACGATGTATGCTCAATGCTGAATCACTTTCTTTGGAATTTTCTCGATATACAAGTGAAATCGCTTGAAATATTCTGCGACTCGTGTGGGGGACAAAATAAAAATTTCACCATGTTTCGTTTTTTGCATTATATTGTCCACAATACACGTAGACTTGATTATGTTAAAGTTACTTTCCCTATTCGTGGTCATTCCTATATGGAACCGGATAAAAAATGTCCTTTCAGTTCCCGTCCAATTCGAGAATTAGAAATACATCAAGATAATCGTAGATTGATATATTACCGGGAGTCCTATAATGGAGCATGGGAGTCAGCAATAGTGAAGGAAAAAGATAGTAAGCGAAAGGGACCAGTGCTACTACAAAATGAATTTGAACTTGCTCCGTATTCTTATTCAGGTATAAAAACTTATTAATATCTTGGAATACTATTATTAAACAACATTATTTTTAGGTCTTTTACCAATCTCAGCTTAAAATTTAAATGCCTACAAGATTTGAAACGATTCTGTGGTGACGAAGCAAAACAATTTTTTGATAACCTGCCTAAGAATTAGAATTATTTCATATTAATAACTTTTGTCTACTTGTCATTTTAACTTGTTTTTTTTTTTGGACTTGGCCCCTTTAGGCCAATAATGTTTGATGGTTTGACCAATTAAAGCTTCTGTTCTATTTTTTATAATATCAATATAAATTTAATTTCTTCTGTGTGTTTCATTAATTACTTAAGTAACTGATCTAATCAATAGAGGTCATGATAACCATCAATAATTTATCAATAACTGGTTTTAAAATTTAAACTTCGTTTTGTTCGAAATAAACATTTGGTGACTTAGCTCTTTATGGACCTGTACCCTTCACCTATAAATGCTCATAAATAAACAATAACCAAAAATTTTTTGTTGAATGAACTGGGGGATTGCTCCTGATGTTGCCCTTTATAACCTAGACCACATTACATAAATTCCTAGATTAGAGAGTACCTACTTTTTCCCTCACAGCCTGGGATAATATTAAAAGTTTTTACAATAACGTCTGATATATAATCGTCACTGTCCTTTGTCTCGTCGTATTTCTGATTAAATTCCTTCTTATTAAGTTTTTTGTTCTGACTCCTGTTTTCATGTCATTAATCATTAGGAATTGTTTTGAAATTTTCTCCTATATAATTCTCTATTATATATTGATAACATTTAGTATACATATGTATGTAATATGTAATATCTGAACCTCAAATCGCCTCAGAATTAATAAAAGTTCTCTTAAATTATTAGCCATTATAGAGTATAATAACTGAAGGTAAAATAAAGGGCCGGAGAAGAGTAGACAGAATATGAAGATGTCATGGTTTTGCAATATCAGAACTTGGACGGCATGAACGTTTAACAGTTACTAAGAGTGGCACAGAATAGAGAAGATTTTGATGTAGTGATCGCAAACCTTCAATAATGGTGTGCACCCAGAAGAAGATATAGTATATATTATAGAGTTATATTACTATTTATGGATTTGACGAAAGCAAAAATACAGATTTACAACTTTTCCGAGATTTTTTTTTGGTAAATTCCAACTCGAGTTCGATAAACCATATGAGCGTTTGTTTCTTTATTCCTGTATTTTTCCATCGACTGATGATCTGTCTTGCATAAAGCCAAACTGCTTATCTGACATTTCGGTTTCTTCACGTAACCGTCTATCAATTGGAACCCGGTGGATTTCTCTGGCCGAGAAAGATCCATACTGCGATAATCAAAGGAATTCATGATTTTACTGTAAGTTTACATTAAATGCAAATGTTTAGGCTTAACAATATGTTGATAATCATTTTATCTAATAATTAATCAACACAAAATCGTCTAAATTTTTTTGTTTTAGATATTGCGAATGTTCTAAATCTTAATTATCTTAAATATCAAATAAAGAAAAGAGAAATGTTATCAGAACGTGATATCTGTTATTATATTAGGTATTGAATCGAATTAACTGTGCAGATTATTGTGTCATATATATATATATATATATATATATATATTATATATATATATATATATATATATATATATATATATATATATAATGTATGTATTAATTACAATATTCAATGTACTGGATTGATACGAATAAAAAGATTCCTTCTACAAAAGAGAGTCGACTTGATAGTGTATTTCAACCATTATCAGTTGAACTATCTTCAATATTATTTCCAGTCAATATAGAAACACCTCCACCTTGAACTAATACTGTTCCTCCTATCAATCTCAGTCCTTCTTCTCAATAATATCAAAGTATAAAGAAAACACTTCTTATATACTGAGGAATTGTAACAACTCCGGGCTTTGTGACCATTAACTCATAACAAAGTGGCCACCAAGGTCTTAACACTAACAAATCGGACTAAATAGAGATTTTAGACCTCTCTGAGGTGGGTTAGAATGCAAAGAAAGGAATCGTGGTAGTCTTACCTACATAATCTATTCTCAGTAGATTTTCTTTCTTTCTTAGTTTGAAAAGATATAAACTTCTTAAACGGTGTTATCGCTCTGGCTGAAACTTGAATGAAGACACTCTGGTTCTTCAAGGCCTAAGAGATTTGTATTCAAATATCTACTGGAACAGTTCTTGCTTTAGTTTTTTGGGATTGCCAAGGAGTATTCATGAATAATTGTCTGAATAATAGTAGACCAAAAATTACTATTCGACCATATTAACTACCCTACGAGAACAAGTTATGGAGAGAACATGAGGAAAATTGTCCCAAAAGTATTTTGCTTTTATAGTAGAATGTTCATACATACAAATCGCATATTGCAAACAATACGTGAATTAGGGTTCTTGCCCCAAAAGTATTTTGCTTTTATAGTAGAATGTTAATAGATACAAATCGCATATTGCAAACAATACGTGAATTAGGGTTCGAATTGCTCAAACATCCCCCTTATTCTGCAGATCTAGCTCCGTTCGGCTATCATATCCTTCCTCAGCCGAAAAAAGTTATGAGTTTGTAAATTTTCCCCAATGAAGAGGCGCTAGATGCAGTGTATATCTAGTTTGTAGAGCAAGAAAAACATTTTAGGAAGGTTTAAAGGCGTCGCTGATTCGTTGTAATAAATGGATGCAATTACGACGACTATGATGAATAATAAAATATTTTGACTTTCAAATTTTGTTTATTTGTAATTATATTGTGTATAATCGATAGACTTCCTCTTGTGTTGTTTAAATTGAACTTTCTAACTGATCTACTGTTCGTTGCAAGATATTTCGGATTTAATCTTCCAGGTATAGTTGTATACAGCAGGGTTGTCCAACTGGCGGCCCGCGGGCCGCATCCGGCCCGCGAGGCTATTTGTTGTGGCCCACGTAAGATTTTCGAAAACATATATTTTCTTTAAATGCTGCCATTATAAAAAAAGATTTTTTCATTTATTTTATATTTTATGGTTTAGCAGTGTTTTTACATCACAAGTACTGTACCGCGTGCCACTTCGCGGATGTGTAACGAACACAATCGTCCTCCACCACTATGAGAACTGCACTGATTACTGGGCATGACAGTTCACGCAGGCAACACCTCCCACTGCTTACCATCCGTCGCCTGCTGCCATCGTGCCAGTGTGCTACTGACACGTAGGCTAGTCGGCTAATCTATTACGTTGCTAGTGAACAGTGAACTTGATTAATTCTTTGTCTTGATTCCTCTTATACAATAATAAGTGTAAAACCAGTAAAACGGAAAATTGATAGTGAGAACAGAATTTAGAAAGAAATTGGGAGAGTGATTACTTGATTGCTAATTACACTCTCAAACGCATTCTTTGCATGCATCTTATACCGTGTCGCTTGAGCTGGCAAAGGCAAAAAACCTTTCACTGATGGCAATTTGATAAAAAAATGTGCTGTTGAATTGGCCAAAGCTTTCAGTGATTCTAAAATGGCGGAGAAATTTGAATCAGTGCCACTTTCACATCAAACCATACAAAGAAGAATTGTTGCTATGGGTGAGCAATTAGAAAAAATCTATGCTTAGCCTGGTTAAGAAAAGTTCATATTTCTCACTTTGTTTGGATAAAAGCAGATGATTAGAGGTGGAAATCGATCTCTTTTACACAGGCAACTTAAGCAGTTTTTAGTGGAAACAGAGGCTGAATATGGAGACTTGCTAATGTACAACCATGTAAGGTGGCTGAGTGCAGGAAAGTGCATGGAACGATTTTTTGCCATAAGAAAGGAAATCCCTGCATTCCTCAACAAATACGTTTCATCTGACACAACTGAACTGGAAGAGAAGTTTAAGGATCCAGAATTCTTAAGACAGGTAGCTTTTATAACAGATCTGACTAATCATCTTAACATGTTAAACTTGAGTCTTCAAGGAAGAAACCAGACGGTTTCAGATTTGATCAGAATGGATTAAACGGATTACGGAATAAGCTGAACGTGTTTAAACGTACTTTGGAAAAGAACAACCTGACACACTTCCCTAGCTGTCTGCAAATAGCAGAAGAATTCAACGGTAAGGAAAATATTGAGTTTTCATGCTGCATTTTACAAATTGAACAAGTTATTAATGAATTCAATACGAGATTTGAACAAATTGAAAGTCTCAAAAGCAGTGTACTACTTTATAATAACCCTCTTGGAGGAACCATTGATGACAACCACCCAACTTACAGCTTGAGTTATGTGATCTTCAAGCAGACATGTTCCTAATCACCAGACAAGAAACGGGACCTTTTCAAATTACTGTCAAAGGAGAAATTTCCAAACCTGCGAGATTTTGGACTGAAAATGACGTCAATGTTCGGAAGCACATATACATGTGAAAGTGCCTTTTCCTCCATGAAATACATAAATAATAAAAACAGAAGCAACCTTACCGATTCTTCCTTACGTCATCTTATGAGAGTGTCTACAACTGAACTGGAGGTGGACATTTCTTCATTAGTGGATGAAGCCTATCGACTACAGTCCTCACACTAATTGGATACATCTTTTTCGTTGCTTTTGTAATGTTTGTCTTGATTGTTGAAAAGTGTTATCAATAAATTTTCCGTTTTATAAAAAAATGTAGTTGTTGAGCAATAAAAGAAATAATACTCTTTTTTGTTTTAATTATTTTTATACCTCACTTTATTTTGTTATTACTTGTAACAAAAGTATTATATGGCCCGCGACAACATCAAAGGTTTAAGTTTTGGCCCTTGAGGCATTGGAACTTGGACACCCCTGGTATACAGGGTCGGACTTATATACTGATACATTTTATCAAAATTACGGCAATCGCACAAAGTAAAAGAAATAAGAAGTAAGTAATAAATAAAATAAGTAATACTTTTATATTAAAATATATATTTAACATAGTGAAAAAATACAACAATAATAATTTTAAACTAACTGTCGTTCTACATTTAAATCGGTATCACTATCATCGCTATCGTTTATATCTATAACTACTCTATAATGTTTTTTAACTGTAGGTATTTTTCTTCTAGTGTTTGGACATGCTCTATACATTTTTTCCAATTATGTGCTGTAATATTATTACATTCGGTCTTAATTAAATCTACAACAGTCGAACATTATTTCGACTGTTTAATTCGAAAAGAATTGTTATTTTTCCTCACATTACCCTGTTGTGGTTTTACTTTTAATTGAGACCACAACTATTCTATTGGATTCAGTACACAATAGTAAGGAGGTAATCTTAAGACTTTATGACCATAATTCTCAGCTAGCCTGTCGATAACATAATTTTTTCACATTTAACTAATTTTAATAGTTCTACAAGTTGTTTTTTGTGTAAGAATCCATAAAATATATTTCATGTTTTGATAAAAATTCTTGAATTTCAGCCTTGTTTAAATTATTGTTTGGAATTTTACTCTTTAGTCTACAATGATACGGAGTATTATCCAGAGCTATTTCTTTTTAATTTAGGTGGTAATTGCTGCTCAAACCACTTTTTAAACAAAGTACTGTCCATATCTTGATGATAATCTAAGAGACAATCACTTACACTCTTAGCAAAGAGTAATAAATCTTCTACTCATCTGATTCTCGATTCCATACAAATTCTCGTTCCTGTGAAACTGGTTTCTGGTTTAACTTATTATCAGATAAATTAACACTGCAAATTGAATTAGTGACGGATAAGTAAAAGTTAACCTATCTATATGTTTCAAAACCCCTTAATTTCTGTAGAATCTATGGAGAAGCTATGAGCATATTAACGTATGTATTAAAAACGGCGTAGGTAGGCGTGGCTAACGATAATACCAATATGGCGGTGGGATCAGGGCCAGACTCAATAATATTAAAACTACTATACAAATATGGCTAGTTATACAGAAGTTTTAATCATAATCTAAAAAAGTGCAATACATTTTAATAAACTATGATTTATTTATCCCGCGGTAAACACTAAAAACACGATATATATTATACATAAAGATAAATTAATACAGTCAAATACTATTAATTTATTCTCTGAAGTACGGGCCATTACTTTGTTTACATATTTGTATACTAACCTGTGGAACGATATTCCTGAAATTTTTTTATTAACATTGCTTCTGCTACTGCAACTACGTTTAGAACAAGAAACCATTATTATGCACTATCACAATACATTATTACAGTTTCTATAAAAGTATTATAAAACTAAAAATATTCGAAAAACAACAAATGTAAACAAACATATACGATCTGTCAAAAGTGTCAAAACAATATTAACAATATGGCCGAAGTGAGGTCGTTTTTAGTCACGTGATGCCCTCTCCATAGATTCTAACTCGATGGTAGAATCTCAAACTGTGACAATAACACCTGTCAATTAATGAAACGTCAAATATCATTATTTAAATTATACTACATTATATGTTCATCAAATTTTTGTTGTATAGTTTCACATACTTATTAGGACGTCATTTTTCGACATTTTAATCCACAACTTTATGGAGGTTTTTATAAAATTTTGATCTATCTTTAGGTTTACAATTTTCAGGTCTATATACATTTACTACTTTTAGGATTATTTTTTTAGCTCCTAGTTACACTTCCAGACTTCCTTCTAAAAAGCATTCTACACCTCCGTAATTTTTTGTCTACTTTTTTATTAGTAGAACTACCCCTTTTATTCCCACGTTCTTTGGGATTATATACAAGGAAACATTCTGCTAGTCATTGCTGTCTATTCAGTTTTATTTCGTTTTTTGTTTGTACATTTAGGACAGTAGAATAATAATAATTTCAAAATATAGTATTTTTCCTCGAATCCTTACGTGGAATGACGAGTTATCCAAATCTACATAATCATTTCTTATCGAGTAAATTTATGTTTGTTATTCCCAAATATATTTTAAAATAATGTATTAATCATTATGCAAACTAGAAGTAAATGGCCAGATATCTGTGTAAGTGTTAATAAATGATATGTCATTCTAATAAACGATAAATGATTGTTAACAATTCAGAAAAATAGAAAGTTTTGGTTTTTAAAGCTTATCTAATAGATCGTACAGCAACTTTCCTACATTGTCATTTGCGAATCAACTTTTCTTTTTAATCTCTTTATCTATGTCTCTTTTTCGAGACAATTGCTAGCATACTTACCTGAACGAAACCCGTGCCAATTTAGTTCGTTTTTTTCCTACTTTCTCTTTCTGTCTTTATCCAATTTTATTATAAATCAAAAATATGTGTTTATTTAGTTCTTTCATTAGTTTTTATTTGCCCAGAATAATCAACTCTTCTTTTTGACTTTGCATAATTTTTGTTTTGTCGTAGTTCATATTTAATCCTGGTTTTTCCCATTTCTTGATGTAGTTGTTGAATTATTCTCTTCAGTTCTTAGTCCGTCGTTAAAAGGACTAAATCGTCTACGAACGTTGGATGGTTTAATTGTTAAGATTAATTTCGCATTGCTTCCATTGTAGTTTGATGAAAATATCTTCACTTTTGAAATTTGGCGATCATCGTTATTATATGAACTTTCTTCACTGCTGCTCTAAAAAGCTGCTTGGACGAGTAATTAAACGACTCTGCGGTAGTGGTGCAAATTTTCACATTTCTATTCCACTAGTAGTCCAGTGAAAAGTTATATTGAGATTACACGTTTGAGAGGACGCAATTTTATTTTTTGATGTTTGAGAGTGTATGTATAAGCTTAAGTTCAAGTTTGTGGGGTGGCCATCTTTGTCCCGCGGGTGCCATCGGCCACCACCTTTGTCCTCCTAGCCACCACATTTGTCCGTAGGCTCCACCTTTGTCCTTCGGCCGCCATCTTAGGAAAAGGGTTTTCACGTTGTATCTCATAAATTAGCAACTCTATAGAAAATTTTATTTAACATTATTTATAGCAGATTAAATTATATATTTATAGCAAATTACTTTTTATCGTAAAATTGAAAATAAAAATAACTAAAAATTTTGAAAACATTTTCTTTTGAGCCTTATAGCTTTTTTCTAGACATTTGAAAATAAAATGATATCAGACCAATATTATAAAGGGTTTTTCATAGAGTAATTTTCACTATAATTGTACTCCGAAGTTGACCGGGTTCTTGAATACTCACCATCTTGGAATAAGGGATGCAAAGGGTTTTCGCGCTGTATCTCGTAATCTAGCAACACTACAAAATATTTTAATTACTATTTATAACTGGGAATAAGCCACAATTAAAGATAAAAATACGTTTATTGACGTTTCAATTTCCAATTCGGAAATCGTTCTCAAAATACAAACAGTAAATTAAACAAATTTTGTTTTTTGTTACATAGTGAAAAAATTCTTCTAATAATTTAATTTTATCTGACTCATTTATATTGACAATTCAGACATACATTATGCATTTTAAAGTAGACGACTTTAAAATGATATTGCCAATATTGTTGAGTTGCGCTCCTGGGACGACTTTACTTATAAGATAGTTCATTCGATTACATGAAATCAACTTTAACTTGAGAATATCCGTCAGAAAAAATCATAGCATGTAATTCGTCTTTAAAAAGACAAACACATGACATGATGACAGTAAAATTCTCCTGTTAGTGATTCCATAGTAAATTATGAGGGAAAAACCAGGAAAAAAACCTCATAATACTATCCCGACATTGTAAGTATTTGTTCGTGAATTTAGTTTACCTTCAACAAACATCAAAATTCTGATTTTATATGTTACGTTATTTAAAAAACATAAATGATGTATCCTCTATATGTTACTGACTTACTAATACTGGTATTTTCTTATTAATAACTTCCTCTTTCAATATTGGTAACCAGATCCTACTACATTCTGCCGAGGAATTTGCGACACAATTGGCCTCATTTAGCATAATTAGAGCCGCTTCTTTGATTTTTCTTTTGAGCATAAAAGGATTATCGGAAAAACTTAAAGGATAGGAAATAAATTCAACATTTCAACAACATTCAAAACAACAAACACGTTGAGATCTATTTTGTCCAAAACCAAACCTAACAATGAACAAGAAAGGACAAAGAATTGCATTTATAAAATACCTTGTGAATGCGATCAGTTTTATTTAGGTGAATCATCAAGGCCATTAAATGTTAGAATAAGTGAACATCAATCTTATATTAAAAATAGAGAATTTGATAGATCTCAAATATGTAAACACGCATGGGATAATGAACATAGGGTTCAATGGAATAATTCAAATATAGTCCTAAAAGAAACGGATGGTAAAAAAAGAAAAATCAAAGAAGCGGCTCTAATTATGCTAAATGAGGCCAATTGTGTCGCAAATTCCTCGGCAGAATGTAGTAGGATCTGGTTACCAATATTGAAAGAGGAAGTTATTAATAAGAAAATACCAGTATTAGTAAGTCAGTAACATATAGAGGATACATCATTTATGTTTTTTAAATAACGTAACATATAAAATCAGAATTTTGATGTTTGTTGAAGGTAAACTAAATTCACGAACAAATACTTACAATGTCGGGATAGTATTATGAGGTTTTTTTCCTGTTTTTCCCTCATAATTTACTATGGAATCACTAACAGGAGAATTTTACTGTCATCATGTCATGTGTTTGTCTTTTTAAAGACGAATTACATGCTATGATTTTTTCTGACGGATATTCTCAAGTTAAAGTTGATTTCATGTAATCGAATGAACTATCTTATAAGTAAAGTCGTCCCAGGAGCGCAACTCAACAATATTGGCAATATCATTTTAAAGTCGTCTACTTTAAAATGCATAATGTATGTCTGAATTGTCAATATAAATGAGTCAGATAAAATTAAATTATTAGAAGAATTTTTTCACTATGTAACAAAAAAACAAAATTTGTTTAATTTACTATTTGTATTTTGAGAACGATTTCCGAATTGGAAATTGAAACGTCAATAAACGTATTTTTATCTTTAATTGTGGCTTATTCCCAGTTATAAATAGTAATTAATTTACAATGCCACAAGAAAATTGCTTCAGAACAATACAAAATATTTTATTTAACATTTAAAAGTTGTAAACAAAAATAACTAAAAATTTTTGAAAAAATTTTCTTCTGGGCCTTATAACTTTTTTTCTAGTAATCTTACAATAAAAAGACATAAGAGCAATATTAGAGTTTTCAACGAATAATTTTCACTACATCTGTTTAATTTCATGAATTTCCCTATGTTTCACAGCACTCCGAAGTTGACCGGGTTATTAAAAACTGATAAAAATACGATAAAAATGAACCATTCGGCTTATTGTTTTATCGTATACTGTTTTATTCATATAATTTATTATTTTGTTAACATTACTATGGTATTATTAGGTTATTATCGACTTTTTTTTCGACCACCTATGAGTTAGAGTCTGAGAGCGCGTTTTTTTAAGTATTAGGCATAACTGCTCACTGATAATTTCCAGGCGAGATAATATTAAGCATAATTATATATTTAAAAAGTTGTTTTCCAGCCATTGTTTTTTCATTTTCTTTGATGGTTCAGGCTGCGGTCTAGGATATAATTCAGTATCGAAGGTGAATGTTCGCGAAAGAACGGAAGTTAGAATTGACGTCATTCTGGATAATTCATCTTCGAATTCTTCGATTAATTTTAATCTTTCCATGATGTCACTGCATGATTCACCAGGATAATTGAGGTACACTGCAGAGCATTTGAGGCCTAGTTGTTGGCAAACACACTGCTGCGACGGTTTTCCTCGCATCTGCAGAAAATTAATTACAGAAGTTCGGGGGTGCTGGAGTTTTCAAAGTTTTGATTGGTATTAGAGGTCCCATGAATGTCCTGTCAAGGGGTTGTATTTTGTGTGATGGCTGGGGTGGGAGTGATACAATTGCAACATAGTTTTGTCTGGCCAAATGGATTAAGTCAATATTTTGGATGTGACTGAAATGTTCGTCTAAGATGAGAAGGACAGGATTCTCTTACGAAGATTTTACAAAGGCTATATAGTGTTGGAACCACATTGTAAACAGATTTGCTTGTATCCATCTTAAGAGATGTGCCACAAATATGGATCTCGGTGGAGCCCCTTTTTTTAGTTGATCGATTAAATTCTTGCGTGGAAGAAATAACTAAAGGGGAAACGAAGATTCCAGGTGCATTCATACAGGCAACTATTGTAATGAGAGATCCACGCTCAGCCGATGTCAGTGCAGCAACTTGCCTTTTTTCACGCAAACCAATTACTTTAGCCACTTTTGACTGTACGATAGATATACCACTTTCATCTACATTGAAAATTCTATCAGGAGTGAATTTTTCTTTGTCATTAACCGTTTCTACAAGATTAAGAAATCTATCGGTATTTTCTTTACTGAATCCTAAAGCTCTTGCAAAGGACGTGCCAATTGGTTTTCGTTCTGATAACTTCTTTTTGTGGTGTTTTAAAAACGACTTGCCCATTTTTGCCCAACCATTACATGTTTGAAAGGGTGCTGAACGTGATTCTTTTCAGCTAATTGTACAGCCATTCTTCGTAAATCTGTTCGTGTAAGGCCAAAGCATGATGTTTTCATGACTAAACAATAATTAACTATTTCATTCTCAAGCTGCTTGCTAAACACCGGTGGCCTACCAACTTTTGTAAGAGACGCATCTAAGGTATTTCCATATTTTTCTTTGATCGATCGTTGAAAAGTTGATCTTGGCACATTATACATATTACTGACTTTTAGGGGGCCCACATTAGGACATTTTGGGGGCCCGGATTAAGCAACGCTTAACTAAAATTTAAATATCAAATTATTTATTTTAAAAATAAACTAAAGCTAAATGTTAGACCATGAATCAGTAGCTTGTAATGTCCTCTTTAAAATAATACAATGGTTAAAGTACTTACCAATATAATATTAAATTCCGGCAACACAAACTAAAAGTGCGCCAAAACTTTCCAAACCAAAATTTAGCTTATTTACTGACTACACCTCAAACGAGTTACGACAGCGACTGAAATAGTTGGCCGTGCTTTGGTCTCATAAGGAACCTCACATTGAACAGTGTTTCCTCTTTGCAACTGTACCTTACATATACAGTGACGAGTGCCTCACCAGTCACCACCCGGCCTTTTAACGTAAGAGATAGAAAACACAGTTACCTTGTGAAATAAAAACACATGAAACTCGTAGAGGTGGGAAATAATCGATAGAAACCTATAATTTACATTACATACCACTATCGATAGTCTCACCTCGGTCATAATTATTATGTTTGACGTCGTATGTGTGACGTATTTCCATTTTTTAATTTCGCATAAAGTAAAAACTAATTGACCACAGTAAAGCAAAAATGTGAATAAAATAATTTAATTAATAGTGGTTATTTAATCTAAAGTTTTAAATTATTAACCAAGAATAATTTCTACTATGATTTGAGGAGTTTTATACACTCTTGTCACGGAATAATTATCAATCCTTCGTGGATTAGTGGTAAGAATTCGACACTGGGATGCAGACGATTAGAGTTCAAAACCCACATGTGTTTTCTTTTTTTTTTTAATAATTTGAAATTATGCAGAGATCGTTTTGCTTTTGAACATTTATGTCAGTCGTTACTAGTATTAGAAGTGTAAAGACAGTAAAACTGGAATTGAATTTGAATTATTTTGTATTTCCGTTTTATAACATTGGAATAAGAATAAATTGTAAATAATGAGCTTTTCGAAAACTTGTTACCTAATATGTATCATTTTTTCTATTATTTTTTGGTTGATAAAACAAAACTTTTATCCTTGGTGTGAATTGAACCCCAATCTTCTTGTCAATAGACCACGTCTCTAACTATTACACCAATTCCACATACATTAATTGTTTTCGAACGGAACATACCTACCTTTATTTTATCAAGGTAGGTATATTTACTCAAATATTTCAGTTGAGTTATTTTTATTATTAACTAAACTTAAAGATTTATAATTTAAAATCGCTATTAATTAATGTTTTTTACTATAATATATCTTAAAATATTCAATTATTTATTCTAACATCAGAAATTATTAAAATAAAATATTTTCGAGGTTATCCGTATAATTATGACTGAAGTCAAATAGCCACGTCTAACGTCTGAAGGTATGAGACTATCGATAGTGGTAATGTAATGTAATGTAAATTATAGGTTTCTATCGATTATTTCCTACCTCTACGAGTTTCATCTCTTTTTATTTCACAAGGTAACTGTGTTTTCTATCTCGTACGTTAAAAAGCCGGGTGGTAAGGCACTCAACACTGTATATCAACCTAGGGGCCTTCTTTAGGAATAGGGACTGGGTTTGGGCAAGTTCCTCTATATATTAATAGATGTTTACTGCATTTGTTCCATATTTATTGAAGTGTCTGCATGGTGTTTAATGTTTTGTTTTATAATCACTGTACTTTCACCTCTTGCAGCATTTGCTGGATGAATTGTGTGATACTACTACTACTACTGACTACACCTTTAGCTTCATATAATTTTCATTTGCAAAAAAGTTTCAAAGACAAGACCAATGTCTATTTTTTGTTGATATACATACATCTGCAGAGTATACTTATGTTTTAGTAGACTATTAGTATTCCAAGCTATTAGTTTAATTTCTTCCAGAGCAATTTTTAGGTCTCGATGGAGCTCTTTTATTGCTAACTTCTAATTTTGGCAGTCTTATCATAACATATTTTTTGAAGGCTTCTTTCTTTTTTTCCTGTTATTGAGCATATCCATAATAGCATGTCTTCAATATTTTGTTTTTGTTTTACGTTACATCGTTTCCCTTTACCACAGCGCTTCATGTATTTTGTGAAAAATACATATTTTATATTGTTTTTAATTGTAAAAGCATTAGGAATGTAGCAAGAGTATCATAATTCATATGTTTATTTATTTTGATTTTTTAGTCCTGATTTTAATCTACCATGTGTAATTTTCATTTACGGTCATTTCATATAGATATTGACACCGAAGAAAAATTCTACATATTTCTAAATTACTCCTTGACCATACTACCAGAATGATTGTCTTTTATGCTACAATAATGTATGCCGCTGTGTGTCGGTTTTACAACGTCCTCCTACGTCTTTCGGTTTTCAATCTTTACCAATAAATATAACCCATTAAATAAAATTGCGACGTTAGTTCTGTGTTCAGTACATAAAATTAATTTTATTATTATGTGATTTACTTGCTATTCCGTCATGATATTACGTAAATGATTACATCGTATAAATTTAGTTTATATAATATTGAGTGACAAAAAGGCATTATTAAAAGCTAATTTTCATCTTTCCTTTCAGATCCGACGATACCGAAACGGTTCATCTGACTGAACAAAATGTGAACCCGGGCCAGGAAAAAACCGGACCCCAAGACTTTGAATTACGCAAAGTTCTGGGCAAAGGAGGTTATGGGAAAGTATTTCAAGTTAGAAAAATTACGGGGAAAGATGCCAATACTGTCTTTGCCATGAAGGTTCTCCGCAAGGCTTCCATAGTTAGAAATCAAAAAGATACTGCCCATACGAAAGCAGAACGAAATATTTTAGAAGAAGTTAAGGTAAGATTAGTAATCTAAATAAATAACTTCGTATGTTTAGGATCTTTGTTTATTATTTACAGCTATAATTATTGAATAAAAAAAAACAAAGAAAAGGTGTCGTAAATCTAGTCTAAAAAGTATGATTTTTATACATAAAGGTGAAGATGAATATTCATATTCAAAAACATTATTTAATAAAGTCTTAGGATCGTTCTTCTTTCTCTCTCTCTCTCTCTCTCTCTCTCTCTCTCTCTCTCTCTGTACCATGTCCATTACTGAACGTTGGCTATCTAATTGGCTACCATAATTTTATTCACTGCAGCACTGGAGCGAACGATGAAGACTGATTAAACCACTCACGTAGATTATGAAGCCATAATATTCATCTTGGACCGTGACCCTCTTTCCACATACTTTACCCGAAACAATAAGATGGAGGACTCCCAATTTTCGTATGTTTTCGGTTTTCACTACTTCGGGTTGCGTTTTTTGAGCTTGTAATATCTTCATTTGTCACTTTGTCAACTCAGCTAATGCCCGAATACCCTCACATTTGAATGCCTCTCTTGTTCCAAAACTATTGTGGAAAGTAAATTGCGTATCACTAATTTCTCCTTCAATTCTAGTCAATTATCCGAAGAAAGATTCTTAAAACGTGACTTATAAGACTGATTACCTGATTATAGTCGGAACACTTTATAGCATTTCCTTTTTTGGAAGCATCACAGCATGTTAACCCAGTGTGTTGGTATTTCTCCTGTTTCGTATACTTCATTTAAAACGTTAAGAAAATATTTATTCCCTTTATTTCCAAATATATAGATCGTCCCGGTCTTTGTGACGCCGGTGGGCGGGGCTTCTTTCTCATTGGCCGATGGCCGGGGCTTGTGACGCCAGAGTGGAATGGCTGGTCTCAAGTGCCCCATATTCTGCCGTCTCCGTTATTTCGTAATCAGCATCACCACTCTAACTTTTGAAGCAACTGGTCTAAAGAGATATTTTGAACTGCAACCATACTGTGTTAGAAAAGATATTCATCCTTTCACACTCTTTCTGTCCTCAATTTTACTTTAGCTTACGAGCTGCAAGTTAGCGTACTTTTTTCCACTCAATATGTATCTGAGATGTTGCAATTTTCTTTTATTTTCCTTTTAACCTCTGTGTAAATGGATAAAATTACGTATTAAAAATTTCTTACATGTACCTTTGCTTTGAAAACCCATCCACCTTTGGATTCTAGTTGATAAAGGGCCTGTTTTTCATCAGTAATTTGAAATAACGATTAATATTATTTTTCAAATTATTGTGAAGTATTCGTAGGTTATTTCGCCAAAATTCTGACCATATATTATAAGAAATATTTAATTTCGCCACGTTTATCCTCAAATAGTCAGTTTATTATTTAGTATATCTGCAGTAATGCATATTAATTGTAAAAAAGTAATAAACTGTACAGGTATACGCAAGGAACAGCCACTTGAGAGTGTGGTGATACTCTCAATATTAACTAAAGTGTAGTCATTTATTCGTTTGCAAATTTTTAAAATGTGTTAGTTCGTGATGTCTTTTACTTAACCTCCAATACAACATTTGATCTGATTGTTCAAATAAAACCAACTAAGTAAATATCTTTTATCCATTATCATAATGGATATTCAATATATGTTTGCATTGTACAAATATTGTTATGATATTGTCAAACACATTTACGCATTCAAGGAAATCTTTCTTTGTAACTATGTCCTATTTTTGTGATATTTGATATTTTTGTTTGTTTTAGCATCCTTTTATAGTGGATTTGATATATGCCTTCCAAACGGGTGGAAAATTGTACTTAATTTTAGAATACCTCAGCGGGGGCGAACTTTTTATGCATTTAGAAAGAGAAGGAATATTTTTAGAGGATACCGCTTGGTAAAGAAAATAAAATAAATTTACAGCTTATTTTCATAAAAAGAAAAACTAACTTTTAATAAATTAGTACCGACAAGTTTTACAGAATACCATTATACGTTAAAACTGGATAGTTTCGGTTATTTTTTTGACGTGATTAAAATTTTTTACAACACGCAAATATTGTTACTTCGTGTCTAAGATTTTTCTAAGGCACATTATAATGTTATTTATTTCATAGGTAAAAGGAAATAAGAAGCACAATCTATTTATTGTACCACCAACGACCGGTTTCGCATACTATAATTTGCTATGCATCTTCAGGTCAACGGTACACGGTAAACTAAATGCTGAAAATATAATTACCCATATTAGGGTGCTGTCTGGTACAGAATATACAGCAGTTATGCCAATATTATATGTGTGTGATTATTAAATATGAATTTAGATTGATAAAATAAAAATTAAGTGAAAAACGATATAGTAAAATTGAAATTAAATAAATAAATATTACTTAAATGCCGATACAAGGATTATTATTAAATGTTTGAGAAAACATAGTTAAGAAACCGTTATGGTAAACTGGTGACAGGTGACAGGTAACTAGTTGAAAATATCGAATGATGTCGAAACGGAAGAATTTTTTTCATGACCTTGTCTCCAAGTTCTTTGTAATCCTTGCGTGCTGTTGCCCAGAAGTCTGCTATTTTCTCGCCATTAAAAATGTTCTTCACCCTACCACAACTCGACAAATCCACAAGTTTATCTTGTTCTTCTGTGAGGCCTTGGATTTGTTCAATTGCTTGACAGCTGAAAGCATTTCGAATCCAACCATCGTTAGGGTCAGGTTCAGGGAAGTATATCCTAAAAGTCGTAACTAGGCTGCGTAGGTGGTCGGCTGCGTTGATTTTTATCGGGTCAGGTAAACTCTGCTCTGTAGACTCCAAGGACTGCTTCAAATTAGGAAAGTTAGTGAACGACTCGTTTTCAATCCTTGCCACCCACAGCTGGCACTTTTTTACCATAGCACTGATCTTATCTTCAACTTTGAACATGTCTACATTTATCATTGCAAACTTAAGTTTAATACATTCAAATGTTCAAACACGTCAGCTAAGTAGGCAGTTAAGCAAAGCCAAAAAAAGTCAGTGAGAACATCTGCGTACTTGGTGTCAAGAAGAAAAACGCGAACTTCATCTCTAAGTTCAAAAAATCTTGTCAATATCCTCCCTCGAGAGAGTCACCTTACTTAAGTATCTTCTGCAAAGGTTCAGGCAATGTTTTGGCTACCAAGGCTTCACGATGAATACATAAGAGAGTACTGTTTTGAATATATTATGTTGAAGATTTTTAAATATTTTAACTCTTAATCTTTATCTCCTGAAGAAGCTGACAAAAATCAGCGAAATATAGAGTCATAAAAGAAAAAAAGAGTTTTTTTTTAATAACAGACCGCATACCTGATACTCCAAAACAATAAATTGTTATATATATATATATATATTATATATATATATATATATATATATATATATTAGATATATAATATATATATCTTGCGGACCCCTCTGCCATACCCCGGGGACCACCAGTTGGAACCACTGACTTACATAATCCATTTCTTTTAGATTTGTACAATATATGGTATACGGTACTAAGCAGTTGTCATAAGGTTTTAGTTGGCAAATTAATATCAATGGTTGATTAAGTGAAACGATTTCTTTGGTAAATTTCTAACGTATTATTATGTTAGTTTCTTTTGTGAAATTTAAGCTGCAATTTTATTTTTTTTGTTAAAGTCTGTATTTTATGCAGAAAGAGTAACGAATTGTTTTTCAGCTTTTATTTATCCGAAATCATTCTCGCCCTAGAACATTTACATGGACAAGGAATTATTTATAGAGATCTAAAGCCTGAAAATATTTTACTTGACGCCCACGGTCACGTTAAATTGACAGATTTCGGTCTGTGTAAAGAACACGTTAACGAAGGCATATTGACTCACACGTTTTGTGGAACTATTGAATATATGTAAGTTGCATTATTTATAATTATTATTTTGATAATACAGTTATCATCAATTTGTCTTTATTATGCAGTTTTGGAAATTTTATCTTGATGCTTTTATCAGAGTGTTAAATCAATTACGTACGTAAGCACATCTATTTTTCTCGCCATACGTAAATAACAACAGGTAAAAAATATAAAAATAATTATTAGTTTGATTGAGTGAGTAAGAATTACTATTATACTTTGTTTCAAGTTAAGAAAATAACATTGCGCTTATGCAGATCAGTGTTGCCAAAACACTCAGGCACGTGTTGCTATTAGATTGTCAATATATGACTCATTCTAATCAGAGCCGTATTCAGCACTGTGTCGTTTTAGTTAATTAATTTCACTAATAAAAGGATATGTATAGTTGAATACAAAATAATGCATTATAAATACTTGTTTCTTTAATTGACAGATATAGGTATGCAATTGTTATAGGTCTAATAAAAATAGTTAAATTTTATTATTGTTTAACATTACATATTTTTTCTTAACGGTTTAGATAAGATGCAACTTTAGATAAAAAAACAAGTGTAGCTTTAATTTTATTTTCATGTAAGTAATAACAATAATTATTTTCCTTGTATTCAGGTTGAACAATTTTATATTATTAGTTTGTAAGTTGATAAAAGCTATATTTTGAAATATACGGGGTGTCCCAATAAATTTCGGCGTATCAAAGTTATATTTTATCTTCTTATTTTTCTTCCTCTTTATAAGCAATCCTGCTTGTTCATTGGCGGATTGATACCTCTATGGAAGGTTGTCATTCCATCTTTTGCGCGGTCTGCCTATACTTCTTCTACCGATTAATGAGTTATTTATCTATTTGCTATTTTGATCACACGTGTCTTTTCCATTCTGATTATATGGTTATTCCATTCTTTTTCTATTTAGTGTCCATATATGTTATATGAAATTTTTCGTACTATTACCTAATTTTCACTTGTGCCGGACTGTTATTTACATACTTTTCGGATTTGGCACTTTGTGTCCGCCGATTTGCACACTATCACTGCGTATTAAAATCATCTTCATCTTCTCTATCATGGCTATCACTTTCATCACTGTCACTGTCAACCGTCATATTTATTACCACAGGATCAATATCGTCCATCAATCCGTCAATTACCCAAAATTTTTGCTCTTCCTTAATAGCAAGTTTACAATAGTTTTTCCAGTGTTCCACTGTTACTACACCAAATGCATTTCTTATTGTTTGTTCCATAGCAGCGGTCTTAAACTCTGTATTGTGTAAAGCAATATGTCTTTTGACTTGATTCCGTACCATTTCAATTGGATTTAACTCACAATGGTATGGAGGTAGTCTCAGAATGGCAACATTTTTCTCTTTGCACATCTCGTCGATTTTATATTTTATGTATTTTTCTTTGTATATGTTTACGACTTCCATGAGGTCTGATTTTAAATAATCGTCAAAAAAGATATCTTTCTCCAGCAACCATATCTTAATTTGATCTTTATTGAAGGCTTGTGTCGTAATCACTTCTTATTTCCTCGAATGGTACGAAGTGTTGTCCATCATCACAATAGTTTTCTCTGGAAGATTAAGAATCAGCTTTTCCTTAAACCATTGTTCAAATATAGGACCATCCATCTCATCATGATAGTCCGCTGAGTTTTTTTGGCTAAAATCCAAAAAGCAGCACCTCCTACAAAACCCAGTTCGCTACCCACTAATTGTATATAAGCCTATCCTTAAATTTGGACTTATGAGATCCAGCTACGGGGCACCGCCAGTGTCTTAAATATAATCATCTTACAGAGATTCCAAAATAAGGTGCTGCGCGTTATAGTCAATGCGCTATATTATGTCCACAACGAGATGATTCAGCTGTAGACCACCTAGAATCCGCCGAAGAAGCCATACAACGTTTTACTGAGAAATACAGTGAACAACGCTTGAACCATCTAAGGTACGCTAATGACATCGTATTGATAACCGATAAAAAAGAAGAATTATTTGAAATGATGAAAGAACTGGACGTAGAGGCTGGAAAGATAGGCCTTAATATGAATTACAGCGAGACCAAAACTATAACAAATACAGATGAAGACATCACAATGAGAATCGGACAAGATAAATAGAACAAGTTCAGGATTATATATATCTTGGTCAAACTATAAAACTTAACAAAGAGAACCAAACAGCAGAGATCAAGAGACGAGTTAGACTGGCATGGGCGGAATTTGGCAAACTAAGCTACATTCTTAAAAATAAAAGATATCCACAGCATCTTAAGACCAAAGTATATAATCAATGCGTACTCCCTGTTCTTACTTATGGTTCCCAAACGTGGACATCTACAAAAGCAAACATGGACAAAATCATAAAAACCCAAAGAGCAATGGAAAGACAAATGTTGCACATAAGACTAATGGATAAGAAGAGAAACGAGTGGATAAGAGAGAAAACAAAAGTGAGGGATGTTAGACAAGAAGTTGCAAAATTGAAATGGAGATTTGCCGGACATAATATAAGACAAAAGAAGACCGATGGAACAAAATTCTTATAAGTTGGAGACCGTGGGAATATAAACGAAGCAGAGGAAGGCTCCAAGTGAGATGGGCAGATGATATCAAGAAGCACGTGGGCTCTAGATGGATGACTGTAGCGACAGACAGAGAAGAATGGAAAATGATTGGGGAAGCCTATGTCCAAAGATGGACCGAAGAAGGCTAATTAGGTAGATAGAGACAGTGAACAAGTACTTTTTCATCCTAATGTGCTGCCCACACAATTAAATGCGCCCGACGTTTCCGAAGTGCTTAGACTGAAACGATAACTGCCGTCCAACCTGTCTTCAGGTCCAACTCAAACTCAGTGAAATGCATTCAGACTAATAAAGTCTTAAGTAGGTTACTCATTAGAGTAACTGTTTGCATGCCATTAGATTTAACAAAATGATTGCTTATTGTCCATGTGCACAGAGTGCTATGTTCATTGGAGTTAAATAAAAATATATATATTCTCAACACTTCCACAAAATTTATTATACAGTATTATCACTACAGCTGTTTCGGCTGATTGCCTTTCACAAGTGATTTTTTGGCATGCGTTTACACTTTATAGTCTTTAATGAAATAGGGCGAGGAGGGAAGAACTGTTTGTCTCAAGTTGGTCATTTGGAATTATATCTGTGTTTTAATTTCTTAATTTCCATATATTCTAACAAAGATAGCTTAAGACCATTATTTTGAATGTGAAGAATTTTAAATTCGTCACTAAAAGAATGATTATTATCGAGAAGGTGAAGTGCGTATGACTTATAGAAAAAAAAAAACAAACAAATGGATTAGAAGCAAAACGAAAGTAAAAGACGCAGCAGAACATGCTGCCAAATTAAAATTAAGCTGTCCTGGACAGGACACAATGCCCGACTGAAGGATAAGGAGATGGAGCCACGAAATACAACAATGGAGACCATGGTTAGGAAAGAGAAGCAGAAGAAGACCACAAATGAGATGGACGGATGATATTAAGAAGATCGGAGGACACAACAGGAAGCAAGTGGCGCAAAATAGAAGACACTGTATTGATTTGGGGAAGGCCTATGTCCAAAGTTGGATTACTTAAGGCTGAAGAAGAAGAAACGGCCGAATTCATCAATTATATATTTATTCTGTTTGTTTATGTATTTGAAAACTCCTACACAAAATATTTTAAAGGAATATTAGGATGCATGCCAAGAGCAAATTTTTAAAATATACTTTTTAGGGCACCTGAAATTTTAACTAGACATGGCCATGGAAAAGAGGTTGATTGGTGGTCGTTGGGAGCATTGATGTACGATATGTTAACCGGTGCAGTAAGTACTTTTTTTTATTTTCTTGACTCTTTTTTGAACCAAGTGGTATTAGTTCCTTAATTATTGCTATTATTTTTAGCCTCCGTTTACCGCTGAAAATAGAAAAAAGACAATAGAAAAAATTCTAAAGGGAAAATTAAACCTTCCGCCTTATTTGACCGCCGATGCTCGTGATTTAGTACGCAAATTACTAAAGAGGCAGGTTCCTTCGAGGTTGGGGGCTCCTCCCGATGATGCAAATGCTGTCAAACGACATCAATTCTTCAAACACATCGTCTGGGATGATGTCCTGAGAAGAAAATATGAACCTCCATTTAAACCAAGTCTTGTAAGTACAATTAAAAAACGTTTATTTTAAAAACTTTTGTTCAAAATCATCGTATTGTTCAAAATCATCGTACCGTTAGTGTCATGCCTTCCTAGAACCTCAACAAATTGCGTGACCTTCACTTTAGCAATGAGTGTGAGGAATAGTGATAGGATACAATGACTATTCTGCCTTCGATTATCAGTTGCGACGTTTTGTAGTTTTTGTTTCTCATAAGAGACTTGAAATATTCTAATTTTCTTTTTTTGATTGTGTTCATAGCTTTTGTTCGTTTATTTGATTGGCATAGAACTGATCACGTTTTGAAAGCACCTTTGGGGAAAAGTGGTCCGTTTCTCAATGAGAGCCATTCGAAGCTGTTCACATTTTATTGAAATAGGTATACGGCGTCTCATACGCATTGTAAGAAGACTCCATATATGCTAAATAGGATTAAGGACTGGACTTTCAACCGGCTTGTCCATTTTTGCAATACCGACATCTTCAAGATACTGTGTTTTAATAATTGCCCTGTGTGGTCTCGCATTATCTTGCATTAGCAGAAAACCATTGCCAATAAACCAAGCATATGACATCGCTTGATGTTTTAGGATCTCTGTTATGTATTTATGTACTGTTAAGGTGCCCGTCTCAAACAAACACAAATCCCTTGCCAAAACATTACTGAGCCACCACCAATAGCAACTCGGTGTGACCGAGTGCAGGCAGCATAACGTTCTCCAGTTCTTCTACGGACCTTATTTCGACTATATTTTCGATAAATTGATATTCTACACTCATCATCAAAGTCTACGTCTTTTGTGAGCAGCAGTAAGTAATGGCTCCGTTGCTGGATTGCAAGCTGCCAAACTGTGTTATTTTAACCTTAGTCAAACAGTATAGTCTTCCCACTGCAGGTTCACTACATTCATAACGTAGGAACCAAACTCACATTTTTACATGCATTTAGAATTATAGAAACACTGTAACGATAACACTACCAAAGAGAATTAAAATACTATTATAAAAATAATACCTCATGCAACCATGGGAGCTTATCATCTATGCTTCGCCTAGCTCAGTATCTCAAGTGTGAATTCGTCTTGTCTTAAACTAGGAATTAAACCATGAACCCTAAGCTGATAGCAAATACAACAATTACTTAACTAATCATATTTATTAAAAATACGAAATAATCAACCCTGCCAATGCTTTACAATAAATAAATTTGGGATACGTATGGCATCGATGGGTGATTGTGTCGCCTTCCAATTAGATGGTTAAGCCCTCCTGACAGCTGCAGTTAGGTCCTTCAGAGCATGTTATACCATATTATTATTCCATACAATATTCAGAAATTGCCCATAAAATCTCCAATAAAGTCTTTTATAGAGCCAATAAGTTCTCCAATAATACTAATAAAGTGGTAATATAGCCAATAAATTCTCCAATAATGCTAATAAACTAAAACACAACAGCCTGCATTAGAAACACATCAAAGGTGGTTTAACTTCCTTGCCATTTTACAAAATTTCAATTAAACAAATAGCAGATGGCAAGGATAAAATGAAATATAATTATTATTAAACTTACTCAAATTCTGTTAAGATTTCTACTCCACAAAATTGAAAAACGTGTCTTGGAAAGAACTGAGGTTATGAATGTTGAAAATGCTGTCAGAATTCTAGAATATAGATTAGATTAGAAAGTTTAGATATAGATTAGAAAGTACTCACCCAAGAGAATTCTGCAGACCATAAAATGAAGCCTTATAATAATTTTTGTCTTCTTTTCTAAATTTCAAAAACTGGCAAGAAATTATATTCCCATTACGTTAGAAAAGGTGATTGACAGAAAGTAGGAAGGGACTGCAATGAAGTTAGCACAGATCACATAGGACGTATGCCCTACGATGAAATTATTTCTTCTATCAACATACAACAGAATATTTAGTCTATCGGACAGAAAGAGAGAGGAATATTTATTCTACGGGAAAGAAAGAGAAAGAAAGGCAGAGGGCCTCAACTACTTTTTGAAAAAAAAAAATAGTAAAAACGAAACTAAAGGCAAAGGAATTAATAAAGAAATTAAAATAAAATAATTATTTATATATAAATTGATAAAGATGTGACTTTCAACACATTGATTGCCAGTTTAAAAGTGGCCGCAAATATTTTTAATTAAATTAATACATAGAAATTCATTTTTAATTACAGATATAGATTAGAGATAGATTAGAGACAGATAAAATTAAATTATTAGAAGATTTTTTTTGTATTATCTAGTAAAAAATCAAAACAATTGGTGTAATTTGTATTTTGAGAACGGTTTGCGACGTGGAAATAGAAACGTCAAAATAAACGTATTTTGAATTAAAATTTTGGTCAATTCCTATTAAAAATAATAGATAACAAAAAAATGTCACAAGAAAATAGTTTCAGATTCACATAACGATAAATTTAATAATTCGCATAAGAGTAAATTCAATAACAATATGATAAATATAGAGAAAAGACTATTTTTTTCATTGAAATCCATTTTAAACGATATCAAAACTAAGCACAAAATTAAATAATTTAAAAAAATTAAAACCAAATAATATTTTGCAGGCTAGTGATGATGATGTCTCTCAGTTTGACACCAGATTTACAAAACAAACTCCAGTAGATTCGCCGGACGAATCGACTCTTAGTGAAAGTGCCAACTTGATATTCCAGGTAGGTTATATTTATATTTTTTGTCTAGTTTTTCACACCAGCTAAAATGGAATTTATCAAAAAGAAGTTTAGTGCAATTTTTTACTTAGTTGAACAATTTATAGAATTCTATCAACGAATTATTGTGAAGAAGAATGTATACCACCTAAACTTAAAAACTTTAAAACCTTAACATCAAAACAGGTTTATAGGCAGATTAAGCTAGTTTTTATTCGAAACAACTGTATAGACGAGTTTGGCAGTTGAAATGTGTATTATGAGATAGTACAAAACGACTGTCAACTAGGGATTCATCAATTTTTTAGTGGAACTATAAATATATATCATTTGATAGTAAATTTAATTACTATATAAAATATATATGATTTTAGTTTCTATGTAAATTAAGTTTAAAAATAATAATTGTATTTATATGAAATTATGTAAAATGAGAAGTGGTATAAAAATTTAAACAGTATTCGAAAAATAACTAGCTAAGAGGGTAATAAAAATTATTGCAGAAAAAGAGCTTCTACCGACACACCAATTTGGATTTAGAGCCAAACATTTAACAATTGAACAGATCCATCGACTGGTAGAAAAATAAGCAATATTGCGTGACACAGGCAACACACGAAATTGACACATTTCAACTGTCAAACAGTTGTGACGAAAAAATGCATATGTTTTACCAACTTTTGGTCTAATATTGCTACCTGAAGAATGAAACGAAATACGGTGGAACTCGCTTATTACGGCCTCGGTAGTTACGTCATCTCGGTTATAACGTCAATTTTTAATAGGTCCGGTCAAAAACTATTCCATAACGTTATTAAAAACCCGGTTTTATCGGCTAAAAATGAACTAACCCTTGGTTATAGCGTCATAAAATTTTATAGTAGGTTATCCTTTTTTTATTTTATGAAGAATAAAGTGCAATGCGTTTCTGGCTTTGCGGCATTTGTTCCTTCCAAGAATGTAAGAAAGGTCCATTATCCCTTCTGTATACAGTTATGTTACCCTGACAATCTATAATTTCGCATTTATCAGTGCCGTCCTAACACTCCTAACAGTCAAATTTTCTGTTTCGGAACAGTCGGTTTAAGAAATTTTCGCTACCGTGAAATTGTGTTCGGATCGTTTTGTTTTTTTTTTTATTTTAATTTGGTAATTTTTTAATATGGCAAGTTGTAGCACTAAAAGGAAGGTTTTGCCTATTAAAGAAAAAGTGCGTGTTATAAGAGCATTTGAAAGTGGTCGAAAGATTACTGATGTATGCCGGCAATTTAGACTTGTTAATTCGACTGTCGACTCAATCATAAAAAACAAGGACAAAATTTTAAAAGCCTTTAAAGAGAACGGAAACAATGTTAAAAAGATTAGGAAGTGCATTCGTGGTGATGTAGATTCAGCTCTACTCAAATGGTTCAAGCAGTGTCGCAGTTCTGATATCCCTGTGTCCGGGCCACTTTTAAAGGAGAAAGCTACAGAGTTCGGAAAATTGTTTGGTGAAGATTTCACATGCTCTAACGGCTGGTTAGATCGGTTAAAGCCAGGCACTCAATTTCCTTCTCGAAAATTGTTGGAGAGGCAAAATGTGTGGACGAGAACGTAACAAGTGACTGGTTACAAAACACATGGCCACAATAAAGGCAACCATACAAAGATGAAGATATCTTTAATGGTGACGAGACAGGTGTCTTTTATAAATTAACGCCAGACAAAACTTTAAATTTCAAAAATCAAAAATGTGTCGGTGGAAAACTTTCCAAGCAAAAAGTGACGGCTTTTGTTTGTGCAAGTATGACAGGTACAGAGAAAAGAAAGCTTTTGGTTATTGGGAAAAGTTTACATCCTAGATGTTTCAAAAACACTACCTGTAAACTACACAGCCAATAAAAAAGCATGGATGACTTTTGCTATTTTTTAAGAAGAATTGAGAAAGTGGGACAAGGAACTCTCTTTCAAAAAAAAGAAAAATTCTTCTCCTAGTTGACAACTGTGCAGCCCATCCCAAACTTAATTTGACCAATATATATCTAGTGTTCTTACCAGCCAACTGCACGAGTGTCTTGCAGCCTATGGACCAGAGAGTCATAAGAAGTTTAAAGTGCCATCCTGGATGCTGTTCAGTTTTTAGACAATGCGTGGAGTGCGGTTACGTCAGTGACAATTCATAAGTGTTTTCGTCAAGCAAAATTGACTGTAGTTTCTCTCAATGTTGAGGACGTTGATAAAGATGACGAAATGCCTTTGTCAGAGTGGATACAAAAATTGAATCTGAATTAGGAAGCGTTCGGAACTGATCTGGACTACTACATTTCAGTAGACGATGAGGTGGAAACATTTCAAGTCCTAAGTGATAAAGAAATTGTTGAACTGGTGCAAAACGTGGAAATGGATGTCGATGAAGCTGAAGAAGAAGAAGACATCGTTGCTTGTCTTACAATCCAAGAAGCAATGAGAGCTGCTGAGACCATATCCAGGTTTTACCAGTTCACGGAGGCATTCACAAATACCAAAGAAGCAGCTCAGCTTATTAAGGAAACAACAGAAAAACTTTATTTTTCGGAAAGGGTTGTGCAAAAGAAAATAACGGACTTTTTTCAGCAATAGAACTTTTTTACACAATGTAAGTTTCATATACTTACATACATAATATATTTTGTTTTTTAATTGTTTTTTATCCTAAAATGATTCTTGTTTTTTTTTTAATTTGACTTTTTTAAATTTGACTTAAGTAAATGTTATATTTTCGGTATATCGTAACTATGTTAAATTATCATGTTTAGGCCCAGAGTCATTAACAAATAATATATCTACTATACCCAATAATGCTGTAATAATATTTTCCCTCATTAAAATTTTATTTTTCGCAACCTCATTTTTAACGTCATTCTGATATAGCGTCATTTTTTTATTGGACCCTTCAATGACGCTATAACCAAGTTCCACTGTATATAGAAAAAAATGAGGCAATTTAGTTACAATTATTATAATGACTTTCATAATAATTCAAAATACTTGATTTGAGACAAATCTTCTCTATTTATTAAATGTATTATTTGCTATTTGATTTTACTTAAAAAAGTTTTTAAAGTTGAGTATATTCTGTATTCAACGAAACCATAAAATTGTGCAATAATAATTAATCGATTTTTTTTCTAGGGCTTTACCTACATAGCACCCTCTGTCTTGGAAGATATCTATAAACCAACGATAGTTAAAGCTCGCTCTCCCCGTAAAGGTTCCTATCGCCCTCATTTCGGTTTTACGCCTACTCATCATAGTCATCCCAATAACCTAGATCCGAATTGCAGCTACGTAGCAGGAATGTCTTCTGCGCACGCTGCGCACTCCAATCACGTGCCTCCACATGCTGCACACGGACTTGCGCATCATCCACATGCGCACCATCATAACCCGTTTGCGCAACAAGCAGTGTTTAATATACCAGCAAATGCTTGCGCAGACGAGATGATGGAAGTCGGCAGCGGACTACCTCATGTATAGTATATATGATAGATTAGGATCGGTCTTTTTATATAAGAGTTGATAGGAAGTTTTTGATAGGTATCGATTTATTAGTTCAATTTTGTTTTTTATGATTAATATTATTTTGACTGGAGGTGTCAAATTTTCCTAATGGTATACTTAGCCTCCCTTAGTCGCGTTATTAAATATTATCATAATTTAAGAACTAAAATGTCGCATGTGTCAAAAGTTTATATCTTCGAAAATATAAGACTTTAACTGTGTTGTTATTCATTGTGTTCTACATTTAATTTATAAGTCCAGTTACAATACGCCTAATTTTATTAAAATGGTTTTGGCAAGCACACATAGATCAGTATTGGTTGCAAATGAAAACTGGTTAGACATATATATTATGCACAGTTGTAAAAATGTTAATTAATTAATTTTTTCATATTTAATGGTCTGGGTTTTGTAATAGAATAATCAAATTATTTCAAAATGATTTACTTCTTGAAGTTATAATGCAATACCATATTTTTGTATAAATATTAGATCCTCATTTTACTATATGATATTAATCTTCATCGGACGGGCCTCAAAATATTACACAAAAGACGGGCCGGGGTCTGAACGGACCTCATTCTTAAATGGGTGAACTATGCTTATACGAAAAAAAAGACATACAAAATTATTACATTTTACACATATTTTACTAGTTTTTCTGTCTTTGCCTCTACAACACACATTGCACCGCCCCCTTGTATTTTTTGTTTGTTCTACTCTCGACTCAGTAATATTCAAAAGTTCTGGGAATACATCTGCAATGTGAGGCTTTTTATTCTTTGCGGTGTGCCTATTGTTATAACGTCTGATAACATATTCCTTTATAAGTTCCTTGCCCAGTCCCACAATATACATTTTACGCTTACTCATATTGTGCTTTTTCCAACCAGGATATTTTAGTAGCCACAATGTATAAGAATTAATACCTGCGACATCAATAACATGAGAGAATATACCCTTCGGCCAACGATTTGTTTTTCTTTGTAAAGTATATTCTTTAGCTAACTTATCGGTTGTATCGACGGCTCCTTTCGTTTTGTTGTAATGTAGAATAATTTCGGGTTTATAGGAATGTTCTTCACCATCCACTTTGCCGTCAACATGCTCACTTGAAAGTAAGATGACTGCAGTTCTTGGTTTTTCTAACATAAGATACTAACATTCGATGTTTTCTAAAAGCAAACCTACTTGAATAATCAGTTTTATATGATTCTGGTAGAAGCTCTATTGGAATAAACGTTTTATTTTTTCGAAGAGTTCCACATAGAGTTATGGGGGAAGAATTTATAAGAATTCGTATTCCAAATGATCTATCAAGTCTAGGACAACTCTTTGGCCTTGAACTTCTTCCGCCTTAGGAGCTTGTTTTCCTAAAATTATTGGCAATTCAAAAACTTACCCAACTTAATTTGCATGTTTACAATAAAAGAAGTGGTGCAGTCCACAAGGGCCCATATCTTTAATCCGTACTTGTCAGGTTTGCTCTTCATATAAACTCGGAATAGTGCTTTACCTCTAAAAGGCACGAGCTGCTCATCTACACACAGATGGTCGCCTGGAGATTAAGTGATTTCTTACAATTAGAAATAAAAATATCACATATATCTCTTATTGGGGTCAGCTTATCTATTTTCATATATATTTTCAGATTTTCATTCTTGTCTGATTTCAAAATTGTCAAAACGTATAAATGTTGTTTGAACCTATCTCTAGACATAGCAGCTGGTATTATAGAACCGCAGTAAGCAATATCGTCACATCAAAGCATATCGATCGCCTCTTTCGAATCATGAAAAGCTCCAAGTATAAGCCATACTCCAATATAGGCTTGAATGTCTACAGAATCAACGCAAAGATACACTTAGTTTTATTTGGGTTTTAACTATTCCATTTATCGTAATACGGTTGAGCCTTCCGATTAGTTTCCATGACAATTATGTTTAGAATTTCATCTGACAAAAAAAAAAACAAAAGGAAAGCGTTTTTGATATATCATCACTGCAATTTGTAAGTCCTAGTGCATGTCTACGAATATTGGCCTTAAACGGTATAATATATGTTTGAATTGTCACTATGAGTGAAGCAAATAATATTAAATTATTAGATTTTTTTGTATTACAAAATAATAAGTTGTTTAATTTGTATTTTGATTTTCGAAATGGAAATCGAAACGTCAAAATAAACGTATTTTAAACTAAAATGAATTCCCATTAAGATATTAAATAACATAAAAATGCCAGAAATGCTTCAGAATCGCGCCTAAGATGTTTCTGTAATGCTCGGCTGTTAATTTATCTAAGGGAAAGAAAAGCGCCATCTAATTTGAGTTTTTATGACTTGAAAATTGATTTTTTTTCATAGGAGAATACATGTTACATGTATCTACACTTTCTTTTTTGTGTTAATGACGTTAGTAGTTTTTTCCAATTATCTCCAGAACCGCTTACTAGGGCTTTTATACACTAATTGAGGGCTTTCATTTAACCCCTACTTTAACCTTAAGTGACGTGTATGTTTCATTTATTATAAGTAATGACTAATTTTTCTGATAAACTGTCCGGACCACTAGAAAATGAGTTTGAAATTACAAGAAATTTAAGAAATGACAACTTATTCAATAATCTCGTGATTAAAATAAGACACAAGAATGTTGTATTGAGAAATATATAACTGTACATTTTTGTTTGTATTAAGTACACCCATGTCTAACCATTTGATTTTTATTTACCGTTGATCTATGGGCTTCTACCAAGAACGTTTTAAAAATATTAATTGTTTTCCATTTGGGTCACACCTAAATGTTAACTTGGACAATATTTTTACAACTAGTACAATTCCTTTCTTTCAAATTTTCAAATTATGAGGCGTAATCCAACATTTTGAAAATTTGACACGGACATGTTTGATTGATTTGTTACTCTGTTACCATTTATTTTAATTTACTATTTATATTTTTTTTACTTGTGCTTACAACAATATTTCGCATTTGTTATAGTCATGTCCATTTTTGTGGAAGCATTTTCCTGTGTGTACTGCTCAAATGTGGTAATATCTGCTGTATATTACCAGAGATTTGGTGTACGCGTTAAAAATTGACCGTTGACATAATAAAAACTATTCAGGGTTGGCAAAATCGGGTGGAAAAACATTAAGTTTTAAATTCTTCTGTGGTAATAAAACTGGACATTGAAATCAAAATATTACTGTTATACTTAATTAGGAAGAGAAATTAATTAGAAAGAGAAAAAACTGCTATTAGCAGCTTCTACGTTAAAAACTATACTTTTTTCCAATAAGTGATACAGGTCATCTAAATAATTGTATTCAAAAGGTTTTACATACCATATAGAAAAAATTTATTTAAAATACTATATAAAAGATATATATATATATATATATATATATATATATATATATATATATAATTAATAATTTATTAATTATATACCTTTTATAAAGGATTTTAAATAAATTTTTTGTGATACATGGCATCCAGCCAGCTACAGGAACTTAATTTTCTTGTGGATACCATATGTAGTTGTAACCTCTAATTCCACTATTTGGAAGAGTGATTCATCGTTTACTTACTTCACTTTCGTTCGTTTTCCATACTTCCGTCACTTTCTCGGCAAAAACGAGCTTACGGCTACCTATATGTCGGAATTCTAATTCCACAGTTGCCAAACCATTGAAAAATAATGTTTTAAAATATCGATTTTTATTTTATAAATTTGAATATGTAACGAAATGGAAGCCGCAAGACTTTCCAAGGTACGCAAGATTGCATACCTTGGACACATACTAAGAAATAATAAATATAGTCTTCTGCAGGTCATCATGCAGGGTAGAGTCGATGGCAAAAAGGGAATAGGTAGAAAGAGGAAGTCATGGCTGCGAAATATTCGAGACTGGACAAACATGACTGTAGACGAATTATTCCACGTTGCAAAAGACAGAGAAGCTTTTAAAAATGTGGTCGCCAACCTCCGTTAATGGGGACGGCATAGGAAGAAGAAGAACGAAACGGAACATATAAATAAAATTTATTTCATTACAATTTTGTGCTTAATTTTTACTATTGAAAAAATCATGGTTTTTGGTATTTTTATGGCGGTAATAATCGCTGCGTGGAAGAATACAGGTTTTGTATGACCATAATTACTACTTGTGAATAAGAATTGGCTACACTGTACGACAACTCCTCGTCAAGTCTTCTATCATCATCATTCAGCCCATACTCGTCCACTGCTGAACATAGGCCTCCCGTAGTTCACCCCACAAATTTCTGTCCTGAGCCGCCTGCATCCAATTTTGATGTGTCCGTTTCAGGTCATCCGTCCATCTTGTTGGTGGTCGTTATCTATTCCTAAAGGCATCTTGTCTGGGTCTCCACTCAAGAATGCGTTTTGTCCATCTGCCGTCCTTCGTTCTCGCGACGCGACGTGCCCTGCCCAGTTCCATTTTAAGGTTGATATTCTTTTGATTGCGTCGGTTACTCCCGATCTACGGCGCAATTCTGTGTTGGGTATTCGGTCTCTCAGGGTTAATCCCAACATGGACCGTTCCATTGCCCTCTGTGTTGTTCGAATTTTGTTTGCGGACGTCTTAGTAAGTGTTAGCGTCTCCGCACCATAGGTTAGAACCGGCAGCACACATTGTCTTCTATAGAGAAGCACAAATAAATATACTACTTATATATTCTGTAATTTCTTATGAGAAAACGCAAATTTTTATTGAGAAAAGGGTATTTTTCGAGGACTGCTGTGTACATTTAAATTTGAGAATATTCGGCGTTTAAACGGTGAATCACTCTTCTAAATACTGGAATTATAGCATAGATTGTAGATTAAGTTTAATCTACAATTAAGATTATATTTAAGAAACATATCGTTTCTGTGACGTGAAAGATCATTTGTGTGTATCCTACATCAAGTTATTTTCCAAAACACTGAAGACGATTGGTTTATGTATGTACATTTGTATCCCACTAGAGGTTAGGAAATTGATGGTCACAGAAGGCTAATTAAACTTGAGTGTCGCCTGAAAGTCTGAATTCAGCCATTTTTAGCTGCTACTCAGACGTGCTCACCTCACAGAACTACCGACCACCCCCGAACATGAAATTCCCCTCGGAAAAGTACTCATACCTTTTAATGAAGAAATATAAAAAATGTTTAGAGTGTTTAAAATTTAAAAATCTATGGAGGGAGAGAATACACGTTATTGATATTAAGTACCAATACTCTATCGACCGAAGTCTTTCAGCCAATCTACAGAATTATTATGGCATTGTATAGATGCAGTAAATTGTAAATTTACTGTTTGTATTTTGAGAACGATTTCCGAAGTGGAAATTGAAACGTCAATAAACGTATTTTTATCTTTAATTGTGGCTTATTCCCAGTTAAATAGTAATTAATTTAAAAATGCCACAAGAAAATAGCTTCAGAACAATACTTGACGTTAGCTGAGCGGTGTTGTGACTGCGCAAAAAAACCAACAGCAACTGTCAAGCAGTACCTTATCGTGTTTAATTAAGACTATGACGATTTTATAGTTTTTGTTTGTTTTCCTTATCTCTTTTCCATGGAAAAAATTATATTTCGTTCTGTTTTTACAAAGAAACCAAATACAAATTTAAAGAAACCATTGTTGCAGCAATCCTAAAAAATTGCGGAAACTCATTTATTTGAAACTTTCAAATCGTGTAATTATTTAATTCACCTGTCCAGTTTATTGGAATAAAAGTTGTGTTTTCATGTAAAGACGAAACTGCGTAAATTACTATTCTTTCTACTTTTTAATACTATTGAAAATTGCAGATTTTACAGTTTAAAATAAGTTTGTAAATTTAATACCTTATTGTTGTATTCAAGAAATTTAAGAGTGAAAAGTTTGCAGTGAGGTAAAAGCATATTTTTTATTCTTTTGAATAGGCATTTCTTTATTCTAATCTGAGATTAAAAAGTTATTTTTGTTGGACCTCTATGCATATATTGTATATTGATATACAGCAGTCAATGTCTTTTGATTAATTTATTAATTATAATAATAAAAGATTTTATTTTGGACGTCAGTTGTTATTTCATTTTATTACACAATATAACTATCCTAGACTGTCAGTGTACATATTTTCTATGTTGTCTTTGAACCCATATTACCTGACTAAAAACTATTAAGGACTTTAACAAATTAGTAGCGTTCCAGAGCGAAGTAAGTTAAGAAATAGAAATTATAGATGTTCTACTAAAACAGCGTATGATGGAGTAAAACTCAGTGCTAATGTATTAAGCATTGCTCTTTGTTCATACAAGGTTTGCCAAAATAAACTGTACAAAAAATTACAGCACAATATAATTTACACACAGTGGTTACTGCAGTTACTGAAAATAGGTTGTAATATTTTGTTGTAGTTCAGGTGATGCCAGAACAGTGACTCAGAAGGATACTCAGAAGTATAGTACACAGTCTTGAGCTTTTATAGTAAATGTTCGAACAGGCCAATTTATTTTTTCAGTCTTCCACAATCTGATAGAATTCATTTGGTTTTTTTATTGACATCTGCCAAAAATATATCGAAATTTTTCTTAAATGACAATATGTGGCGTAGATACATCATTTGAAAGCTGTAATTACTGTTCACTGATGCTGTTTCAAAATATCTTAAAATAATTATGATCTTAAGAACAAAAAACCCTTTTTTGTTTTTAAGGTAATACTATAGTGACAAGAGCTTTCAAATTATCAATCATATTTATTTATTTAGACACCTTACAAACACTATAGACTAATAGTAATTACATGTAAAGTGTTTAAGACAAAAAAAAATACAATAAACTCCTTGTGCTGACAAGCAAGCAATGTCTTAAGTTCACAGCTTTTTACATTAAATATATCCACATGAGTCAGTCTATTAAATACTTCATTACAAATTTTTAACATATTGTTTATTGGTGATATGTTTCTATAGTAATTTGTAAAGAATAGATCTAGGTTAGTTATCCTTAACCTACTCTTTTGTGTTAGGTACTCTAAAGCAAATAAACTCAATTAAACCACAGTTTGTGTACTTAATACTGTTAACAATCAACTATATGAACATAATGGCCTGACTGTTTCTTCTAGTGGCAAGTGATTGCAACTGAAATGAGTCTAACAATACCCTGTATGATACCACATATAGATATTTCTTATTTTTCCTTATGTATAGAAATCTTAAAAATCGTTTTTGAACTTTTCAATCATTTCTGAGTTTGAAAATGAAGTAGAAGACCAGATGATTGAAGCATATTCCATATGGGGTATCACCAGAGCATTATAGAGTTTTATAATTAATTGTGCTTATTCTGAAACTTTTGCTATTTCTAATGACAAAACCCAAAGCACGATAAGCTCATGTTAGTTATTTCATAAAAGTGTATATTGAACTTCATAATGATTTGGAATTTAACTCCAAGATCCTTCATAACACTCACTCTCTCAACTCGATCATCATTAATATAATAATCTTCAATAAAACTATTGAGTTTTCGCGTATATGAAACTACCACACACTTTTCAACATTAAAAGTAATTTTTGAATCGTTAAACCATTGAATAACTGATCTTAGATCATCTTGCAATTTGACTGCATCTTTCTTATTAGATATTGTTTTAAGAAGTTTAAAATCATCGGCATACATTAAGCTGTTACAAGATTTAATACAGTCTGGCAAGACGTTAATAAATAAAATAAAGAGCAATGGTCCTAGTTTGCTCCCCTGTGGAACTCCTGTGGATGACAGATATTGGCGAGAAAAGCAATTACCTACTTTTACTGTATTCTTTCTATCTGACAAATAAGATTTTAATAAATTTAAAGGTTTTCTTTAGAAACCAAACTGTACCAGTTTATTCAAAAGAATACAGTGATTTACCTTATCAAATGCTTTTTCGCAATCAGTATACAGAACGTCCAACTGTTCCCCTGCTTTAATAGCCTTAGGAATATGTTCAGAGAGAACACAGAGATTAGTTACTATTGATTTGTCTCTTACACCATGCTGGAATTTGCTGATTTTACTCTTAACATATATATATATATATATATATATATATATATATATATATATATAATATATATATATATATATATATATATATATATAATCATAAATAATACTTTCAAAAATCTTAGTAATACTATTTAACAGACTGATAGGCCTGTAGTTTTGAATGTAATTTTTTTTTATCTTTTTTACGTATTGGAGATAGCGTTGCCATTTTTAAAATATCTGGAAAATATTCCTGTTCAATCGACATATTAAACAAAAACGCCAGAGGTTTAGCCAAGGGTTCGGCCATTCCCTTATAGATATAGGGTGGTACTTCATCGGGGCCTGTTTATTTTTTGGGTTTAAGTTTTTTAATACTATTTACAACATTTAATTCTGTGATATATTTAAAGGTAATAGAACCCCACTCAGTACTTTGAGAATGACAATGTTCAGTCAGATGTATCATACACTGATGCAAAATATTTAGCAAAGGCACTCGCAATATCAAAGGGTGTATTAAACTTGGAGTTGTTTAATGTCATTTCTATGGGAATTCCAATACTTTTATCTTTTGACTTAAAGAAAATATATGTCATTTATGAAATGTTTAAGAAAAATTTCGATGGTATATTTTTGACAGGTGTCAATAAAATAAAACAAATGATTTTTATTATAATGTGTGGAAACTGGAAAAATAACTTCGCCTGTTTAAGCTTTTTTCATAAAAACTGAAGAGAACCATATTATTAGTGGCAGTCTATACTTTTTTTACACATTCACCAGTTTGAAGCTGCATGGTAATATCGTACAACAGTATAGGAACATAAGTGACAGAAGAGCTTTCAAATAACTTACCATATGATTCCGTTTAAAATAATCTTACAAAATCTCGCCTGTAACGATTTTGAGTGACTACGGAATAAAAATATCAAAAACAATGTACGCGTGGCTTAGTTTAGTTGCTCAAAAACTTATTAATTTCATTATGGTTAAAAAATAATTGGGGGAGGCGAACTTTGGACTCACACTCACATACTGCCGGAGCAGTTTCGAGCACAACAAATTTATACGTTTATAGCAACGCTTGTCACAAATTTTGACAGTCGACTTGTTGTTTCATGAATATTAAATTTACATGCATTTCGTCGTAGGTTATTGTTCAATCATAGGACGTTATTAATATAAACAACAATAAAGTGCATGTGAATAAATAATTAAGATAAAAAATACCAAAGAAAGTCTAGTTATTGAAAAAAAAAACGAAAATAGAGAAAAAAGTGCCTCAATTGCAAATCATTTTTTTAAATTGATTATTATCATGATATCTGTACGAAAACGAACAACGAAGCGATGTTGTTATGGAGTATGTAAGAGTTATACAAGCTTAAAATCATTTAAAGATAATACATATTATTTTATTTTGAATTTGGTTTCGAAAATTAGTTTACGGATTTAAATATCAGATGTCGCTATTTGCGTCCATTCGAAGCCATGTTAGAGTTGCTTCCTAAGAAGAGATTTATTTTCACGTTCAGAGCGACTATGAATTGCCGTTCTGAAGAAGCCTATTAGGTCGAAATACGTATCAGCGGATACATAGACGCACTAATACGTGAAATCAAATCTTAACTGTCTTTTCCTTTTTCATATTATTTTATAAATTCAAAAGCCAAAAATTTCTTTATAAACAATCGTGTGCTGTACCTACAATATTTTATTTGTATTAAATACTATTCAGTATATGCATTTTTCATTTTTAGCCTTAAATTATCATTTAAAAAATATCAATGTATGTATCAATTAAAAATATCTCTGACAAATAATAATGCCTAACCTCTCAACTGTTGATCAAAACGCTAACACATGTTTAAACAAAACAATGAATTTTCCCACAGAAATAAGAGCAGGAATAGTTAAAAATTAAACGGCACAATTTGGACAATTTTGGGAAAATCGCAGAGTTAACGAAGTTACCTCTGCGATTCTGTGATATCTGTAAGAAGTGCGTAGCTTACAAAAGAAAAATGCAAATTTTGAAAAAGTGACGATTTATTTTTCTAAATAATCATATTTTAGCTCGATACAGTTACCCAGTGATACTCAAACTTCGTTAAGCCGCTTGAAAAATAGGTTTTCACGAGGTCGAAACCAAAAGAAGTTGTACGGGGCCAAATCTGGATAATATGGTGGATAGGGCAACAGTTCCTAGCTCAATTGGGCCCTTTTTTTCTGCAATTCGTTGTAGAATATGTCCAATAATTCGACAGTAGATTTTGTAACCGTAACAGCTTTCTCCTTATCCGAATTACGTTCGCCGGTTAAAGTTAACTGTTTCGACTATTCCTTGACCTCTGGTGTGTACCAGTGAATCCATGCTTCCGTGTGTATTGTGGTAGCCGTTTTGGAGTAGGTACCAGGGCGTGGTTCCCAAAAACCGATGTGAGCCACATTGAAACTCATTAAACCAATTTTAACGCTCATCATTGAAGGAGAAGAGTCACCGTACACATCATCCAAGCTATCTTTGATTTCGCTGCAAGATTTCCATTCCAAAAACTAGAATTGAATCACCGACCGATGATGGTCTTTTTGCATTTTTCTAAAATCCGCAGCACCCCGCCCCCACACGCGGTAGCTGTCTAGGAGAATGTACTATATGATTAATTTTCTCTTGTGATTGTAGCGCCATCGGGTGGCGAGACTAAGTACTAAGTTATACTAATTATTGTATCATATATTTATACGTATTCAACAAACAAGAAAGAAATTCGTCTGAAAAATGTTTTACACATGAATTAAATTGGGCCAAATCGTAAGATATTCAACAATCGAAACTTTAAAATCAAAAAGTAATATTTGGATTAATGCCATCCAAAATTTCACAATCTATTTTTGAGTAAGTATAGGTATCTTTTTATCTTCATCAAGGATTAAATCTATCAGTATTGTTCTAAGAATCACTAAACTCGTTTCTCAGTTTGATATCTGAACTGAACTGATATCTGAAATTTATTATTTGGAGTAGTTTAAGCAGACTCAAAATCTAGAAAAATTTAATAAAAACACGATAAAAACAAAAGACCTCCAGCACAGTTAACGGATTACTAATCCCAATCTGATTTTTATCTTCAACAATAGTCTGAGACAGCACCGAAAAATGTTCCTTATCTGTTTACTCGATCCTATTTGGAAAATTCCATTTTGTGTTCTTTTTCACACGCATATCTAATGCATTTTGACAGACTTAACAATCAAAACAAACAAAAAACAATCAATACAAGCAAGTTACCTGATCTTCTTTGCCAACCCTGCAATCAAGAATTATTTATTAAATTTATGATTTATAAAGATATATTTTTGTTACTTTTTTGGAATTTGATGGTGTGTTTAATGACATTAGAAACAATTAGTAATTTCATAAAACTAAAGATATCTATCTTTAAAAATTTAATTCACTGAAAATATTTTTCATTCCCCAATGAATGAGTAAAAGTAGTTTTCCAGTATTGTACATCATTTGTAGTGAAATGAAGGTTACGCCAGAACGTTTGTTAACTGTCGTCAACGAATGTAGAAGCTCACATGCACGTAATTGTTTGGTATTTGCAGTGGCAGAACAAGACATTACCTCTATCTCATCAATACCAGTGAGCCTATGCCGGTCCCCCTTCACCACGGCACCGTACCTCCTCAACAAATACTACTGCTTCTAAAATATGAAAGAATGGGACTCAATCAACAAATGCAACTTTAAATCAACGAATATAGGGGCTATAGTGAAATTCACACTGAGAGTTCAGTGCGGTTAAAGTAGGAATGCGCATTTGCCGGATTTCACGCCATGTGCTTGGCAGCACAAAGAGGTAAAAGTAGTGGTCACTTACAGAACCATAGAAAGATCTTTACAGCGGGGGCCTATTACGAGTTCTTTTTATAAGCGTCTATATTCGTCCGTTTTTTTTTTGGAATAGCGCCGACGGCCGAAGTTTGAGTTCATGCAATGCATGAGTATTTTGAAGTATACTAACCGTGGACAAATCTCCCATTTGAAATGTGCTATTAGCGTCTATATCCATCGCTGTCGAAAATAATAATCCTGCACGAATCATTGCAAACATTAGATATGGTACAGCTGTATTATAGTGGAACCGATATTTTTTGTAAAAAGTGTATTGTAGATAAAGGGGTTTTTATGTGACTACCTTACATCTATATTTGTGGTTTATATTTGTGGCTTTCAGATAAGCGTTGACGCCTGCTGTTCTTTGGATGGCCTTGCTTCAATAGGTACTTTTTTTTCCTCTGTGCCGCTCAGGCTGGCGTGAACTTATTAGATTTTTGCCGAGCTTCATCGTGATTTCCATAAAACGGATCTAGTTGCACAATTTCCAACAGCTGTCTTGTCCCTCTTACTTTGCTTTGTTTGTTCCTGGTTCATTTTTGCCCCACGAGAAGCTAGGGCATGGATGGTCACTCCCGACAGTTGTCTGCGGTCTGGAGGAGGCTCATGAATAATTCTGCTGTCTAATACCCTAAGTTGAACCGTCCTTAGGTTCCACTCGGTCATATGTATCTCACAGAATTTGAGACCACGACCAAACATGAAGTGTCTCTCTATTACGACAACGTCTCACAGATCTTGATCAGATAAACATACCTTGTAATGAAGGAAGATAAGTAAAACATGTTTACAGTCTTCGTAAATAAATGTTTTTGTTATATAAATTATATTATTATATAAATTTATACTCGTTTGTTTATCTCTTCTTTATTCATTCCTATTCCACGAGAAGTTATGGGTAGGTGGTCACTACCACATGCAGGCACAAGACTAATAAAATCTAGATGTTGCCTTATAACATGAACATAATTAGTGACTATGGTCACCCATGAAAAGCCCTCGATCACGATAATGTCTCGCAGCTATCAATAAGTGTGTTGTAAACAGTACCATTTTATCTGTATATTTACATATGGAAGGATATGTGTACACTGCCAAATAATACACGTTTATATTTCATAACACATAATTGTGACATAGGAGTAGATCAAATACAATCAGCAATTGTAGCATGTGAACTAGAAAAAAAAATCAGTTTTCTTGCTTGAAAACAATCTATATTTCAAAATACAGAAATGGTGGGACAAAGCGAAGGAATGTTAAATAACTGAAAAATTTCACACAAATTAAGATGGGGAAGACCAAGAAACCTCATGTGGTCATCGGCATTCCACTAGAGTATAAAATATTGTCAGAAGATTGGTCAGTGATCTAATATAAAAAACTGGTACAAAAGGAAGTGCCTACCTACCAGACGAAATGAATTCAACAGTAAATCTAGTGCATTAACCTTAAATTAGCTAGATGTAGATCTGTTATTAACAAAAAGATTTTGTGATTAATCTATCAACATTCAGCTGTATAAAAACCACGGATGCTTTTTTATTACTAATAAGTAGGAATTGTTTGAAATATTAGAAAACTATTGTTTACTTGTGAAGTTGTTAAATTTTATATAACATAGGTATTATGTTGTTTGTAATATTTAACCAGTCAATGTTACGTTTTTACCATGATAATTAAACACACTTTTCACAATTCAAAAAAAATTAATTGAGCAAATTATTAGTTTTTAATTTTAGGTTAAACATATTGGTCGAAAAATAAGTTTTTTTCTAATTGTATTCATTTTGGGTTTTTCTCTAGTTTTATTTTAATTTTGCAGCTCATTCAAAATTGAAGATTGAAATTTAAAAGTCAAATGCAAAGAAACAAAAAATACAGCATACATTTTCGAATTAAAGTAAGTAAATATTGCAATTGTACCTTTTTGAAAATGAGTTTGGGTTTCTAAAATCCCAAGGCTTCTAGTTGGTTCCATCTCAATACATTTTACAGTTGGCTATTTTTGCGAATCGATTCGTGTAGTTGTACAACATGCCGCACAACTACAATACCTCCAAGATATGTATTTAATCTTCTGTAGCAGTATAGTTTCATTTTAAACACATAATTCAAAACAATGGTACGTATAAACATGACAGAACAATTTCTAAATGTTCAAATCGTAGTAGTTCAAGATTTGTTCAGAGTATATTTTAAAAATATTTTCACATCACCTGTTTACTATGTGACATACATATTTATTTAATTTTAATTTGTATGCACTAAAAGAAAGACAATAGTTTTTATATTTTCAAATTTGACTGAGCTTTGTCATTTTTTGGTTAATCAGTGTGAATGATAACATTATGATGCAGAGTTTTGAATACTAATTCAGGTATATAAATCGAGGGTTCCAATACCAAAATACCTGTTTAATAATCGAGAAGTAATATGTGAGAACTATTAACTAGAGGTTGGTATATTTTAAAAATTTTTGATAACGTTAACCATTTGTTGGAAAGAAATATTTATAATCGATGAAAATATCATGCAAGTGATCACCAAAAATATTTTATAAAACAAATGCCCAACCACAAACAAACACTAAATCCGTCATCAATTCATGCTACAGTTACCATGCAAAACTAAGCGATTGATTTTTGAAATTAATATTTCAGCTCAGTTGCTGAAAGTGAATAGAGCGTCAAATTAACGGAAGAACATATAGGAGACTATCCAGTGACATTATATAAATTTTTAATTTTCAAAAGAAAATATTTGACTTTGAAATCATTACGATAAAATATTGAAATTGTTAGGTAAAATTAACTTCAGTGGTCACTCTTTGGAATGGCTAAGACCTCAAAAGCTCCTCAAACGTCTTCTTAACTCTTGACAGTTTCTACTTCAACTGTCATTTGGCACGTACCAAGGTGCATTTGGGATGGTACGGAGGACTTTTGATTGATATCTCTTCGATATATCGATATATGATATTGAGAGAGGAAGGTCTTATGGTGATCAAGTCGTAGCCTGGAGGCATTTTTGGATTTAGTTCGCAATTTTTTTGTACAATTATTTCGTATTGAATCCGTCCAAATATGGTTTCATTTGGTAGGAGAATTCTAAGATAAAGTGAATATCGTTTTCTATATTACTGTTGTTATTTGGTACATTTGACTGGAAAACTTCTACGAGGTGATTCTCAAAGGCTTCAACTTTTTCTTACGTGTTTTTAGCCTAACCTCCGTTATTTACTCACAGTAGCAAGAAATTTGAGCAGTTCAGGTCTATTTTGCTTTCGTGGAGCTTTCCATAGTAAAATTTCTGTTCTGTGTGTATGCGTGTATCACATCCAATATAATGAACTACATAAAGTTATTACAAATATTAAGCTAGCTATATATTTAATTGGCTCGTTTGTTGCAGTTAGGAAATTGCTCGTTTGACCTGAGTAAGATCTCGAAAGTGTGGCGAATGATTTGACTGCATTTAGAGCAAGGAGAAGACTTTTTTACCCCACTTGAATTCATTCACACTGTTTCCCTGGTTTGTGCGGATTCTATTTAGGATCGACTATTATCTGCAGGATGATTTGATTGATTTCGTTTTGGTTTTGACAAACTTGTCATTATTTCTCAATTTTTTTTTAATGTCACATTCTATGGCTACATAACTCCTGGGTAAAATCTCTTACTATTAGAGTATTAAGTCACATTTGCACAATCTGTGACTTACTTATAGCAATTGAGTTAATTGTTGAATTAGTACTAAAGGCTAAAATATAAAAAGTGCTAAATATTTATTTTTTTTGTGAATTAATTTTTTGGTATATCAGCATCACTGATTTTTTGTTTGTGGTTGAGCATGTATTACGTAAACATCTTTTAGTAAAAAGTTTTTCACTAACTTTCTGATTTATTGACTGATTTACAATGGGAAATACTGAAACCCTCGATATAAAAGTTGCATTTTTAATATTCCACAGGTTGAATTTGTACTTCAATCACACGCTTTTTTATGTAATGTTTTTGGAATAATAAGAATGTAAACAATTTGTTAACTAAGTGGAATATAACATATGAAAAGCCTAAAATTTTTAATTTTTTATGTTAGGAAAGTTTTTGAATGTGATTCAAAAATTTAGTTATTTTCTAATAATAATAATTTATCGGATTATTTATAATAAAGATTGTAAATACTAATTGTTTTTTATTTTTTCCTTTATTATTTTCTGTAAGCACCGTTTTCATTTCAAAAGTCGGCAATGATTAATGTAATTTCATGTACGTGCCAGTTGCCAAATTTACAGTCTAGGTAAAGAAAAGTCAGTACAGTCTAAGACTGCCAGTTGCCAAATTTTTTAGACGAATCATTGAGACGTTGGGCTGACAATTAAACAAAATGAAAAAACTGATCCAATATAGACAGTTTCACTACTGCAGGCAGCACTCTACCGATGACTTCTAGCATGATGACCCAAATTCTCTGAAAGTACAGCAGTATATCTGTTGCCCTATTGCTCACACAATTATTGAAAGTTCTAGAATAATCTATAAAGCATATGTAGATGTTTATGTTCGCGTGTCTACACGGTTGGATCAGTACTGTATGAAAAACATCGCTTCTTTTATGCCAAGAGCATTTCGGAACTCAAAATGTGAATGACTTAACTCAGCTTTTCATTTGCTATAGATTTTTTTGTATATGATTTTATTGAAGACTTTAGTGATGTGATTGTTTAGACTTTTTGTTTTCCCACTGTCATATAATATATTATTTAGTTCAGTAGTCAAAATGATCAAAAATGTATTATTAGGATTTTTAGTTTTTCAGGATGACTATTTTCTGCTTTACTCTGCGGCGGAAGTTGGCAACCTTCATGGCTATTCCGATCTTAGATGCGGCTGCCCAGAAAAGTTTGATAGATGTGACATCATAATATGCCCCAGATACTGTGACTTTCTGGTTTCTATTATTTCCGTACTCTTATGCATTGTTTTCATGACTTCACTGTTTGTTACATGATCAATCCATATTTTCATGATTCTCCCGTGTATCCATAATTCAAATGCTTCCAGTTTCTTAATTATCGCCACGTTCAGGGTCCACGGTTCCAATCCATACAGTAGTGTCGAAATAATATAACACCTTGTCAACCTAACTCTTACATCCCGATTCAGATCCCTTGTACAAAGTACCTTTACTATGCCCACTATAATTTCTCTGGTTCACCAATGAATGGATATGTTTCCAAGATAGTTGAAATTCTCTACTTGTAAAAGTTAACCTTTCATAATTATTTTGTGATGATTTTAAAATCTTCATAATTTTTGTTGTCTTGGTATTTATTGAAAGGCCATATATTTGCATGATAAACTATCTTGTTGATCAGTCATCAATCTTCGATGGATATTTTTGTTATTTTTGAAAAACTTTATAGCTATTTCTACCTCTTATTTAAGGATGGAAGGAATGATAGGTCGGTCAGATAGCCAGGTGAGTCAGGTGGACGGATCGCATCCTCTTTACTGTGCATGATCTAGTGATCGATGGTTCAGACTCTGCCCAGAAAACAAAAAGACTAACGTAATTAGCTTAAAATTCTAAATAAATCTATTTTTTGAGTTAGTGTCATATGTGCCCGCAGTTGAGCCTTTGTATGGTCTTCTATTTGTCACTTCTTTTACTTTTGTGTACATGTAATACTCATAATTCTTCTCACATGATTCGATTTTTTTACATTTCTCAGACAACTATATGTATCTTCCGCTTCTTTAATTTTTGTCCTTATTCTTCTGTCTATATTATTCTGAAGCTATTTTCTTGTGGCATGTTAAAGCAATTTATTATTTTTCATTGTAAACAAGCACAATTTTACTTTAATATTTTGATGTTTAGATTTTCACATCGGAAATTGTTCTGAATTACTAATTAATTCTTAGTTTTGGAGTTATTTCTTCAGTTACGCTACCTTATACTTGATGAATTCAGTGTTGATGTTATCAACGCCTGGTGTCTTTTGGTTTTTCAGTTTATTGTGTTTTAAACTTCCCCTATTACTATTTAGCTTTTGTTATCGCTATTATCTCAGGGTGACAATATTTATTATCTTTTTATCTCATGATAAAGTACTTGAACAAGATTAGAAACTTGTATAAGTAATTCATCAAAAGTTGTTGTCAAAGTAATAATTTCTATTTATTAACAATGCCTGTAAATTTATTATATTGATCTTATTCTTTTTTTAATTAAATATTAAGCTTGTTTCTTTTATTAAAACAATTCTGTAGAGGAAAAATAAAAAACACGGATTTGTACCTAATACTTTATTTGAAACAAAATATCACTTTAACTACGCACTCACTAACTCTGTCCTATTTGTTTCAGTTTTCTGATCTTCAAACAAAAACCACTTCTTTTTATTAATTAAAAATAGGACCATTATTAACGGTAAATGAATTAAAGAAAACCGGAACAGTTTCCTTGAGGTAGCACTTGACGACTCTTTGTAAAATTTATAGGCTGAAAATTAAATTTTTTTATTAATATCCTCATTCGTTTTTGACATGACTACTGTTATAATTTTAAATTTCGTGTTAACAACAACAATTATGTTTGTATGGATAAAAAGTGTAGTATTGATGTAAAGAGAGGCCCTGGACGCAGATGTATATCCTGGCTGGCCAATCTTAGGAAACGGACTGAACTTGGACCTTAAAGAAAGCAGATACAAGATAAACTAGACGTTTTCGAAATATAGGTATACTGCAGCATGTTAAGAATATCCTGGATTGATCATCGCACTAACATGTCGATATTAGAACAACTTAAAGTAAAGGATAGATTACTTAAACAAATACAACAGAGATATTTGCAGTATTTTGGACACATTGCTAGAAGAACAGGTACGATGGAAAAACTTATTGTCGAGGGTAGAATTGAAGGAAAGAGACCTACGGGAAAGATCTCCAAGCCGTTGGGTAGATCAAACAAAAATATTGATTAACCAAGGGTTACATGAAGCAAAACAACTAGCCCAGGACAGAAAAGGATGAAGGGGAATCGTGAAAAAACTGTAAAGGCCTGATGATGTCACCACATTCCAAAAGGGATTAGGACTGAGGAGGAGTATAGAGTCTCTAGTACGCGTTTCCTATCTTTAAATTTAAACAAAGTGTGTGTGAGATATTGTCGATTTTTTTATTCGTTGAAAATACCTCTCGATGCTTATCTCTATGTAAAATAACATAAGGATTTTAACAACTACGATAGCTTACATTGATCTAACTGCTGCTTACAACAGTGTATGGAGGGACGAACTTATCTTTATATGTGCCAACACTATACCGTGTAACAGAGTTGCTACCCTTACTAAACAATAAGTTGTGCGATAGGTATTTTCAAATAATAACTGTAGACAGTAAGAACAGGGTAAGGAAATTACAAATAGACTTCGTCAAGGATCGGTGCTTGCCTCAATTCCCTTCAATTTATATATATATCTGACATCCCTCCAACGTTGGCAAAGAAATATATGTGCTAATGACTTAGTACTAGTTGCCTGCCAAACACGATAGAGAGCGTAAGCAACATATCAAAATATTTGATAGTTCTTGGTAAATACTTCAGTAACTGAAGGCTTATTCCAAATACGATAAAACGGAGGTTGCCTGCTTTCATCTCAATAACAAGCAAGCAAATAACGAGCCTAAAGTATACTTTATTACAGAAACTATGTAACACAGATCAACATCAAGCTCAATCAAATCATAAGGATTATCAGAGGATGTATTAAAAGCGCCCCTACTTCATGGATTCCTGTTTGGAGTCATATTACACCTCCAGACTTCAGTAGAAAAGAGAACCTCCTAAGGAAAAAAGGAAAACTGAGAAGTACTTTCACTTAAAAGGCAACCAAATTAACGGACACTTAGATGCACTACTATTGGAGTCATCTTTATAATTTGTAATGGTTAAAAGGAGACTGCTGCTTATAAACGTGGTCATATGTATATTAGGATGATCGAAGTATAAAATAGCAGCCGAGATAGCAGCGAGATAGCAGCCATAGTGGGTGTCTCAATTTATAGTGGTTACATTCTTTTACCTGAAGATTTCTGGGCAAGTTGGGTGCAGCTTTTGAAGAAAATCACATCGGAGCAAAAATCGTTTGAGTGGTTCTTGCGATATTTTGGACAGATTTTCGCCAAAAACTGAAGGTTTTGTTTTTTATACGAATGATAGGGGTCATAAAAACTGAAGATTTTGAAGAAGACGTCAAACATTGTTGGAAGGGGGACAGTTATGTCCAGTAAAACATCACAAAGCAGAAACACATACGCTTACTTAGAATATCACACTACTGTCCACATACGTTCGGAGAAGTTATTGAAAATCAAAAACACCCGATTAATTTTAACCATAAAGAACAAGCTTTGTATCTAAACATGATGTGGCTCTCTACACTACGAAATACAAAACATCTCCCTAGATGTAACGAAAATTTCATTACCGATTGATTACGGGGACACACAATGGCAGCGACAGGAAGTTATGTCTATGCTACCGCATCTTCTTTGATGCATGCAGCCACTGTACATAAGATGTAAGGAATAAATAATTTCAGACCATAGCCTATAACCCCGAAAACAATACATAGTCCGTCTAGAAAGTATCCAGAAAAAAGAAAGCAGAATTATAATTTTACGTTATTTATTTCTATCACTAGAAATATAAAATTTCAACAAATAATTCATCTCATTTACTTATAAAACCTCCATTTAAATCTAAACACTTAACTAAACGTCCAGGTACACCCGAAACTAGGTCAAGGCCATAATTTTCAGTAATGGTGTCCCAGGCCTGTAAAACTGACTTAATCAAACCTTCTTTATCTCGTGGCGCTGCTCGTTCCACTTCAATCTTCATCAGTGCCCATATGGTTTGAATGGGGCTAAGATCTGGAGATGCTGCTGGCCATGAAATTGTTGCCAATTCGTGTTCTTGCATCCAAGCTTGAGTATAAGCAGAAATATGGTATCTTGCATTATCTTGCTGAAAACGCCACCCCTCTGGATATAAAACATGTGCCGTTTCAAGAAGAAAACCATTTAGGATGTCACAATATTTAGCACTATCAACAGTAGGTACCATTAACTATACAGAGAGGTGTAGCACCACGCTAAGATATTGCTCCCCAAACTATTATTTTAGTGGGAAATTTGAACGGTAACATTTTCTCTTGATACAACTTTTAGATGATTTGCACCAAGTTGGAAACAACTTTCGTCAGATATAAAGACATTATTAAAATTATCTTCTCGAAAATGTTGACAAAAATCTAATCTTCGTTGCCTTTGCAGAGTTGTCATTGTAGGGATTTTTTTTGGATTCCTTGATAATGCAGCCTTGCTTTTTCAGTGACATGCGAACAGTTTCTGGGCACACTTTTATTCTTCGTTGATTTCTTAATCTGTTCGCTAATTTTCGAAACCATGGGCGCGGATTTTGTCGTCCTAAAGCCACTAAAGCATTGAAATTGTTTCCGCGAATCTTATGTGGTCTACCCGAAACTGGTCTATGTCTAATAACTATGCCATTTTTTATCCTCTTAATTGTCTCGTACACTGCATTTTTTTGAGTTAAGTCAATTACAATAATTTTTTAACATTTCGGACACCCTTTCTATACAAATATTCCACTACTTTTTTTCTACTTGCGACATTATTTCACAAATCTTAAGTCTATTTACAAACAACAATACTTGACAGATGGTGTTGTCATGTGATTTTGCCCATAACCTACTAACGGCACAACCTACTTAATGCATTACTTTTGTCTTAATATGTTACAAAAAGGAAATCTATTAAAATTAGGAAAACTATAAAATTCCAGATACTTTCTAGACGGACTATACCTTTACAGAAACATTCTTTTCTAAGCACCTAACATAATTTTATTTAAAATAACATGTTAGATATTATACTTTACCTAAATAAATAAAGTAAATATTTAATGGGGTAGTCTCCAATAAAAACCACCAGTTGGTAGTGTCTAAGAGAGGAGCAGCCATAGACATAGCTTGAATGGCAATAGTATGTCTTAATGCGACTCTCCTACAAAGTGCCGGATCAGTTACAGCCATCATCCTATAGCCTGCTCTTGAATAATCTGGTCGTAGATTCCAAGATAAGGCGTTAAAATGTGGAAATTGCCAACTGTAAAGGAGAGCGGCCATGAGCCATGCGCCAGGTCCTAATGAATCTGCACAAGCAGCCCAACCCATTAAGGGAGGTATGGCGCCAACTGAAAGGAAAAGTATAATGTATATTTTTAAGTACTTTTTAAAATATAAATTTCAGATTTAGTTCAAATTTAGTCTTCTGACTAAAAGAAAAGAAAAATATAGGTAATGATTCAATGTTAAAACAAAGAAACATATGGAAAATAGAAATAAGTTGTAATTAAGTATAGAAAGAGTGTAAAATTAAAGTAAACTATAATACTTACCTATAGAACCAACCCATGTGTTTAAAATACTTATCCTTTTTAATGGTGTATAAACTGATGTATATAGAATTAAATTTGTTAGTCCTAAACTGGCAGTGAGACCATTTACCCCATAATACAATATTCCTAATCCAGTAATACTTGTAGTAGCAGCAAACAACATTGAATGTGTAGGCCTAAAACGCAAGCAAATTAGATGGTGCCAAGTAAGTATTTTCTGAACATTACGTTAATTTTCCACAAACTAATACTCTGTTTTTTGTTCTTGACATCTGTGCATCAAATGGCACTTCATGGAATTGGTTTGTGGCATTTGCAGCTGCAGATAATAATCCAGTACCAGCAGTACACAACAAAAATGTTGTAATTTCAAAAGGAGCAGGTGCTACTGCATAACCAGCCATAGATGTTATCACGACAAGGGCTAAAACACAATAGAATAGAATATGAATTTAATGAAATATAATACAAAAATCTACAAAAGAGCTACCAGTAGTTGAGAATTTATTATGTGTTTTTAAATATAAGCATCATAATCAGGCCATTAGATAACTTTTCAACCAAATGACATGAAGATATCTAAAAGATATTACTAAATGAATTATTATATAATATAGACTTTTTATTAGACTATTTTAAATCTCACAGTCACACATATCATCAGCTACTGACGCTATTAACTTAATGACCATTAAAAAAACCATATAATTACATGTAAGCCTAATTTTTGACAGTTTCAAATAATGTTTTACTAAGTTGGAACTGTCGGTGGATGGAGTAACTTGCCAAGCTGGTGCAACTTTCGGCTTGTGAGGTAACAGCTCTGACAAGGGTAATGCCCCATTGTCTGCTATATCTACAAGAAGTGGAGGTGATGATTTTGAGTTTGTTTTATTAACATAAGAAGTGCTGGGAACAACGAAGTTTACTCCACATTTGTATTGCTAAAATAAACAGTTATTATTTATGCATACATATCATTATATTAATAAAAATGTTACCTTTAGTAAACTAGTGGTATGAGTGGTTAGACTTTTATGTAACCTAATATTTAAAATTACACCTTTGTACATATTATACTTTATTTGGTTACATTACATCACAACATAAGTTAAAACTATTTAATGTCTTCGTAGTATATAACTAAGTTAAGTATTTTCAAAATGTTTTAATGCTAACATTTTGAAATCAAATGCCAAAAGTCCAAAAGTAGGGTTAGGTCAGATGCATGTCAGATGTCTCACTGACATTTAAATTTGTCAGCTGTCAATTTTTGATAGAAGAGTGCAGAAAATTTTTAAAAAATTCTCTATTTTTGCCACTTTAGTGAGTAAAATATAATTGTTTTAATGAAGCTGTGGCTATTTTGTAGTAGTCAATTACTAAATAAACATACATTTTTACTTATACATATTATTATTTTTACTTCTTTATAGCAGAGTATATAATATTGCCTATGCAGTAGATTGCAGATTGCGTTACTTCCTCTTATAGATAAAAAAATATTTATTACGCTTATTACTATTATTATTTATTGGTAATTTTAATATATTTTTACAGTGTGACTGTGTTGTTACTTACACCGAAGGGTGAAAAATCTCTGCACGATTTCTAGTGCAGAACCAGATGAAAACTGCCGAGTCTGCATTAGTTTCGCTGTAATTTATGTTCCGCCAGCTTTGAATTTTCTCCTAAAAAAGATGAATAATCTCTTCTACAATGATGTGCCTTCAGGAAATTTGACGTTCTGCCTCTCATGAAACGTTTTATACATCTGAATGTTATTCTTTATACACTTATCCATCACTTATCTATCTAAAGATAATAATATCCCGTTAATTTAACGAGAGCCATGTATTACACAGTCATTTCCTGGGTATATGTTGCCGAGATAATCATGTTATATTTTTTGTAACTCTGTCCCATGCAAGATCGGTCCTTCAGCTCTTAAACAAAAGGTTTTTTGGCGTTCTTAAATCTGCTTATGCGACTATAATCGAGAAATTGCTTGTTCGAAATTAAAAAGATTTAGTTAACTCACTGTAGACTCAATCTTTTGAAGAGTGTATTCTGTTACAGAGAAAATTGAGGTGGCAGAAAATACATTCAAAGTCAGTTTAATTGCATATTTAAATCCAAATCTCACATCCAAAGAACTTTTGGTAGCATCCTCAACTGTAAAGTTATTGTTAGGTAATATTCTCTGTGTAATTAAAATTGAAATAACTATTATTTATTTTCTAACAATCCAATTTATATTAGTTTATACAAAAGTACGTAAAGCATAAGTTTTTTTCATTCAAATTGCAATTAATTAAAAATAAAGTTTATTAATATAATATACATAAATTAACCGTATAATTCAATACGGAATCAGTCGTTTTATATGTAGTTTTCGGGAGTGTAGTCATTTACGGATTTCTTTGAAAATGTGGCCAATCTTTTATGTCGTTGTATAAATATAATCCGGGACTAGCAGTCTGGCTAACTTGTCTCGCACCAAGTAAGATGTAATTTTTATCAACTTCTCCAAGCTCCACTGCACATTGTATGAAATTTCTTGCTGCTTTTAATGCTTTACTGTTTGGTCGTTTTTCTAAAATAAAAAAATTATTTAATCGGTTATTTGATCGTTTATAAAACCTTGCTGAGGGGACAGATAAAGACCTACAAGAGACCCAGAATGACATAGGGACAAATAAATGATAAGGTTGACCGTAGATATAAATCGAACAATATGTATCATTAATATATAGCATGAAGAATTAAAGGTGAACAACTGTATAGGTAGTTCGACTAAAATTAAATCAAAATTTAAAAACATCATCATACCTGAAAAGTTTCCAATAAAAGCTAAGCCAAGTGATTTGCTATTATAAGTTCTAGTGTGAGCCCCAACTTTGTGCCATCCAGTAGCTTCATAGATTCTTCCATCTTCTCCTACTAGAAAACTAAAACAGACAAAATTATAAATTTAAAATTGTTAATTAACAATAATTCTTTTAGAAATCCTTCGAACAATGCGAAGGTTTGATCAGGAGCGTAGCAAGGGCTAGCGTTACAATATGATAGATTGGATCATATTGGTTTTAACTTAAACTTAAATTTAAACCCAACGGCGAAAAATTCCAAGAAATGATTTATAGTGTAGAGACAATAGGATAACAATGGTAACAATGGCACTGAAGTCCGAAAAATAAATAATATTGTAGATAATTTATTTACAAATATTTTATTTATTTAAAACCGTAATTAACTGTATCTTTAACAATCGAAGGAAAATACTGAATTTATGTTTTTACACATGTTAAACACATTTATAAAAAAAAAAAAAAAAAAAAAAAAAAAAGAGGTTAATCTTTGTAAATGGGTATATTTATTTAAAAAAAACCCTTAAAAGGGCCACATCAATAAAACAAACGTTTTCGGACCACACAGTCCATCATCAGGTTATTAAAATCGAAAATGCCTAAAAATAAGTATAAACCATTTAGTTAAAACAAACGAGATTGTGAAATTTTGACTATGGTTGAAAAGCAAAAGATGGTTATACTTACTAGGTCATAATGCCTGAGCCACCAAAATATTAGGGTAAAAACCCTTTAAATTACATTTAGTTATGAAATGTTGTACATTGTGTTATAAAATAACTGTGATGTTCAATATTAAATTAAATTTGACTATAGGTAACACATGGCCAATTGGGTTCCAGAGCCGGGTGAGAGGGAACCTCTGCACTCGGAGAACAACGTGGAACTGATTGACAAGATACTTTTGAAGGATGAAGATAACAGAATGTCAATGCAACAAAAACTATAAAAGTTGTACATAGTATTACTACAGCCAAAAGATTCAACAAGTTTTGATGATTTTAAAAAATAACAACAATCTAGGTGTTGGGATTTAAAAACTTTTTATTTATTAATTTAGGGTATAAAAGATGTCAAATCAATGATGGTTTTATCACATTTTAAAACACATTTATGTTTTTATGCTGAAGTCTTGTGTTAGTTATGGCCCATATGTCGTATTTTCGACGTATTTCAATTAGCCGATTTCCATTGTTGTTTCTAATTTCTTCTTCTCTGAATCGTCCCGCTATATCTTCATCTTCCTTTCCAATGCGGCTGTTAAAATCTCCAATTAGTACAACAACTTATTTTTGATTTCTCTTGTCCAATACATCTTTTAGTGCATTGAAAAATCTTCCTTTTGCCTTATGGTCCCATTGTCATTCATTGCATATACTCCAACAATTATTGATGATTGTCCAAATATGTTCATCTTAATCTCCATTCGTTCATGTATTTGCTGGTGAACTTGTACGTGTTTTCTCCATTTATTTTTTATTAATATTGATACTTCTTATGCTGCTTTCATGTTTGCAAACCCCACTTCATATGCGTGTATGTTTCTCTATAATTTTCTCGCCTTGATCCTTTTTTTTCGTTCCACTTAAGACTATTATATCTCTGCTTTTTTTTTTTCTTTAACTGACAATTAATATTGGCCATGAGTATGTGTACTGGGTGGTATAGTAGCTTCCAATCACTTCCAGTCGAAGCCAAAATTAATGACTAAATTTACCAGATGGTTCTGAATGGGTTCGGAAAACAGAATGAAAAATGAATGGGTGAAAATCGACTAACTAAACAAATTCTAAATTACAAAACGAAAGGAAGATGACGCGTCGGACTGACATGAATAATGTAGATATTGATGTATTGATTCCGAGCCAGTGAACAAATTCCTATATTCTGAAGAAGACATAGAATTATTAAAAAAACTAATCGTATCACTGAGAATGAAGCTAACTTCGATATTATGTCAATACCATACAAATACAATACAATATACAATACCCATATAATTTTAACAATATGTAATTCTAATAATATAATTATCATTTTGCTTACTTGTAACCAATATCATGGAACTCTAAATTTTCCATATGAAAATTTTGTATACTCTGCATAATTTTGGAACAGCTCTCTTCTGTAGTACATTGTGGAGTTACAGTGTGATGGATGATGACATATTTGACGGGCATGATGGCATATTCAACTGCTATCGCTGTGCGACCGCCCCATCTCGCTTTTGAGATTATTTCTGGGCATATTGCAGGCCAGTCTAAAAAAAATAATATTAAATTGGATGCATATAGGATTGCTAACTATGGAATGAAAACTGTGGAATAAAAACTACAAGATAAAACGTTTAATAACAGTATTACATGTGGCAAAGGCTCACGAGGAGTTGTAACACCATTGATGATGATAATTAGACAATATCTCCACCCCTACAAAGCAATTTCAACAGGTCCTTTAGATATGTGCCTGAATGGTACCATTGTAAACCTAATAGTGCATATGGTGAGTAAAGTAAAGTTCCTTTAGAAATACTAACTCAAGGCTTACTTGGAATCAATAGATAGAACGAATAACCAAAAGAGCGGTGACCACTTTAGTAGTAGCCAGATGAAAAAATGTGCAGTTCATACCAGACGTGTTGTATTTATATTATGGTAGTAAAACCAACAAAGATATCAGGACGGAAGATGGAATCAAGAAATTGGCCGCTGGTGACCATATAGTGCAAAAAGATCAATAGGTCGACCGCAAATGAGATGGAAAGATGACATTCAGCAAAGCGCAGGTCCAATGTGGAGAAGACAAACAGCAGACAGAGACAAGTGGGAGAGGCCTATATTCAACACATGAATAGATTTTGGGCTATAGATAGATAGATAGATAGTAAACAGATTTACAGAAGCTCTGAGAGGCACACCAACTGCAGCTATAGAAGCCCTTCATCCTATGCACACTATATAGGTGCCCGATTGCAGTGGAAAAGCCTATCCATTTGTTTCTGAGGAACTGTTTGAAGTGGCAAACTTACAAAACGATAGCAAAACAAATAGCCCTTTAAAATTCGGTACAATATCATAAATATAATAAAAAACTATATGACAAAAATAGAAAAATCTGTTTAACATAGGGAAATCGGATAAATGTGGAAATTAAATCAAAACTAAATAGAAAAAAATACTAGACGAAGTAAGACTAGACCCATTTCAACTAAAAAAAAAAAAAAAAATTAAAATAGGTACAATATATGAAGTGGATATTGGATAGATACAAAAGGAAAGATTTAAATTATTTTCACGTTTCAAAACAACTGCCTTGTGATAAACCATGAATGGTTTATCATACTCCTTTGGAGGGAGATGTAAAAATAAACCTATGCTTAGTTTAATAAAACAACAGAGTGTGTTATATCTTTTACACAATAAATAGTTTTAAATTGTATGATTGTTTAAAGGTAAGTATCACCTCCTCTAAAAAAGAGTCAGGTACATACAAGTATTAAAATAAGTCAGAACTATTGCCGAAACGTCGTCAAAACAATGGTTTTTCTAAAAACCAAAACTATTTATGACCAGAAAACATCTGGAATCACATATAGCTCCGCAGAAATTTCAAATCCAATATATATATATATATATATATATATATATATATATATATATATATATATATATTGTCTTACCTGTAACAGCCCACGTTAAGTTATTGCAAAAACACACAAACAACACAATGTTTGAAAGTGACCGCATGATATACATATTTAGATCTACCGGTATTGTTATGGTCAATCACTTACTAAATCTTTTATTTGCACTGCCAAAAACTTAAATACATTTTCTGTCACTAAACGGTAATTCCCGGTTTCCCCGCTTATCGGAAATCCAATGTGCGGTAATAAAGAGTTATATCTTTTATTTTTGTTGTTCATAGAACTTTAACCTTGATTTGGCAAGAACGCTGCTCAGCCGTGACCTCTTAACAGGGTTAAATATGTACGGGTTGTACCAAAAGTTTATTATTTTTATGATTACATGTGCATATATGCGCAATATATTTAAATTAAGAGAAGCTATTTAAAAACAAATTAAAATTATATAAATATTATGATTTGTTTAAATTCAACAATGCAAATTCCGACGATGATAAAACGAGTGCATTTTGGTTGATGGTTATAAATTATTTGTTCTTCATTTTCTTTGTTTTTAGTGGTTATATGATAGTTATTCTATTATATACATATTGGCAGATGTCTAGTTATAATGAATGTCGATGTTCTTCTATAGTTCTTATTGGTCTTTTGTCTTGTGCTGGTTATTAATTTTATTCTGAGTTGCTCAGAGTAGTAGTATCTCTACCGAGTCAGTGTCTGATTGGCGATACCACTGTAATTCTCTTGCTCATCTGATTATTGAAAAGCTCCTCCTCAAAAATATTGAAAAATGTGTATTGTGATTGTTTGTTTGATCTGGGGATTATCTATTTTCTTTTTTACTTTGGACACAAACCTCAAAAATATTGAAAAGTATTGTGATTGTTTGTTTGATCTGGGTATTTTTACTTTGGACACACAAATGTGAACGTCTATAAATCTTGTCACCAACAATTTAAAAATTCTTAATTTTCTCATAATAAAAAAACTAGAATTTGAAATGAGTACCTACTTTATAAAATGAGGAGGAAGAGGTAAAGAAAACATTAAGGCAATTAAAAAACAGAAAATCACCAGGAGAGGACCGAATATCGAATGAACTCCTAAAGTACGAGGGACCAGATCTGACCAAACACCAAACAACTGCTAAAACTAATCCAAAAAATATTAGAACAAAACTGAAATCCTCAAGAATGAAGATCAAGCATCCTAATACTTTTCTTCAAAAAGGGAGACAAACCAAACCCAGATAATTACAGAAGAATCAATTGATTAAATCGAACACTTAAATAAACAACCGAAGTGATAACAAATAAACTAAATAAAATTATAACACTAGCAGAAAAACAACAAGGTTTTAGGTCGGGAAGATCATGCGCCGGCGCTATATTTATGAGGCAAGTGTAAGAGAAATCATTAGAATACAACAAACCGTCATATCTATTTTTGATTACCTTAAGGCATTTGACTGGGCCAAATTAAAGGAGGTTATCTACTTATTATACGCAAGAGAGATATGTACCATTACGAATAATCAAAACGATCAAAAATATCTACCAAAACAACACAACAAAAGTAAAAGTAGAAGAAGAACTAACTGATCCTATTAAAGAGGGCAATGGGATAAGACAGGGAGATTTTCTGAGTCCTCTATTGTTCAACCTGATTATAGATGAAATAATAAGAAAAAAAAGGACTAAATAATGATACCAAATGGGAGAAAAACAACTTAAAATAATCTGCTATGCAGACGACACAATACTACTCTCTCAAAGTGAATATGATTTACAGCGTATCTTGCACCAATTAAATATAACCATCAGAAAATTTAACACGTTAATTTCCCCAAAAAAAGATAAAATACATAATTTTAACCGCAAATTTACTAAGATGTAAACTGGAGCTAGAAGATCAGATAATAGAACAAGTGATGGAGTTTAAATATCTAGGCATCACATTATCTAGCTACGGAAAGCTCGAAACCGAAGTGGAAGATCAAGTGAATAGAGCACACAGAGCCGCAGGTTGCCTGAATGAAACAATATGGAGAAATAAAATAATCGGGAAAGAAATTAAAGGCAGAATTTACAAAACAGACATCAGACTAATATGGAGGCAAATTGAAAAACAGAGTCATGTCTACATAAAAAGAATATGATGATGAAGAAGATAAAATTACAAAGTGAATATTTAACTTCTAAAATTTATGACACTTAAGTTGAAAAACCATTTTATATATATATATATATATATATATATATATATATATATATATATATATATATATATAGTTTTGAGTTTAGTTCTTGAACCTTAATATATATTTTTTAGTGGATTCTCTTGGGCTTAGGTTCATAAAAAAAATTTAGTTTGATACTAAGACATTTTTATATATATTTTTTCCGACGTTTCGGCAGGAAATCCATGCCTTTTTCAAGAATATATATTGACTAAAAAAAACATTCTATGACAGACATAATATGGTTTAAAAAATAAACTTTTGACTTACCAAGCATGTAAAGATTTGGTGTTAACAATTAGACGTCACAATTAAAATAATTTTAAAACATAGGACACACCCACTAAGTCACTAAAAGTAAAATGTATTTTAAATCTAATGTGTTGTTTATTGATGTTAGCTTATCGTTTAAACAATCAGTTATTTTAACATCATAGGCGTTCTGAGATTGACTTATGTATATTTAAATTAAGTTAAAATATATTTTGTTCAAATTTTTGACATCTTTTTTATCATTTATTGCGTTATTATTTTTTTTTATTTGTATAGACTCTAGAAGCTCTCTCTTCTTCCTGTTGGCTTCACTTTTTAGGATCTTGGTTTGCTCAAAATCAAATTTATGTTTTTTTTCGTTTTCATGTTTTGTGAGGGCGGTTGAGTTTTTTTTGTCATATTTGTGGGAACGTATTCTTGAATTAAGTAGTTGACTGGTTTGTCCAATATAAACTCCATCACAATTCGAGCAGGGAATTTCATATACAACATGTGATCTTTTTAATAAAGGGGTTTTTGTTTTCAATCTTGTAAAATTCCTTTTCAAAAGATTGTGACCTTTATGAGCAACCGTAATATTATGTTTAGACAGAAGATTTGCTATTTGTTCTGATAACCCTTTTATATAGGGGAGAGACATATAGTTTTTCTTTACCGTATTGGTTTTATTATTATTATTGTTGTTGTAAAATTTATGCAGTCGCGATTTGAAAGTGTTGTCGATAAGGTGGTGTGGGTATGAATTAAGTGTAAGTGCTGTTTTTGCTTTTTTAATGGCCTGAGGTCTATTGATAGGATCGGATAATCTAATAGCTCTATCAGCGAGTCCGATAACTACTGATTTCTTTTGAGACAGGGGATGATGAGAGTTGAAATTTAGATATCTCGACGACCAGGTTTTTTTGGTGTACCATGAAGTAGTTATAGTGCTGTTTTCCCTATGCAAGGTCAGGTCCAGAAAATTAATTTGATTATTTTTTTGATTAATTTGTTTATTTTCACATTAGAAATTGAAAAAAATAATCAAATTAATTTTCTGGACCTGACCTTGCATAGGGAAAACAGCACTATAACTACTTCATGGTACACCAAAAAAACCTGGTCGTCGAGATATCTAAATTTCAACTCTCATCATCCCCTGTCTCAAAAGAAATCAGTAGTTATCGGACTCGCTGATAGAGCTATTAGATTATCCGATCCTATCAATAGACCTCAGGCCATTAAAAAAGCAAAAACAGCACTTACACTTAATTCATACCCACACCACCTTATCGACAACACTTTCAAATCGCGACTGCATAAATTTTACAACAACAATAATAATAATAAAACCAATACGGTAAAGAAAAACTATATGTCTCTCCCCTATATAAAAGGGTTATCAGAACAAATAGCAAATCTTCTGTCTAAACATAATATTACGGTTGCTCATAAAGGTCACAATCTTTTGAAAAGGAATTTTACAAGATTGAAAACAAAAACCCCTTTATTAAAAAGATCACATGTTGTATATGAAATTCCCTGCTCGAATTGTGATGGAGTTTATATTGGACAAACCAGTCAACTACTTAATTCAAGAATACGTTCCCACAAATATGACAAAAAAAACTCAACCGCCCTCACAAAACATGAAAACGAAAAAAAACATAAATTTGATTTTGAGCAAACCAAGATCCTAAAAAGTGAAGCCAACAGGAAGAAGAGAGAGCTTCTAGAGTCTATACAAATAAAAAAAAATAATAACGCAATAAATGATAAAAAAGATGTCAAAAATTTGAACAAAATATATTTTAACTTAATTTAAATATACATAAGTCAATCTCAGAACGCCTATGATGTTAAAATAACTGATTGTTTAAACGATAAGCTAACATCAATAAACAACACATTAGATTTAAAATACATTTTACTTTTAGTGACTTAGTGGGTGTGTCCTATGTTTTAAAATTATTTTAATTGTGACGTCTAATTGTTAACACCAAATCTTTACATGCTTGGTAAGTCAAAAGTTTATTTTTTAAACCATATTATGTCTGTCATAGAATGTTTTTTTTAGTCAATATATATTCTTGAAAAAGGCATGGATTTCCTGCCGAAACGTCGGAAAAAATATATATAAAAATGTCTTAGTATCAAACTAAATTTTTTTTATGAACCTAAGCCCAAGAGAATCCACTAAAAAAAAAATATATATATATATATAATATATATATATATATATATATATATATATATGAATAATTCTTTGGAGGGTAACTTTCGGGAAAGCGTCAAAACGATGGAATAAGCCAGTTTGGTGTAGAACTTTATTCTAAATGTGAAATTTTCGGTGATATGTTGTCACCTTCATCAGCACATTGAAAATGTTCAGTTGGTCCTAGTGGTGAAGAACACTGTCACAAACATGTTAAAAATATTAAAAAATACATTTAAAACTTTGAATAAAAACATTACAACACAACAGGGTATTTTTTCAAATACAAACAACAAAAAAATCTAAAAATTTCTAGAAATTTCATCACCGAAAATTTCACATTTAGAATAAAGTTCTACACCAAACTTACTTATTCCATCTCTAGCTGATCCTTGTTTTGACGCTTTCCCGGAAGTTACTCTCCAAAGAATTGTATTCTTAGCGTCGTTATACACACTCTATATATATATATATATATATATATATATATATATATATATATATATATCGGTTTTAAAACGTTCTCCTACGTCTTCCGATGCCTAGTCGCCATTCACTTCGGTCCATCCAAAGGTCTTCATCTAATTCTCTTTCTCTCATACTTCGATTTATGCCTTCTCTCCAACTAAGGCGGGGTCTTCCTCTTTTTCGTCTACCATGAGGGGTCCACGTTAGGATTTGTTTCGGGAGTCGTTCTTCGGACATTCTTTGTACGTGTCCATACCATCTAAGCTGTTTGGTACTAATGTCATCTACTATTGTGTGTTTCACATTCATTATTTCCCTAATTCTGTTGTTGGTTACCCTTTCTAACCTTGATTTTCTTGCTGAGCGCCTCCAGAAATTCATTTCTGTTGTTTCAAGTTTTCTCTTGTATCTTTCTTTTATTTGCCATACTTCACTGCTGTAAGTTATTATACTTATGCTTAACTTCCTGTCTAGGTGGGCCAGGTTTCTCTAAATGTTGCCTTTCTTAGCCCATAAGTTCTAGTTTTAAGATAATGGAAACTTCTCTCTCCGTCGTTTCCACAAGCGTTGCAGAGAGGGAACTTCGAGGAGGTGTGAAATAAAACTTACTAGGAGAGTCATCCGCACAACGATTTGTTGTATATGCAGGGACATGCTTTTCACAGTGTTTTAGCATCATCCATTCTTCGACTATATGGAAGACCAGCAAGAAATATACTAGGTTCGACCCGCACTAAAGCATACAAGCAATTTGTTTGTTCTGCCTCAATAGTAAACTAGACTTACTATTAATGGACTTCGGCAAGTGATAGAAATTTGTAAGTTCATCTTCATAGCGGAACCAATACAACGATACTTTCTCTGTTAATTTCAGAACTCTTTTAAATTGTTCTATTAGAAACCTTTTATGGACCACTGTGTTGTATCCATCCAAATACTTAAATGCTGATACAAAAATCCGAAATAAGATTGGAGCGATGGAACAAACCGTGTAATTTGCTATTCTGAATGTTAATTGATGACTCCATATCTTCTTCTTCTAGTGCCGTCTCCACTAATGAAGGTTGGCTATAACCATTGCAAATTCGTCTCCATCTTCTGCTTTTCTTAAGAGCGTCTTGTGTTTAAACCGGTCCAGTCGCGAATATTTTTCAGCCAGGATATTTGTCGTCTACCAGGACCCCTTTTTTCTTTGATTTTACCCTTCATATTCATTTGCAACAACTCATACTTATAATTTTTAAGTATGTGCTCCAAATATGCTGTCTTTTGCCTTTTAATGGTGGTCAAAAGTTCTCTGTCTCTTCCAATTCTGTGCAACACCATTTTGTTCGTCATATGATCGGTCTATGGTATCTTCAAAATTCTCCTAAGAAGCCACATCTCAAAAGCTTCCAGTTTTCTCATTAAGTCATCATTAACAGTTCAGGCTTCGACACCATAAAGAAGAATAGAGTGGATATATTTTACCATCTGATATCGGATTTGCAGATTGAGTCTTTGGTTACTCGGAAATTTCCTCATCTTCAAAAGGGCTGCTCTTGATTGTTCTATTCTTAAGCGAATTTCTGAATTTGGATCTTCTGTAATTCAGAATCCTACGCATTTCATTTTGTACACCTGCTCAATATCTTAATTTTTTATCTGGATTCTTGTAATGACTTTGCCCCTCTTACAGATAATCATGGTTTTTGTTTTCTTTATGTTTATTGTTAAACCAAACTGTTTCCCAGTATCACAAATTGTGTTTAGTAACGTCTACAGGTCTGTCTCACTTTCAGCGATAATGACTGTATCGTCAGCATAACGGATGCTATTTATATTTTCACCATTTATCCTGATCCCTTCTGTACAGTTTTCAAGTGCTTGGGTAAATAACTCTTCGGAATATATATTGAATAGTAGAAAGAAAAAATATAGATGGGTTTGCCGCTATCCCGGAAATATGAGAGGAATTTATTTTTAATTGTAAAGGGTCCTATCGACCAAGTAGCTATGTAACTATTGACGAGCAGTTATTAGCTTTTAGGAGCCGGTGCCCTTTTGTATATCCCGAATAAGCCGGGCAAGTACGGAATTAAAATTGTGATGACTTGCGACTTAGGTACCTAGTACATGTTAAACGCAGACCCTTACCTCTGCAAACATATGCACACAAATGGAGAATCTCTACGAGAATACTAAATTAATAAGTTGACTGAAACTATTAACGGAAGTTACCGGAATGTCACAATGGACAATTGGTGCACTTTAGTGAAACTTCCGGATACTCTCTTGAAGCATTCTTACAACTTCACAATTATTGGTACTTTGCGGCAAAATAAACGAGAGATACCCCTGAAATGATTAATTTTAAAAACAGAGACATCGGAAATACAACATTTTGCTTGGTCTGACAGAAGGTGTTAGTGACGTATAAATCCAAAAACAAAACCGATCTAGTTTTATCGACAATGCACGAAGGTTCAGTTGTTTGTCCAATTACTAAAAAACTAGAAATAATATTTCACGATAACCAAACAAAGGGTGGTGTGGACACTTTCGACCAAATGTGTGGCCACTGAAGTTGCTCCCGAAAAAATCGAAGATGGCCGCTTTGTATATTATATGGTATGATCAACAGCGTGTATTATATATAAACATAATTTATCAAGAAATAATCTGAAACCAATCACGAGAAAGGCTTTTATGTTAAATCAGCATTAACAACTCACAAGATTATGACTTGAAAAGCGTTTTGCGATGTAAACTTTGCAACGCTCGGTGAAGCTTCTAATTAGTGGTTTAATTCAAATTCCTTTGGAAGTTGCTGACCTCCATCAACCTTCTAACAAACGTACTACATGCTACATCTGTTGCCCAAAAAAAAAGAATGACGACATTTCATTGCAATCACTGCAAAAAACATTTTGCGCAGAACACCGTGTCGTTGTTGCTTTACCTGTGACCTTTGTAGGTAAATAAATTTTGAATTTTTTTGAATATTTTAGGCATATAAAAATGTTACTTTTTTTATTTAAAAAATTAATTAAAATATCATCTTAATTTTTTGTTTTACTTTTTTGGAATTGAAAAAAAAAATGGAAATACACAATGGTTAGTGTCTACGGGAGTGTAAATTAAGGTTAGTGTTCTAGGATTAAAAACAGCGTACACTGTCACGTAGTTCTGGAGCCCACTGTACATTGCAAAATATTTTTCAGGTTTACGACAAATTGATAGAATATTTAAATAGATTTTTTTATTGAGATATGCAATATTTTTATCAACGTCAGCGGTAATTTACTAGCATTGACAACTTTATAATTAATTTGTTTACTTCTTATAAGCAATATAATACTATAGTTTAATCATTTCCTAAAAATTTCGTGACAGATTCCCACAACAATTTCCATTCGTAAAGTAAACATATAAATAATTTTGTTATCTGTTAATCATTTTTATTTATATTAAGTAGAAATCATGGAAGATTTTAAAAAATATATAATTATAGAGATTGTATGTAGGAGACATAAATATCACGTCAGAGTAGAATTGCATCATAGTCTACTAGCCTAGCGTTAATTTTTATTATATATTTTCGGTATTGGAATACGTAACAGGGTTTTAAGGTAGTATCATTGTTTTTTAGTAGCATTCCTTAATTTTTATGTATGCCGATATTGTGGTGTTAGTAAGAAGTACTGAAAAGCAATGACAGCAAAGATTGGAACAGTGAGAAGAGTATCTTAAATAAATTGTTACAAAATTTGTAGTAGGATAAGGATAAGACCAAAGTATCTAAAATTCTTTAACTTTTGGAAATAGTAGAAGACAAAGCTTAAACATCGTGCAAGATTGTTAGACTAATTATATCTGTGAGGGACATCGCAAGATGTAGAAAAACACGCATAGAGATATTTATTGCAATAATTTTTAATAACTGCAATTGTTTGTGTGCTAATGATTTTTTTCATAAAATAAAAACAAAGTGTAATGTTTGTCTAATAAGAATTACAATAGGGGATTTATTTAATGGTAAACACTATTTGGTATATTTTTTGTACCATTTCCTAGTAGAAAAAAAACCAACACAATATGTTGAATATTATATAATTTAAAAATTGGAAATAAACAAAGCTGTTACCCGTAGTCACCATATGCCTCTCTAGAAATCTTCTTATTGACTGTATGTAAATCCATTAGCAGCGGATGTTGGTTATTCGATACGAGAATGTGTGTGCCTTTAAAACCAATAAGTTTGGGTGTGGATATATTCATATCAAAGCCAATTTGTTTATTTTTTACCTGTATATATCAAAACATATTCTGATTATGGAGGTAACGTATGACGTATCCTGCCGTATCAGTTACCATATCTGTATAAAATTATTTTTAATAGAAGATAATAGAATGTTAACCTTAAAAAATAAACTACGATTATTACTTTTCTAGATACAATAATGTATATAGAGTAGTCCTTAGTCTTTAAGTAATTGTACAAAAAGAAACAGTAGATTACTATTTAACTGGGAATAAGCCACAATTAAAGATAAAAATACGTTTATTGACGTTTCAATTTCCACTTCGGAAATCGTTCTCAAAACAATTTACTCAAACAGTAAATTATTATTATAATCCCAGATTTAGCCATACGGCTCACACTCCCTCTATGGGGAAAATTCACTCATCCCAGATACCTACGGTATCAAAAGGATTGAGCTCTGGTCTCTTTCCGTGTTATCGAGCCCTAGGTGATTTGGTATGTTGGAGTATCTCCCAGAAATTTTCGTACACATCTGGACGTCGCGAGGAGTACAGCTTTCTGCATGGCCTTATAAAGATGTTCATTTAGACCCAGCTGTTTTATGTTCGCTAGGAGGTTTTTGGGAATAACACCAGTAGTAGATAGAACAATAGGTACTATCTGGGTACTTTCCATTCTCCATTGTCTCTTGATTTGTATTTCCAGATCTCTATACTTGGCGATCTTTTCGTTGTATTTAACACGCAAATTGTTAGTGTTAGGTATCGCCACATCAATAAGTGTTGTTTGCCTGGTAATTTTATTCACTAGTATAAGATCCGGTCTATTATGGGCCACTGGTTGGTCTCTAAGCACAGTGCGGTCCCAGTATAGCTTGTAGTTGTCATTTTCAAGCATTCTGTCAGGGACATATTGATAATAAGGAAGATGGTCGGTTTGGAGAAGTCCTAGTTTGTCAGCTAGTTCTTGGTGGATAATCTTTCCTACTGAGTCATGGCGTTCTTTATAATCGGTACCGACAAATGCCTGGCAGCCACCGGTAAGATGTTGGATGGTTTCTTGGGCTTGGCATCCATATCGGCATTTGTTATTTTGGACTTGAGGATCTTTAACAATATATTTTAGGTAATTTTTAGTTGGAGTTACCTGATCCTGAATGGCAAGTAGGAAACCCTCAGTTTCGGGAAACATCTTTCCTGATGTCAACCAATAGTTCGACGATGTATTGTCGACATATTCTTGGCTGATCTCATTGGGATGTCGCCCATGCAGAGGTTTACTCATCCAGGTGCGCATTTTTTCTTGCTTAGTCAGATCGTTTATCCGCATTTCTTGTTCCCTCAATTTAAGCGGCGTTGTGTCATCTATTGCGCAAATTGCTCGATGTAACGTAGATGTCTCAGCCTGTACCTGAAAATAAGTTCTTAAATTAGCAATTTGTTTATTTAATTGCTCACCTATATCCATAAGTCCTCTTCCTCCTTGATACCACGGCAATGTTGTTCTCTCTACTGCACTGCGTGGATGATGTTTTTGCGCCTTTGTGAGAACTGCTCTTACTTTCCGCTGAAGACCCTCTATATCCGTTTTTGACCACTTTATAATACCAAATGAGTAGCTCCTATATTATAATTAATTATTATTATTATTATTACAAACAGTAAAAAGAAACAGTAGATTCTATACTTTAAAATATTACGATTTAAGTCAACTTGCTTTAATAAAATGTTAATATTAAGAAAAATACAGAGTGTTAAAATTGAATTACTATTTTATTGGTAATAAGCCACAATTTAAGTTGAATGTAAGTTTTTTTGATGTTTTTATTTCCACTCAATCGTTCTCAAGATACAAAACATTAATAAATTAAACAAATTTTGTCTTTTGTTACATGGTGAAAAATTATTCTAATACAGCACACTCCTTCTATAACTAACACGGTTATTATGAGGTTTCGCTTATAACAAGGTACATTAAATATCCCGTGAAATTTCTATTGAACTATAACCCTCTATAGCGAGGCAAATTTGGTTATAACGAAAGAAAATAAGATCTAAAAACGCGTTTTTTTTTAGTTTTTGGCCCGGCTGTGACTATAAATCATTAATCTTTTTAACTGCCGCCCGCAATAAACTTCTTCTGTTTAATCTATAGACCGATATTGTGTTGTCTGAAATTTACAATTTATGATTCACAAGTGTCAGTGTAGGGGTTTCACTATTCGCATCTAATAAAATACGTAAACATGACACACGAAACAAATTTCACCAGAATTTTATTTCAGAGTTATTTTTGTCGTAGATGTTTATCGTTTGTTTTCTGATTGTGCTTTCGCTCCTTGAAAGTTGTGTTGTAGATTACATAGTCACATAGATTACACACTATGACTCCTAAAAGAAAAGCATTTACTTTAGAAGAAAACATTAACATCCTTAAAGATGTTGAGAACGGTAAGAAAAAAGCAGACGTTTGTCGTGAAAGAGGAATGTCAAGTCCCACTCTATCTACCATGCTCAAAAATAAACACAAAATTTTCGAAGCAGATTCGTCTTTTTCCAGTAAATCGAAAAAACTACGTGCCGCAACTAATAAAGAACTCGATACTGCAATGGTTTACCGTAAACAGGAATGCGAAAGTTTCAATAAGTGGACCACTGCTTCAAGAAAAAGCAGCACAGTTTTCACAGACGCTAGGTTGTGATGAGAATTTGAAAGCATCGAGTGGGTGGAATAACCGTTTTAAGGCCAGGCACGAAATTACGCGTAGAAAAATTTGCGGTGAAACGAAGAGTATTTCCAAAAAAGTCACTGACAACTGGTTGAAGTCATGACCTACAATAAGACAACACTGCAGTGGCGATAATGTTTTCAATGATAACGAGCTGGGATTTTTTTAAAACTTACTGCAGATAAGACCTTCAAATTTAAAAGGGAACATTGTATAGGTGGCAAGTTATCAAAAGAAAGGGTAACTGTACTTGCGTATGCCAACATGTCCGGTTCCAAAAAAAGGAAGTTAGTTGCCATTGGGAAATCTCAAAAACCACGATGTTTCAGAGATGTGAATCAGCCTCCTGTCACATATAAATTTAGTATAAAATCGTAAATGACAGTAGAGTTTTTTAGTGGAGAACTTTTGAAGTGGGACAGAGAGTTGGGAGATCGAAAGATTTTTTTAATTGTTGACAATTGTACAGCTCATCTGAAAGTTTTAACAGTTTTTGACGGTTTAAAAAACATTCAACTTCAGGGCATCATAAGGTCCCTTAAAGTTCACTACAGAAAATTTTGGTGGACAGAGACTGAGGTAGAAAACCAAAAAAGATGAATATCCTGTAGAAGACTGGTTGAGGTTACAACAGCAAGGTTAAAAACTAACTTAACTGAACAATGATGACGAGTTTGCTGAATTAATTGCCATTGATGATGACGTCATTGCTTGTGATCTTCCGAGGGATAGTGAAATTATCGCGGAAGTAATAAATCCGTCGACGAAGCGCGTTATCGTCAGTGACGAAAGTGATGAAGATGAAGAAGACGATCACGGTGCATCTACGCAAGAAGGTCCTAATAGACAAGATATGGAAATTTCTTTAAACGTTGTAAGAAATTTTATCCAAAGACAAAACGCAAATGAAGAAGCCTACAAGTGTTTCACATCATTAGAAAATATGATAGATAGAATGATACTGGACAATTTAAAGCAGTCAAAAATGAAATAGGTACTTCTTCCAATTGCAGAAGCAATAGTTTATATTATTTTTGATTTTTTGTTTTACAATATATTCATCAGGAAGACATGCTTGTCGTCTTATTTGAAGTCGTAATAATATTCGCAATGTTGTTAGTTGTGCACAATTAATCAGGTGGGGTCTGATGAGATCTGTTCTAATTTCTCTTAGCTATTTACGGCGTTCTAATTTCGTATTAGTATTGCTATAATAAATTACCGGAATATTTATTTCTGCAATATTCATTAATGAAAAAAAAAAAAGACTGTAAGTGACCATCGGCAACTTATTCGAGAAACGGAGTAATTACATTTCATCTGGTCCACAACATCCACTGCTCCCTTTGTTGTATTGTAGAAGGTTATAACCTGCTGCTAAAAATTTTCACCCGTTTCTTCATCAATTGTAAAATCATCATGAAATGTAAATAACATCAGAACATTTTTGTTTTTCTTTTTCTTGTGACAGTCTTTAGGTTTTTTTTTGATCGAATAGAGTCTAGAAGCTAAAAATAGATGCGTGTACTAGGTAGAATTCTTCGTGGGATATGATAAAACAAGTTACAAGAAGACAAGCAAGTCTAAATTAGCGCTATTAGGAAGTAACTTACATTTAACATCTGATGAATGAGAGACCCTTAATTATTCGGCAGACATTTTGGAATTATTCAGAAATATTTAATGAAATTAATTCAGAATCTGAAATTAGAAAAACAAGTGACATGAGAATCCTAATAAGAATAACAGGAAAGCTGTTAATGGACAGATCAAGAATTAACAGCATCAGAAATTTGTAGGGATAAAAAACATAAAAAATGTGTAAAATTTCCATCGGAAAAATAGAAACGTTCCCATTAGCAGAACGTCAGAATATAGAATAGTTAGTATAGTTCGAGAAAATCACCAATCGGGAAAAGCGTAGGTCGTCATAGACAGAAAAGGAGCGACAATTTTCCAACAGAACAAGAGGCAAGACGAAAGAAGAATTTGTATTTTGGAAACACTCAACAATCAATCAATCAACAATATTATTTTAAAACGAATATACCACTTAGACCCATTTGTAGTACCATGAATTCTCCTTGTAGTGAACTATCAAAATTTTTATTAAATATTTTAAAACCATTTACAAATAAAAATGACACATTCATAAAAAATACACAACATTTTTTAAATAAATTATCAAATATTGAATTTAATTCAAATAATACTTTGGTAAGTTTTGACATAAATAGTTTATTTACGAATGTGCCATTAAATAAGACTTTAAGTATAGTCAAGACAAAATAGAGAGTGATGATTTATTGGCAACTAGAACAAGACTAAACATATCGGCTATAATGGAGTTATTAACATTATGTACTAATAATACATATTTTCAACTAAATAATGAATTCTATAAACAAAATTTTGGTCTAGCAATGGGCTCTAGTTTATCTCCATTCTTAGCCGATATATTTATGGAAGATTTTGAAACAAATATCATTTCTAAACAAAATTTCAAACCCACAGTATGGTGGAGGTATGTAGATGATGTATTCTCAGAATGGCCTCATGGATCAGAGTTGTTGGACACATTCCTAAATGATATAAACGATAAAGAAGAGACAATAACATTTACCATGGAAAAGGAATATAATAACACGCTACCTTTCCTGGATGTTTTAATCTCTAAGAACGATACTGGATATGAGACTCAGGTGTATAGAAAACCAACACACACCAATAGATATTTAAATTTCAAATCAAATCACAATATTAATGTAAAAAAGAGAATAATTAGATCCCTATATGATAGAGCCAAAATTATTTGTTCTAACGAAAATTCGTTCTTGGAGGAGAAACATTTGTTGACATCTGTATTATTAAAAAATGATTATCCTTTATAGTTTATAAATAAGGAATTTTCAACAATCGATCGAATAGAACAGAACAACTTAGAACGAGATCCTACAGCATACACAAGGAATAATATGAGGAAAATAACAATATCGTACGTAAAAGGATTATCAGAAAAACTTTAAAGGATAGGAAATAAACTCAACATTTTAACAACATTCAAAACAACAAACACGTTGACGTATTTTGTCCAAAACCAAACCTAACAATGAACAAGAAAGGACAAAGAATTGCATTTATAAAATACTTTGTGAATGCGATCAGTTTTATTTAGGTGAATCATAAAGGCCATTAAATGTTGGAATAAGTGAACATCAACCTTATATTAAAAATAGAGAATTTGATAGATTTCAAATATGTAAACACGCATGGGATAATGAACATAGGGTTCAATGGAATAATTCAAATGTAGTCCTAAAAGAAACGGATGGTAAAAAAAGAAAAATTAAAGAAGCGGCTCTAATTATGCTAAATGAGGCCAATTGTGTCGCAAATTCCTCGGCAGAATGTAGTAGGATCTGGTTACCAATATTGAAAGAGGAAGTTATTAATAAGAAAATACCAGTATTAGTAAGTCAGTAACATATAAAGGATACATCTTTTATGGTTTTTAAGTAACGAAACATATAAAATCAGAATTTTGGTGTTTGTTGAGGGTAAACTAAATTCACGAACAAATACTTACAATGTCGGGATAGTATTATGAGGTTTTTTTCCTGGTTTTTCCCTCATAATTTACTATGGAATCACTAACAGGAGAATTTTACTGTCATCATGTCATGTGTTGGTCTTTTTAAAGATGAATTACATGCTATGATTTTTTTCTGACGGATATTCTCAAGTTAAAGTTGATTTCATGTAATCGAATGAACTATCTTATAAGTAAAGTCGTCCCAGGAGCGCAACTCAACAATATTGGCAATATCATTTTAAAGTCGTCCACTTTAAAATGCATAATGTATGTCTGAATTGTCAATATAAATGAGTCAGATAAAATTAAATTATTAGAAGAATTTTTCACTATGTAACAAAAAAATCAAGTTTTTACCGAGACAATGTTTGTTTAAACGTTTTATTTTAAAACACAAATTCTTCAGTTATTTTATTTCCTTTTCCCAATGGGACAATCCTTACTGAAACAGTAAAGCAGGTAATATGGTTTTCCAAGTAAAGACATATCAGCTGTGGTAGGTATTAAAAATAATTGTGCGTATCTAACAACAAAAATCCGGTAAGGCTCAATCGTAACAAGATTTATTTTTTGAAAAAAGTTATGAACTCATAACGGATAAGGGCGCACGCTAGATTGAGTAAAGCGCCTTTCGGCCGGTACCGACCAATTTTACGCGTTAAGTAATCACAAAAATGATGTTGAAATTGCATTCATTGTTCAAATCCGTTCACATTTTATTTGTTATAAAATTCATACTCTAGCGGGTTCATAGCAGTAGTTTGTTCTAGATTCGAAAGGGTTGTTTCACAAATATATTTATACTCATTTATTTCTCCTCGTTTTTCCGTTTCACATTTCATATATATTTCTTCATTCGATTTTGTTTTTCGTTGTTTCTTATCTAATTTAATTTCATTTTAAATTAAAATTGACTAGTATAGACCTGTCAAGTAATCCTTAAACAATTAATTATTGAGGCCTTCTTCTTCTAGTTCCTATCCGTTTCGGATGTTGGAAATCATATTGGCAATCATAACCTTGCTCGCTGCGGCTCGAAACCGCTCCGTTGAGGTTTTCTTAAACCATGTTCTTAAATTCCGCAGCCATGATATTCTCCTTCTACCGGGTCCTCGCCTACCTTTGACTTTACCTTGCAATATAGACTGTAGCAGGGAGTAACGGTGCTGATTTCTCATAACGTGTCCCAGATATTGCAATTTTATGCGTTTGATCGTAAACACAATCTCTGGTTCCTTCTTCATTTTTCCTAGAACTTCCTTGTTCGTGATCCTTGCTGTCCATGATATTCTCAGCATTCTTCTATAAAGCCATATCTCAAATGCTTCAAGTTTTTTAATAGTGGCGTCTGTAAGCGTCCATGCCTCCGACCCGTACAACAACACAGAGAAAACATAGCATCTCAAATGTCTCATTTTTGTATCAAGGGATATGTTGTGACTTTTGAAGATGGCGCTCATTTTGTTAAAGACCGTTCTTGCCTTTCCTATGCGGCACTTTATTTCCTGTAAATTGCTCCACTGTTCGTTAATAATAGTTCCCAGGTAACAATACTGTTTTACTCGCTCTATCTGCGTCCCATTAATGTATATATGAGCCCCATTTATATTCTCCTTGCTGATAATCATTTGTTTCGTTTTGTGGGTATTAATGTTTAGTCCGTACTGTTGACTGTACTCGTTTATTCTGTCCATTAGCCTCTGAAGTCCCTCTAAACTATCTGCTATCACCATGGTGTCGTCGGCATATCTAACATTGTTTACTCTTTCACCATTTAGAAGGATGCCTTCGTCTATTCCGTAAAGAGCCTCGTTAAAAATTTTCTCTGAGTACATATTAAATATCAACGGCGATAGGATACATCCCTGTCTAACTCCACGTAGTATTTTTATGTGATCTGTTTCTTCTCCGTTAATTTTCATGTATGCGGTCTGATTCCAGTAGAGTTCTGAAATTATTCAGAGGTCTTTGTCATCCAGGTTTGCCTCTTTTAAAATTTTTATCATCTTTTGATGTTGAACTCTGTCAAATGCCTTTTCGTAGTCGATCAAGCACGCGTATACGTCGCAGTTAACGTCCCTGCATCTTTGAATCAGTACCTGTACTCCAAAAAGTGCCTCTCTGGTACCCACTGCGTTAATGAAGCCGAACTGTCTGTTCGATATTTGTTCCTCGCACTTCTTATAAATTCTTCCATGGATGACTCTAAGAAACAGTTTCAACATGTGGCTCATTAGGCTGATTGTTCGATATTCTTCGCACTTTTTAGCCCCCTGTTTTTTAGGTATCGCTATGAATTCTGATTCTAGCCATTTATCAGGGATGATTCCTGTATTGTAAATTTTATTGAAGACAGCCGTGATCCAAATTATTCCTTCTTCCTCCAAGAGTTTTAAAAATTCAGCTTCGATATTATCAGGCCCTACAGCTTTCTTGCTTTTCATCCGTTTTATTGCTTCTTCTACCTCGGATTTAAGTATGTCCGGGCCCGTCATCCTCTCTGAAAATGGATGCCTATAATCCGTTCTTTGATCTTGAAAAAGTGTCTCCAAATATATTCTCCATCTGTCTTTCATCTCTTGGGTGTCAATGATTAATTTTCCATTGGTGTCTATGAGTTTCATTTGTGTTAGCTTTTTAAAAGTACCCGTTAAATTGAGGAATAATTGTTAAAAATTGTGTTAAATACAGAGGAGAAAGTGTTTCTTGTGGAGCATTATTCTCGCTCATACAGAATCGGCTGACGTAATAGTGCAAGTCTGCAATACCTATGTGATCAATTCAGACAACGGTTTAATAAACATTTTCTAAGTAATGCTGTAATTTTGAAGGTGGTTGAAAAGTCTAGAAATACGGGTAATGTATTGTGCCAACGAAAACGAAACTCAGGGCTTCCCAGGACAGTTAACAACAAAGATAATCATGAACGTGTTTTTGAGCGAATCTTAGAAAATCCGAAAGTCAGCCAGACAAGAACAGCGTTGCATCTTGGCTTAAATGGCAATTACATCCCAGGGATTATCACAGTAGAATGAAATATTGAGCCAGAATTCTTGCATTACAGTTTGAAAATCCTGAATTTGTCAGGCCATGTAAATCGTCGTACAAATCGATTTCTGGGCTTTCCCAGACCAGATTAAGTTCAAAAAATTCCTTTACATAGCGCAAAATCATTGGTCCATACTTTATCGAAGAAAATCGTAGGCAAGTCACACTTAATCAACAGAGGCACATACAAATTTTAATACGATTTATCCCTGATCTACGTCAATTTTGTCGTGCAACTAATTTGGCATTTCGATACCAATTTTTCCAGCAGGAAGGGACAACTTGCCATACTGCTATCGAAGTTCCTCAATTTCTTCAGGAACATTTTTCAAATAAATTCATTTCACGCTTTACTGACTTCCCCTATCCTGCACATTCTCCAGACTTAACATCTCCAGACGCATACATTTGGGGTCATGGCTAAAACACCATCAATGAGTTAAAGGATGCCGTTAAAGCATTCTTCGCGGACTTGAGACAACCTATTCCATAACATTACGGGACATCTGAAATATCGGTATGAAGTGTGTCTTGAGAGAGGAGGAGCTCATTTGGAACATATTAATAAAGTGTCAATAATATGTATTTTTTAAAACAATAAAAAAATTACAAGTTCAGATCTGTTTATTTTATCTGTATTTCTTGTAAACTTTCAGTTTTTGAACCAACACAAATTAATAACGAGGAAGCTCCAGTAATGTGAAGTCCAACATGCTATAAACAACTCAAAATCTGGCAGAGCCCCTGGGCAAGATGAAGTTCATATCGAACTGATTAAACGAAGACCATTTAAGTGCAATAACTATACTCTTTAACAACATATACAAATCTGGTGAGATAACTACGGAATGGCTGCTATCGACCTTTGTTCCGCTACCAAAAACCAAGAACCCCAAACACTGTAATGACTATAGATTAATCAGCTTAATGTTACACTTATTAAAAACATTTTTAAAGTATATACACGCAAGAATATTCAGAAAGTGCCAAGCGGATATGAGTAATAGACAGTCTGGCTTTCGTAGCTGCTTCGGAACAGTGGAAGCTCTGTATAGTTTCACAACTCTTGCCCAAAAAGTCGAGACCAACAAAAAGATCTTTTGTTGCGTTTATAGATTATGAGAAAGCTTTCAACAAAGTTAAACATTACATTCTCATGGAATGTCTAAAGAAAAAAAATATATATTGCGAAGAGTTATTTACGCAAGCACTTAAGAACTGTACAGAAGGGATCAAGATAAATGGTGAAAATATAAATAACATCCGTTATGCTGACGATACAGTCATTATCGCTGAAGGGGATACAGACCTGCAGACGTTACTAAACACAATTTCTGATGCTGGGGAACAGTTTGGGTTAACAATAAACCTAAAGAAAACAAAAACCATGATTATCAGTAAGAGGGGCAAAGTCATTACAAGGATCCAGATAAAAAATTAAGATATTGAGCAAGTGGACAAAATGGAATACTAAGGAGTCTGGATTACGGAAGATCTGAATCTGAAATTAGAAATTCGCTCAAGAATAGAACAATCAAGAGCAGCCTTTTTGAAGGTGAGGAAATTTCTGATTAACCAAAGACTTAATCCACTCTATTCATCTTTATGGTGTTGAAGCCTGGACTGTTAATGTTAACTTAATGAGAAAACTGTAAGCTTTTTAAATGTGACTTTTTAGCAGAATTTTGAAGATACAATCATATTACGATGTGTGATTTTTGTGACATGCAGTAGAATTTTATCTTCATTCACTTGTATTAGGACTGGAAGGATCTAGCCCCAGGAATTTGTTTGGTTGGAAGGTATTTATCATCTAATTTAGCTTTATGTAGACTCTCTTGATGCATATGTGGTTGAAAAAAAAGGAAGACTCAGAAGAGAGATTTGACCTTGAGTCAATTTTTTCGCAGATTTTCTGAAGCTGTTCTCTTTAGCTTTCCTGATCTTCTTGTAGAGATACAGGCATAAATTATATGCCTCAGTTACATTTCATGGAAAATGTGAAAATGTTCAGGCTTTTTTATCCAGCAAAACATTTTACTGTATTTTATTTAATTATTTTTGTGTTAGTTTAGTTAGTTAAAATTTAAATGAAATTAGTTAATTAAAAAACGGAAGTAAAGATAGCGTTATTTTACAACATCATGAAATTTCGTACAATGTCATCCCTATAATGTGTTATTAGTTACGTCCTTGTTAGGAAAATTTGAAATGGATATTTTCAGATTACCCTGATTTCGGACCTACATCACAACTGTCAAATGCAACGATAGCTTCTTTCATACGCCACTTTAATCCATATTGCCGGATTAAAGATGGATTTATTTCAACCCTACGACATGGCTTAGACTGGATTTTAGATTTCGCATCTGGTATTTGGATGTCTCACTGCACAGTGAACCTCAATAATATATATAATACAACAATGATCTTTTTATGTACCACGGGAGATTATTTTTAATAATTTCCGAATCGGCCTTTGTTTGATCCGTGTTATACCTATGTACCTTTTTTAAGAACTTTGTTAAGTAGTTTTTTTACAGAAGACTTTTTACGATTTAGCTTTATATTCGTAGTTAATGGTAATTGAATTAATTTAAACCTGGATATAGTAGAAGTAGAGAACTCTGAAACTCTTCCTACAATTACATACAAAATATTTGAAAATAAAAAAATTAGACTAATTGAAATGGGGTTGTAATATTTATCATAAAACTTAATAAATTTAAGGCCTGAATAATACAAATGTTAATAATATTAAAAAGTTACTCGGATAATTCGATACCTTTCTTATATAAATAGATAATATTTAGATACATGTTTTATATTTGGTCATGCCTAAACATCTCTCACTTTACGAAATGTCTTTCCCTATTACATTTTTTTTTCGATCTCAAAAAATATAACCATTCGGAGCAGATTTGACTTGGTACATGGATAAACAAAATACCTTGCCCGTCCTATACAGAATCCAAAACATTATAACAGCTGATGGTTCTTGTTTTGGTAAGTTTAAACAACTTTCAGCTATTGGCGTTTACTTCGTTAACTGCCAATTTGGCTTCGGAGTAACGTGGAGTATCCATGTTTAACTAATTATCATATATTGATGTAAAAACTCCTATTTATTTCGCTGAAACAGTTGCAAACAACATTCTGAGTAATTAGCCTGTTGCTTGCAAGCACTCCTGACCACGGCGCAGTAGACGAAATTTGGTTTAGTCCCCACTTCCATGCAAAACGCATTGTACTATGCACTGTATAATTCCACTTACAATAGAACCTTTCTGCCTTTACGTGAATTTAACTCCGCCTTCGCGCAGCTCCATGGTCAGGAGTGCTTGAACTATCTATACTTACATGCCTTAAAATAACGCATTTAAAGAAGACGGGAAAACAACAAAACTAATATACTTTATAAACAAAATATTTTAGGATCTAAAGGAACACAATGAAAAAAAGTTGGATGACACAGAAAATTCTAGAAATAGTAAGAAAAAAATTAATATACTTAATCATAAAATATAAATCTCGGCATAAGTTCTCTTTTTGGCCAATCTTGACGATAATTGGCCAATATGACAATTAATTCTACCAATTGTTCCGATGAATAATTGTATTTCAAATGTTTGGCGTTTTTGCAGACCTGTAATTCATAGGTTTTTTCTGACCTATCCTTTCATTTGATTCTACCGTTCTGCAGTTGCTGGATTTTGCCCCAGAAATAATTTAAAAATCTTTTTTTAAAGTTTTCCCAACTAGCAAATCCATCATTGTCAAACCAGAGGCTCACTTTATCCTTGAGATGGTTTCTGACATTTTCCTTACATGTAAAATTTTCAACATACTGTAGTTTTTTGTTAAATTCTTAATAAAAAGAGCCGGGTGCAATTTTCTCACATCCCCGTCAAATTGGATTTTCACGTCACCTGTAGTATGGATAAGTATTTCTCTTCTGTCTCCGACTTTTTGTTGATTTTTGTTTTCTGTGCCTTGTTTTTTAAATTTTTTAAATTCTTTTCTCCACTTCTTCCATATCTTCTTAAAAAGCGGTTTCCAACTTGATTTCCAGATTCTCTAGTTTCTTTTTCTGGCAATTAATTCATCTGGTAAATATTTCATTTTATTTTTCATTTTTTTTAATCCTTTTTTTTTAATGCCTTTCGTGTTATCTCTTCCATCTGTGGTTCCATTCTCTATTTATATATTAAAACAATTAAAGATATAATTGTTCAACCTCTAACAACTTTAATTACTAATAAACTGGGAATAAGCCACAATTAAAGATAAAAATACTATATTTCAGATTTATATATATTAAATTTATATATATATATATATATATATATATATATATATATATTAAAGATTTCATGTAATCGAATGAACTATCTTATAAGTAAAGTCGTCCCAGGAGCGCAACTCAACAATATTGGCAATATCATTTTAAAGTCGTCTACTTTAAAATGCATAATGTATGTCTGAATTGTCAATATAAATGAGTCAGATAAAATTAAATTATTAGAAGAATTTTTCACTATGTAACAAAAAACAAAATTTGTTTAATTTACTGTTTGTATTTTGAGAACGATTTCCGAAGTGGAAATTGAAACGTCAATAAACGTATTTTTATCTTTAATTGTGGCTTATTCCCAGTTTATTAGTAATTAATTTACAATGCCACAAGAAAATAGCTTCAGAACAACTCTAACAACTTTAATAAATCAATCAATATTTTGTAATACTTATCCTCAAGTTTTCAAAACTGAAAAGGTAGTACCTCTGTTTAAGAATAAAGGCTCTATTGATGATTATAACAATTATCGACCCATTTCTTTGTTGCCCATCTTATCAAAAGTTTATGAACGAATTTTAAAAAATCAAATTAATTTACAATTTGAATCTAATAAACTGTTTGCCATAAACCAGTACGGATTCCGAAATAATAAAACAACAACTTTAGCTATTGATAATTTCACTAGCAATGTTTTGGAAGGGTTTGAGAAATATCTTGATACTCTTGCATGGTTTTTAGATCTTACTAAGGCTTTCGATTGTGTCACATATAGTATTCTGCTTAGAAAACTTCCTTATTATTATTTTCATAGTGATGCTATTCAACTAATTGATTCATATCTATCAAATCGTGATCAATATGTTCACTTCAACCAGTGTGATTCTCAAAAACAATCTTTGTTGTTTGGTGTCCCTCAAGGCTCGGTTTTGAGTCCAGTATTATTTCTTATCTATATTAATGATCTAGTGTACTCTCAAAATGAAACAGTTAACACTGTTTTATTTGCTGATGACACTACTTTGTATGCAAGCTATCATCCTTCTGAATTCGACACCCTTGATTACTAAACATCTGAAAAAAACTTATTCAATTGGTTTTTAACTAACCGTCTCTCTTTGAATAACTCTAAATCAGAAAGTGTTAATTTTACTCTAAGAAATAACACTTGTATCGAAAACGTTGCTCTACCACAATGTGTAACCGGAGCGAAGTTTCTGGGGATATATTTGGATGCAGGATTAACCTGGGAACAACATATAGTTAATCGATCTAAAAAGCTTTCCCGACAACTTTTTCTCTTCAGGAACCTTGTACAAGTGACTTCCAGGGAAACTGTTTTAACAGCTTATCATAGTAATTTTCATTCTCATCTGACATATGCTATTCTCTCCTGGGGTCACTCTTGTCATATCGATAAAGTGTTTGCACAACAAAGAAAGTGTGTTCGTATTATCTCTGGGCTCTCTTATAGAGCAGACTGTAGAAACTCCTTTAGAGTTTTAAAAATTTTAACTTTACCTTGTGTATACATTATGCAGTGTGTGTTGAAACAAAATCTTAGCCAATACAATGCGCATGTAGATTTTCACAATTATCCCACCAGATTTAACAATAATCTTACCAGAATTTAGCCGTCTTGAGAGATCCAGAAATGGTTCAAGGTATTTAGCCATAAAATTCTACAACTTAGTGCCAGCTAGAATAAAGGCTCTTAATTTTCATCAGTTTAGGGCAAAAATTAAGAGTTACCTTATAGTGAATGCTTTTTTTACATATGAGGAGTATTTTACTTCCAATTTTAATTTGTTGTAATTGTTAACAGTATAATTTAAAACAATGTATCTGTTTTGTGTTTATATTTATGTGTGCATATTAACTATATTGACATTTACTTCATTTTATTTGAGTTGTAAAAAATATTTATGTATTAATTTATTACAAACCATCTATTTATCTATAATAAAAAAAAATTAGTTACATGTTAAAATTGATTTGTTTAAGAAAAACCTTTGAACAGTTTCTATAAAGGATCACTTATAAAGGATAAAGGACTTTCAAATTTTACGAACTCTAAAGATCAGGTTGATCAACTGCTTAATATTCCCAATACTGACATACGGATGTGAATCTTGGACCTTGCGACAAGCGGAAAGAAAACAGATAAACTCCACGTCAAATGTTCTGTTGGAGAAGAATGTAACGAATTCCGTGGACCAACCACAGGACAAACAATTTTAATTTTAAATGAGCTAAAAGTCAGCAAACGGCTCTCCAGCAAAGTTCATTTCCAACAATTAAAAATACTTTGGTCATGTTATGAGAGCAGATATAGAAAACATCAAAAAATGTATTATCCAAGGAAAGATAAAAGGTCGAAGATAACGAGGAAGCTCCTCAACAAGATTGATAAACCAAATTACGGGAATATGCAGACTCCTTAAGATCTATGCATGAGTTAAAAGAAATGACACCTTAAGAGCTACTAAAAATCATTAAAGGCTAAGAAGTTGATACTTACTAGCAACATCAGAAGAAAGGCTACTTAATATTTTGTTGGTTGTAAAAGGTAACTTAACTTTCCTTTGTTCATGTTACTCTGGGTCTATCTAATTTCTGATTTATGTTATTTACACATGACGTCTTTCAATAACTAAATTATAACAAAGGTGTGATATAGTATTTATTAACATAGTATGTACATTAGCTTAGTAAGGAATAATTATATTATTATTTTTCCAGATTTAGCCATACGGCTCACACTTCCTCTAAGGGGAAAATTCACTCATCCCAGATACCTACGGTATCAAAAGGATTGAGCTCTGGTGGGACTCTTTCCCTGTTATCGAGCCCTAGGTGACTTGGTATGTTGGGGTATCTCCCAAAAATTTTCGTACACATCTGGACGTCGCGAGGAGTACAGCTTTCTGCATGGCCTTATAAAGATGTTCATTTAGATCCAGCTGTTTTATGTTCGCTAGGAGGTTTTTGGGAATAACACCAGTAATAAATAGAACAATAGGTAGTGTCTGGGTACTTTCCATTCTCCATTGTCTCCTGATTTGTATTTCTAGATCTCTGTATTTGGCGATCTTTTCGTTGTATTTAACACCTAAATTATTGGTGTTGGGTATCGCCACATCAATAAGTGTTGTTTGTCTAGTAAGTTTATTAACTAGTATGAGATCCGGTCTATTATGGGCCACTGGTTGGTCTGTAAGCACAGTGCGGTCCCAGTATAGCTTGTAGCTGTAATTTTCAAGCATTCTATCAGGAGCGTATTGATAATAAGTAAGATGGTCGATTTGGAGAAGTCCCAGTTTGTCAGCTAGTTCTTGGTGGATAATCTTTCCTACTGAGTCATGGCGTTGTTTATAATCAGTACCGACAAATGCCTGGCAGCCACCGGTAAGATGTTGGATGGTTTCTTGGGCTTGGCATCCATATCGACATTTGTCATTTTGGACTTGAGGATATTTAACAATATAATTCAGGTAATTTTTAGTTGGTTATTATTATTATTATTATTATATTAATCTTATTAAATTATAATATTATATTAATATTATTATTATTATAATTATTATATTAATCATGTTTCACTAATTGACATATTTAAATTCTTTAAATAAACTTATGTTGATTGAGACTGCCTGAATGACAGTTGTAAAAAAAAACATTATTTTGAAAAACATTATTAAAAAAAAAAACAACTAATTTTTCAAAATTATCTAATCTAATCTTCATCATAAACTGGTTTATATCATAACATAATACTCTTTACCGTTTATTGAGGGGTTAAATCTGAAATAGTAGTAATAAAGGTAGTTATTACTCGCATTATTTTCTATTTTCTGTCCACTCTTATAATTTATAAGTATATATAGTAGTTGTTATTAATAAAGTCTTTCTTTTCTTTTCTTACTTACTTTTATAGTGCTATATATCAACTCAGCTGGGGAAAAAACGAGCTAATTGAAAGAATTGCTACCGAAAATATATAAAAGGGTTACCCGAAGATATCAGAAAACAAATTATTTTTACATAATTACATTCTCATTCTATACAACCTACCAAAAAGCATATATTCGTCTTATAAAGAACTTTACAATTTAAAATACCATTCATGAACTACATTATTCAGAAATAAAATATTGTTATTGTCAACAGAATATTTGGTGTGCCCAGTAGCAGTGTGGTCCTAGTATCGATTACAAACAGTTTAACAACACAATTGTTAATCCCTTGTTTGTTGACAGGCCCAAATATTAGTGGTACCTGGGTACAGAAAGCAGAAAACGGACCCCACACGAGGGACACACCTCTATAGGGCTCTTCTGTGATGTACAAGGAGGGATGCTTTGTCCCACACCCTCCTTTCGTTTAAATTTTGGCCACTAAACGTTGCCGTTGACAGCTTATGAGCTTTTAATTTGCAGTTTGATTTGTACAGGGTGTTTGGGTTTTTATATTAAATATTTATGAGGAATAAAATAGGTTATATACGAAATGTTATCGTCTTGTAAATATATACATATTATATAACTAAGAGAAAGTGTGAATAAAATATCTATTATAACAAAGTATATATTAATTGAAAATTAAAAAGTGTATTTAAAAAGTGTAACAGGGTAAGTGCAATCACATTTGATTGTAATGAAAATTACATTTTTAACCAAAAATTTGACGTTTGAATTTTCACTTCGGAAATTGTTTTAAAAATGCGAAAATGGGAATTATATTACTTGGCAATACATTTTCTAGGTTCCTTTTCTTATTTTCAGAGATCGGAATTTTTGAAATGTATACAGGTCTTTTTGTAACATCTTCTACATTTCTTGTTAATGTCACTCGTATACTTTTTACGATTATAGCATAGGCCTGATTCCAATCCACCTGTTTGCAGCTGGTTTGGTAAAAGAACCTATCACTTTCCTTCTCAAATCGAATCATTTTAATATCTTACAATTTTATTTGTTCGCCGTGTATATTTTTCTGGCAGTTGAAGCCGATGTCGTTAGCAAGCGTTTTCAAATCTATGAAGTCTTTGTAACTTAATTCTTTTACTATAAGAGGGTTTCCTTTTTTCTTTGCGTTTATAATAATCGACACAATTTAATCGGGAACGTATATCGGTCCTGACGTTTTAGGTCTTTTTATAGCTTTTTCGATGATACTGTGGACTACATCTGTGGACTACATCACCTTCGTTCTGGGTATGACCTCGGATGAGGTACTTGTGTGTTATGAAATTTAACAATACATTGCAAGAACAAATCTGTTTTTGCTGACCACAGTAGTTATAGGAATAAAAAATTATGTCAGATTGAGGATGTGTATTAGCGATTTCTTCAAGAAATGTCAGGACACGTGAATCAATTTCGACTGCTCCTCTTTGTCCCAGACCGTTATGCTAGAAATAACAGGATTTCTTGCCATTGCTTATTTCTGATATCGTAAAATTATAACAATTTATTCTTGATTTATAGTAAAAAGCTTATGTTTATCTCATAGGTACTGGCAGGACAGCTTGTAGATCGTACATTACCAAAACTATATTTGATCCTTCTTCTTTTGCTTTTACTTTGTCTGAAGCTTTCTCAATTCTGCTTAGTTCTTTTTCCTCTTGATGTGACTTATACTGACATTGTAATTTTTCTTTTTCTTGGTTAGGCGCATTTTTAAATAATTCATACAAGTCGCATTGGTATTTCTTTGGAAAAAAGAAACCAATATTGAATTGTGTATTAAATATGTGGGCGTACGTGTCATACTTTGCAGCAGGCTGGCCCAAATCGTCCTGTTTCTTTTTATAGTGTCTGTGCATTTCTGCAATGAATAAACCGCCATTTATAAACTCTTTTGATGTGTTAGCCCTTTGGTAATGGCCCTCTGTACGAGGTTTAGAATTTATATGTAATTTTACAAACACCATCCTTTCAGGATTCATCTTTACCTGTTGACCAAATTTTCCACGTTTTTCTTGCGGTACAATTCCAGACCCAGAAGCTTTTGATTGGATAATTGTTCAATCAGCAATATTTCTGTTATGCTTCAATCACAGGTAATTTTTAATATTATTTAATTTTTAATTTTAAATAATAATTTTTTAAATAATAATCACAGTTTATAAAATTCCTTCTTGAGGACAAACTTTTAATACTTTTATAGTGGCAGACTGATCTCCTAGGTAAATACTTATTCCCAATCTGAGCATGGATTAAATCCATGGAATATGTTCATTGGAAGCTTCTTTTATTTTAAAACTTACACTGAAGTAAAAACTTCTAATAATGGTATAATATTTATTAACATGTTAATTTATCCAAAAGGATTAAAAAGTTTTCAGAACGTTTTCTAAAAATTATTACAGAAATAATTTTGTAAAAAATCCTTTCGAAAAATTCTTACGGTTATAATGGCCGTAGCTTAATTTTGACTATGTTATAATTTATTCTACATATAATAATTTTCAAATCAAGAAATCTAAATCTTTGCCGTATTTTTTTTATTAACAATCTGGACATTTTTGTTCTATTTGTGTTGAGTGTTTCTTCGTCATAACAATCTTATTATTCGCCATAGAAATAAAAAATATTACCTTTGCTCGGTTTTATATATTCTAGTAATATAAATATACGCGTGTGGAAAGAATGTGTAATTCAAAGCAAATTTTCACGCGACACGTGTATTTCCCATGGCACGTTACCACGTTTGTAAGTGGGTGATGTGATTGAAGATTTATTTCCTACGTTAAATGAATACTTTTATCAATTTACAAAAAGAGTATCATTTTTTTTACAAACTATAAAATATAAAGTAGATACATGAAGTATATTTCACGAATGTTAGGGAAAATGGCCTTATTCTTACAATTCCTGTTATATTTATTGAGTCCACTAGATGCAGAACTCCATATTTGCAAACAATGTAAAAATCGAGTTTCAGCTGACAGTTATTTGTCACATGTTGTAGGTATCTGCTGATGTAGAAATTCAACTGCAAAGTCAGGTATTTGTTAAGAAATAAGCATTAGAAATTTTGAGTCAGATGCAAAACTCTGTATTTTTATGCATATGCCATGGCTAATATTCGTGACCCTCCAATTATGAATTTAGCTGGACCCTGGTCTTCCTGGCCTGACAGGGATACAACGGTAAGCGACTCCACTGCCCCTACGAGTCCGAGACCAATATGAGGGTGGCCCGATACACGAGGCATCGCGGTGCTCCACCCTCCCCGTAGTACCTGTGTTGCGATTACGTCACCCGTCAGTTAGTCCCCCCGGGGCGGAAAGGTGACACAGGCGGAAGAATTCCACCTCGCACGTAGACAGGTCGCCGCCGAGGATCTCTCCTCTACCATTCTTAAATCACCCAGGTGGGTACGTGCCGAGACACCGGCGCCCCTAATGGTGGTGCGGACTGAAAGAGGTGCTTACGGGTTCAGCTCGTTCAACCTCACCTGGTTCTTGTGGAATGAGAGTAGAGTAGCCCCACGAGAGTCTAGGAGTGTATACCGGTGACCGTGACGCCTAAGCGCCTCGAGTGCCTTTCTCCAAACCCGACACCTCAAGCGACGGCTCTCCACCTCTCAATTCCTTCCCATTAGTCACCTTTTACGACAGGCAGGGATATATTGGCCTCGACCGTATTCTAATCTCCGCGAGCCGAACGGAGGGGGGCCTATGCCAGTTACATAACTGTGTAATTGCAATTGGCCAATCGCTTACATTGTTTAAGTCACATTGTAAAAAAGGAAAAGGGAGATAACGAGTTGTACAAACAGAAAAATGGAAACGATTGTAATAAAACTTTAGAGGTAAGAGGTGTCTACAATTAACTAGATACGTTCGGGACTTATTGCCAATATTTTTAGGCATAAACCTAAGGATTTACCCGGGCTTAACACCTGCAATCATACAAAGAAAGTGTATTGTTGTATAGATTTAAAGATGCACGACATTCAGCGGTTTCATAATAATATCTATTTAACTACTGACAATTTATAAAACAAGATATTTTTTTGCTGAAATTTTGTGAAGGTGAAAAGCCTAAGAGATCAAGTACAAACCTATATGGAATTTCAATTAAATATTTTGTTCCTACAGTAACGGGTGGATTTTTAATGGTATGCAAGAGAGTATTTATTGGAATAACTCATCTAAGTTTTGGAAGAATAGAGCGTGTTGTAAGAAGTTTTGTTATCCGGAGTGACATACCAACAAGAGAAGAGGGGGAGATACAACAGAAGGTAGATTTGATCCAATAAAATTATCTATCCAAACATTTATTTGGCGTTTAAACGGCGCAGAGAGTCATTATAATAGAGGAGGATCAGCTAGATTGTATTTACCATGTGATCTGAAATTTTCAAAGCTTTACAGAATGTACTGTCAACGTTATACACATCATTCTGTAAAGCTATCATATTTCCTATACGTTAATGAACACTACAACATTTCATTCGGCACTCCCTTAATTGATGCTTCTTCTGCGTATCTCAGAAAAAAGGAAATTTTGAGAAAAGATCGACTTTTCCCAAAATTCACACTAAGAAAAGTTAAAAGTTATAACAGGACAGAGAGCTCATACGTTAAGAGCTAAAGCCTTTTATTCTTCTTCTTAGGGTTTCTTCTTCATTACGGAAGGGTGGCAATAACTACAGTAAATTGTTCTATACCTTGAGCTATTCTTAGTATCAAATGTGTGTCCATGCCTGTCCAGTATCTTACATTCTTCATCCAGGAACATCTTCTTTCTGGACCTCTTTTTCCTTCTACTTTCACTTCCATTATGAGACGTAGGAAGTTATATTTTTCTCCTCTGTAAATATGTCCTCGATAACTCGTTTTTCTGCTGTTTACAATATTTTGATTTCTCTCTCAGTCCTCATTCTTCTCAGCACCTCGTTGTTGGTCACGTAATCTGTCCAAAAAATCTTCAGCCTCCTTCAAAAAACACAAATTTCAAAGGCTTCTTTGCGCCTCATATTTGTAATTCCAAGAGTCCATGTTTCGATTCCGTATAGCGATAAGGAATAAATGAATGTTTTTACAAACTGATATCAAATATCCAACGGTAAAATAGTTTATTAGGAATATTTAATACATTCATTAATTGACTTAGCATATAAATTACTTAACTTTCTTTATGTTTATATATTTTTGGTTTTGTCGTCTCGGGATAATAAGTAAGGGTCTAATTACCTTCAAATAAGTCGGACGCTCTGTGGAGGGTTTCGAATATCGCAGTCGAAGGATCCTTTATCCAAGTCCATTTACTTGCCTTCTGTAAAATTTGCCTTCTGGTGACTTGTCTTGAGAAAGACAAGATATTTCTTATATGGCAAAATATTTTAGGTTGAAATAACTACACTAGGATGTAGTCTAATAAAACTCAGGAAGTTTTATTAATAAAAAGCAGGAAGCAGAGTCCCTCGAGTACTAGACTCTAGGAGAGCCCGTGAGGGGTTGACCTGGCTGACCAGAAAATGCTTATATTTATGTGTGCTGTTCGAGCGATAAATAGGGATTTCCAGGTCAATAGACAACAGGAAAATTCGAGGCGAGGCGATGCGCATCGTCCTGCGTACTCGTCCACACACTATTGACAGTTTGTTCTTGATTTTGTAAAATTTAAATTTAAATTAATTGTCTTTAAAAATATATATATATATATATATATATATATAATATATATATATATATATATATATATATATATATATATATATATATATATATATATATATATATATCCGGTTTTTTAGGCGTTACGCCCGTCCGGTAGGGATCTATGGAGGAGTATCACCAAGCCGCAAGCCCTTATCTCTTGCCGTACTGCTCCACCATAGGCCGATCAGATCCCAGCATATCCTAGTCTAAGCCGCAGATTCATCTAGAATTGTAAACTGCTGCGTTAGACTTTTTGTTTTAAGTACACCGAGCTGGGGCTCGAACCCACATCCACTGAACCATTCGACAGTGAAGCGAATGAGAGGCAGCCGCACAGCCCGCTGAGCTATCTGACCGACAATTGTCTTTAAAATACCTAGTTTAAATAATTCACAGTCCTTGATTTTTCAGTATTTATATTTTAATAACTTTCCTTTGGTTTAATAGTCTTGTACACTTGATTTGACTGGCATAGAGTATGTGACAGTAAGTAGTAAGAGTAAGACCCATGACCACCCCCGACAAAAATTTCTGGATCTGCCACTGTCTATCCTATGCGTTCTCATATCTCCTAAAATATGTGATTGGTTTTTTTATTCATAATACGGTTAGCGTTTAAGCTATAAAGGATTTAACAAACCGTTTTGTAGGTTTTTTAAGAGCAACAGGATCATTTAAATTCATTTTTTTAACCCCTATTTTTAAAAGTGTTGTAATTAAAGAACCTTGAACGAGTCACTAATCACGAGTGTATGTAAATTTGAACAGCAATGTCTTAATCAATTTTTGTCCAACAGAAAAACAAAGAAACCAAAATGTTTAGAAAAGAACATAAAAGAAGAATAGAAATACAGGGTGTTTCAAAAAGGTATGGTCATAAATTAAATCACGCATTGCGGGGACAAAAACAAATTGATTGAATACAATTTACCTTAATAACAAAAGTGTACATAAAAAAAGTTGCAGCACTTTGAAGTTACAAAAAAAATTGTTTTTTTTGCATTATCTCCTAAATTACTTGACATTTTGTAATAAAAATAGACACGTTACTTTCTTGTTCTGAAAGAATTTTTCATACAAAAGACAATAAAATCTAAGTACACAGAAAAATTTTAAGGGGGGTATACAGCCCTAAATGCCCCCAAACTTTTAAGTACGTTCAAATCAAATGAATTTTGTGGCATCATTAGTTTAACACATTATTTTTAAAACTTTTTTGCCTCTTAATCACTTTTTCGAAAAACTAGTTTTTTACTAGTTGGCCACAAAATTACAATTAGTTTCTACGGATACAATAATTACAAACAGTTCCATCAATAATAGTCAATAATTTGAGGCCATCATTTATTGTGTGAATAAGATATTAAAAATTTTTTTAATTAAAAATCCTTTGTAATAGGTATATATTTAAGGCCCAAACGGGCTAAGTTAAAAAGACATAACGTTTTCGGACACCATGTTCCATGATCAGTGTCTAGGAGTACATGAATGTAGCCACCAAGATTAAATATATGGGTAAAAACCCGTTAACAGATGTTTAATTACATTTAGTTTTAAAAATACGTTATAATAATTTAGGATTATAGAGTTACCGATGGATTAGGTAACATGGCGACATATCACTCCACGTTGAAGTTGCTAGTCCTGAGACGGTATGTCTTCGAGGACTGTATGAGTGCAACTCGAAGACATACCGTCTCAGGACTAGCAACTTCAACGTGGAGTCATATGTCGCCATGTTACCTAATCCATCGGTAACTCTATAATCCTAAATTATTATAACTTATTTTTAAAACTAAATGTAATTAAACATCTGTTAACGGGTTTTTACCCATATATTTAATCTTGGTGGCTACATTCATGTACTAGACACTGATGATGGAACATGGTTTCCGAAAACGTTATGTCTTTTTAACTTAGCCCGTTTGGGCCTTAAATATATACATATTACAAAGGTTTTTTAATTAAATTTTTAATACATGGTATACAGCCAACTACAGGAACGTAGATTCCTTGTGAATTAAAAATTTTGATGTTACAATCGCCTACACATTTCAGGAAATGGCAGATATGCATTTAACTTGGGTCAGTTGGATCAGATTAAATTATGATTTCAATAAACTAGCGGGAATATCGTAGGTGAATGTCAAGGAAATAGAGCAGCAGCCGCAAGCCGTTATGCAGTAAAATACCCCAATCGAAATACACCCGATAGACGATTATTTCTGACCATTGATCGTCGTTTACGGGAAACGGGTACATTCCAACCGCAAGTTGCTGGCAATAATGGTCGTCCAATAACGGATGCAACTGTTGAAGACATTTTAGAAATCATTGAAGAAGTCCCTGGAACAAATACAAGGGTAACAGCTGCTCAACTAAATGTTCCTCACGTAAGGGTTTGGAGGCGTTTGAAGGATCAGTTGCTTAAACCCTATCACTTAACAACGGTTCAACAGGTATTTGTTGAAGATTATCCTAAAAGGATTGGATTTTGTGATTGGTTGTTAATGGAAAACACTCGAAATCTTAATTTTATTAGAAATATTTTATTTAACGAAGATAAAATATCAAATCATCATAACAAATCATCATCGTAAAAAAACGACTCATCACTAAAGGACTTTCAAAGTTAATGTTTATGCAGGAGTTGTGTACAGTCTACACAATAAAGAACAGTCTAATAGGCCCAGTATTTCTTCCCAACAATTTAAATGGTGATAATTATTTGCAGTTCTTGGCAAACTATGCAAAATATGTGGTTTCTACAAGATGGCGCTCCACCGCATTACAGTAATGAAGTCTGGAAATACCTTTGCAGCAGTATCCACTTTTGGTCGATGCATTGGAAGGGGTCGTGACGCGCCTATTTCTTGGCCACCCAGAAGTCCAGGTCTTAACCCCATGGACTTTTACTTTTGAGAGTTTATGAAGGTTATGATCTTATACTGGTTTGTGGTGATGTCATGGTGAGGACCGAAGATTTTTCTAAGTATTTTTCGTTCAAAGCGTCTGAGCTTTTCTTCGTTTGCTTCGTTCTATTTATACACATATATTTCGTCTTCTCTTCGTTAATCTTCAGCCTTACTTCACCTGTTGCTCCTTCTACCTTGTTGAAGATGTCTTTCGCGGATAGGATGGAGTCTCCAACGAGATCTATATCATCTGCATATGCGAGTAACAGCTTGGGACCTTGAACCGATAGCAATTCTGTTTTTATTTCGGCCGATCTCATGGCTTTCTCTAATACAATGTTAAAAAGTAGTGGAGATAACGCATCACCCTGTTTGAGACCACTGTTGATTTCAAAGCTGCCAGACAGTTTATTGTTTAGTGTTTAGTGTTTGTAATAAATAATAATAAATCCATAAATAAATCTTAGCTAATTAAGCACTTTCCTTGGAATGCATAGAATAGGAATTATGACAAACTGCCGTTCCAATACAATGCGCAATAAAAATTTTTATACAGGACGTTACCTCTAATATGTAAATTAAATAAAAATTTGAATTATTAAAGTTTTTACTCCACATTTAAAAAAAATAACCTTTTTACATTTATCAATATAAGGTTGAATGTTCGAATAAATGAACTTTGATGGTACACAAGGCAAATATCGAACACAGTATTTAATTAAATCTTGCCCAAGTACTTTCGATCACAAGATCATCCTCAGGGGCATTTCGTCAATTGTGGCCTATCCAGCAATAATGGAATGTCATACATGTAAACTGGGACATAACAAATACACTAAAGACAAACAAACACTTTAAAATTTAAATTGGAGAAGCTACATTTTTATATTATAGAAGCCGGAGACAGAATGGTCTCGGAATGGACATTCTGTCTCCGGCTTCTATAATATAAAAATGTAGCTTCTCCAATTTAAATTTTAAAGTGTTTGTTTGTCTTTAGTGTATTTGTTATGTCCCAGTTTATACATGTATGACATTCCATTATTGCTGGATAGGCCACAATTGACGAAATGCCCCTGAGGATGATCTTGTGATCGAAAGTACTTGGGCAAGATTTAATTAAATACTGTGTTCGATATTTGCCTTGTGTACCATCAAAGTTTTTTACATTTAGCCGATTACGGTCCTGCAACTGTCAGATTTAACCAAAATATCATGCAATAATTCTCGACATTCTTAAAATCCTATATGACGTCAAAATTAGTGACGCACTGAAAGAAGGGTTTGGGACAGACTGTAACTATTTTGTGTACACTTTTGTACTAAGGTAAGTTGAATGCGTGATTTTTAATTGAATATAAATAATGCTAAATAATAAAACTTATACAGACTAGTGGTAAAAGCATATAATAAATTTCCCTACTTTAATCTTCCTTTTACAGACTTTTCTGGTATTTCTATTTTATCTATTTTCTTTTTACAGGAAATCAAGAAACACGTGCGGATTTTTTACTTAGTTTCCCTTAAGGTGAATACTCATTCCAACGATTGTAACAAATACACAAACTTACAGAATTTAAAAGAAATCGCAATTTAACAAGAAGTTTGTATGTATTAGAAAGGTCCTGTCTTGAGCAAATATTGACCGACTAATTCTTTAAATACAAAAGCAATAGTAATTTGTCATGTTGACACAATGTCAAATGTGCTTTTAAAGTGAGGTACGTTGTCTGCTGGGCCATATAGGCCTACAAATACACGGTAGCAGCTGGCTAGATTGTCGAGTGTTTGGTTTGTCTATTTGGCTGGCGATCTGAGATGCGAAGGGCCACCACACCAATTAGAATCAACTTACCGTAAAAGTTTTTGAGTGCTCTGTCACGGTAAATAAATCCGGTCTGTTAAGATCAAGTTACCCGGGTCGAGGAAGATCATTCAAGAGACGTTTTGCTCTTCATTGGGCCAATATATTTTATTATCCCTACATTTTCTTTGGTAAAAATTTCATACATAGAGAAATGCGCGCATTGTGTCAAACTTGTTTGAATAGGGTGATTCGTTTGTTTATTATATAAAATTTAGATTAAAAAAGTTCTGAATCTATTTTCTTAAATAGATCTACCTAAGTTAAATAATATGTTTATACGGTTTCAAGCCACAATTCATTGTAATGAAACTTACATTTTATAATTGTCATTTGACGTTTCGATTTGACCACCTCGGAAATTGTCTTCAAAAAAATTATTCTTTTTTGAAAATGGTATTATTACTATTATATTATTTGATAAATAAAGTTTAAAATCGGGATTCAAAAATGTTGATATAGAGATTTGTTGCTTAGAAAACTGTATAAAACCTAAGAATTTTTCAGTTTTAATAAAAAATGAGTAAAGTTGAACCATCTATCTATAGTCCGTCGGCAAATTCAAACAAAAATATAACTTCCAGACCATCTTTTACCATCTTTAGTCCAGACAAATTAATATATCTATTTAATAGATTTTTTACCACAAGAAATGAGATGTTTTAAGCAAATAATGCTTCAAATATAATGTGCAGAAAAATTTTGAGTTACGTTCCGCTAATGAACTTGCTTTTTTGTCCTCAAAAGTAGAAAAAAAGTTTCAATTATATTGCTTAATATTTCGTCTAAATTTAATCGTCTTAACAATTTTAACTGAACTAATGCCCAAGTATCAATTTTCAAGTTTTAAACTGATTAATTTACGAAGAGTAATCCGGTTGTAAAAATACCGGCATGTGCCTTATCCAACGCTCCTTTCAAATTACACAATTTTGCTCGTGCGGAAAAAAATCGCCCGATTTTAATCGTCGTTTTGCTACTTTCACATTGAACGATAAAAATCGTACATTTTTATCAGTTCATCGGAATATTTGGTCTGGTCTGGATGAAAATTATGGATCGCGAATAAGTTAGTGCGTTATGGATACTGTATCGGCGTCGAAAAAGACAAAGGCGCAATCGCCTTCACTGGATTCACCCAATTAATCAGAGACGAGAGGAAGTCGGGATGTTCCACACATTATTTGAAGATCTTAGAAACGATGACCAAAAGTTTTTCAACTACTTTCGTATGTCAGTTCGCTCCTTTGATGAGTTACATGGGAAACTGAAGAGTGTTCTACAACGACAAAACACGCAGTTCAGAAACTGTATACAACCTGTTGAAATGCTGGCAATATGTTTAAGGTAAGCATAATATTACAGTAGTAGGTAATATAATAAACCTTTTGAATAAGCAAATTTACTTTATTTAGTTTTAATCGCTCAAAATAGATCAGACATCGAGGAATCTCGTGAAGCCGAAATAGACGACCTATGCTCAGTTTCAGTTGCTGAAGAGTCGCTGTAACTAAATCCCTGTAGGTACTGAGATGCGGATGCATTATCCAATTCGGATTGTGAATCTGATTGTTTAGGCGTTGATTGCTGCGTTGGCCTTGATTGATTTTGCTGTTCACGTACATATTGAGAAAAGTGAAGCTGTTGTGCGCTATTTTTAACGTAGCCCGAAAAACTAGGATTTGCATATTGTTGAGGTTTAAATGGAGGTTGTTAAACATGGACAAATGCTTGCGGTTGTTTAACGGGAGATGGTTGAAGCATGTACTGAGGTTGTGGTTGATAAGAGGGCACAGAAGAGGGGTTGTTTGATTGAAGATGAGGAGTTTCCTTTAGTTTGTTTATGTTTTTTATTACGTTTAACACTCCCACTTGAAATTGAATGAATTCACTGTTGGAATAGTTTGTCAAATGAGGCATTAAACTCTGAAGGAAGGACATTTTACTGCAGGGCGTTTTATGTTCCAGAGCTTTGAGCATTTCTCATCTAGACGAGATGAGCAAACCTCATCTAGTTTCTTTCGTTTCCTTGTTCCTACGGGCTTGGATGGCAGGTTTACGTTGGTAGAAACTTCAGGTTCACCAGTGGTGCCTTCAGGCTCTTCATCTTCTTCGAGTGTTCGTGATACAATTTCTGGGTTGAAGCTGTCTTCCGTTTCTTTTTCGGTGTAGATCTTATTCAAAAATTGAAGTTGGTCTGAAAACGCATATTTCTTACGTTTTTTTAGCCCCAGATCCACTTTTTTTTAGCAGATTTGTCATCTTTTTTCGATTTTGCGAAACAATCTCGGAGATTAGTCCACCTTTTCACCACTTCTTTCCCTGTAAAAAACAAAAATAAAATAAATAAATACAATCAATTCAGTATGATAATTATTAACGACAATGTTCACTTTATTTCAGATATTTGGCGAGTGGCTGTACGTTTACGGATTTGCACTACAGCTACAGAGTTGGAATTTCAACAGCAAAAAACATAGTTGAAGAAGTATGTACTGCGATTTGGTCAGAAATGCGAGAAGAGTGTATACCGACACCAACTTGTGATATGTGGCAGTCAATTGCTTCCAACTTTGAAAGTATCACAAACTTCCCTCACTGCCTTGGAGCTGTGGACGGCTAGCATATAAGACTGACTTGTCCGTTTGACTCAATATCAATGTATTTTAATTACAAAGATTACTTCTCTATTATCATATAAGATCGGTGCCCAAATCACACTATCATCATCTATTCCCGGGAGCCCAACATCCCCACAAAAGTTTCAGTGAAAATCAATGGTCAAATGCATGCCCCCCCCCTGTAACAAAGAAACACATCAGACCTTCCACTAAATTACTTAAGATTACTAGATTATTTAAAATTAATTAGCTAGATTAAGTTTGTGAATTATACGTATTTGCAGCAATAAAAGTTATCATTATTTGTTTACCTTAGAGATATTAACAGCCTTTCTTCAACACTCACACTTTTTCTCGGAAATTTGTATCTTTCTTTTGGACGTGAGGTCTGAGCTTTTCAACCAGCTCGAAAAACAGTCCTTTTGACATTCGGTAAAATAATTTAAACTTTATTGGATGTTTGTTGAGTTCTTTAGCAGCAACAAACATTCTGTTTTTTTGGTTTCTTGCAATAAAAGGATGCACCCATTTCGTTTTTTTTCCAATTTTTTCTATTTCATAAGTACCAGTACATTGCAATCACATCATCGTCTTCACTCGATGACATTGTTCACTGAACTGAATGTAGTAGAGATATAGAAAACACGTTGTTTTGAAGGGACCACTCCATGTCGCCTGCTTCTGCCTATCGAAATCGTGTCGCTGTCACGTCGATGTTGCGTAGCTTTGGTGGGACAAGGGCCTAAATCGTACCAGCCCATCAACCCGAAGCTGTTGACTGATAGGAGGAAACTGATTATACCGGCAGTTACTCGCTTATGTTTATCTACTACGCCTAAAAGCTGGACTTGACACTTTCGCCAAATTTGCCATTTCGATTCGGATTTTTGTTGTCTACTCCTCCATCCCCTATCTTTTTTCTGGACTTGGAACTGGATGTATCACGTGTATGCCTCATTTCGCTTCAAAACTAACATAGACAGAGACATTTAGTTATTATGGTACTAATTATTACGATGTTTTTTTTCTTAATATTCTATTCATTACTTTTTGGACATTTACTTTTTAGTTTTACAATTTTCTAATATTGATATTATTTGGGGTTACAATTTTTTTGTATTTTTTTTTTCGTTTATAAAATATGTACCAAATTTTTCTATTAGTAAATTTTATGCGAATACTACAATATATTTCTTGATTTAAAGATTTTTAATATTAATTATCATTTTCCCCATGCAACAGTAAACTTTTCACAACTTTATAAATAATTGCTAATCTCATGCTGATGTTATTAATATTGCATGAAGCTGCTAAATATTTCGCTGCCATAAAAATGTGCACTGTGATTTTTAAATATTGATAAAAGAAAAAATGGAAATATTAATTAACGTTGTACCAGACCCGGCAGTAACTATAAAAAAGGATAAACGAATAAACCAAACTACGTACATACTCGGAACATAATAGACAAAATTGAATTTTAAAATTGACTATTGAAGTTACATAAACATATTGTGTATTTTGCAACAAGGCATTCGATTCATCGAGAAGTTGTTTTTGAAATACCTGCCGATGTGTTCATGGCGTATTTTTCAACTAAATTGGAAAGCGGCTAAGAAAAATAGTTTCTTGTTCACGGCGGACTGAAATACAAGCACACGGACGATGTACTGCGGCCAAATAATTTAAAAGATATTTAAAAGCTACAAAAATATTTAACCTCAACTGGCGTCGTTGTTTTTGAGTTTTTTGTGAAATTAGTAACGACATAATTCATTATTTCGTTATAATTTGAAATCATTTAAGCTGGAATAAAATCACGTAACATCATTTTCTATTTATTTTTCATTAATAATGACAAATGCAAAAAAATATAACATAACTTATTTTTCAAGATTTTCTGACTGCGGAACATAATTTCTTAGAAAACAAATATACAAAATAAAATCACTATTTCTTTCTTGGTTTTTTGTTTCATATAAAGAACAAGGAACTAAAATATACAAACTTTCTAATTAAAATATATTATTGTCAACAAAACTGCGAACTATTTATAAGTAACATTTTTATAAATGCAATTCTTGCAAGCATATGCCTTGCAGTCGCCGCACATTGGTCGGGAACATTTACTTCACGACATTTTTGTTTTTTGTCATTCTTTCGATCACAGATACCACATCTCTTTCGTTTCTGGTTCTGATTATTTAATTCTTCCCTCTCTGCTTCAGGCAAAGCTTTCTTTAGTATTCTACTGATACCCATGCGAAGCTCCTTAGGTAATTGAAAATTGTACAGTCTTATGAGACCTCTACGCAAGCTGAGACCATGGCGGTCTCAGATTGCGTAGAGGAGGGACTGTGAACTGAGTAGGGGTCCTTCAGCACTTTACGCAAGACAGACTGGGCGGGGAAGTCCTCAACCCCGACACGGCGCGTCCCAATGGCTGATAGGGAACGATCCTGTAGATCCTGAACCAGCTTCATATCCATTGAGACGTATTCAACCAATACCATGGGCGTTAGCAACAACACCAGCGAGCATATGAATAGTGAAATAGACAATGTCTTTGCAATGTCTTGTGTAATATTAGCATCTGTATTTATCCTAATTTTAAAAATTATTTTCGAAATTGTAAGGAGAAAATTTGAATCTTCTTGTAATATAAGACTCGATCAATAAAGATGTGATAAATAAAAAAGCGTTTAATTTCTAATATATTTATTTATTTATACATAAAATTACAATGGCATTATGTTATTGGCAAACCAGTGACGTAGACGATCCACATTTCTTTCGGTGCATGAAAATAATCCAGAGGCATGACATGGGTTTGCAGTAGGGCCAACGTTTCCAGTAGCATGAGGTGTACCATCAAACTTGCAAACATCAATAATAATGGGAAAAAACTCCAAAAACGTGACGTTTCTTATCCAAATATTCTGCTTTTTGTTCTCCTCGAACGTATATGTAATCTGCTGCATACAACAACTTGGATTCTAGTATTTCATTGATTTTGGACAATTCTACGTGTCCATCAGAGTATCGAATTCCAAGCAGTTTTTTCTCCACGTATGATGCAGTCTTCTTATCCCCATTACTTAGCGCATTAAAAGGTTTCTGAGGCAAGAAGATGTAATGACTTCGTTTAAATCCTATTTCAATGGTAAGTTCTTTGGGAACAAACCATCCGTCCACATCGAATCCCTGAATGTCTACGAATGCTACTCTCATGATGACTGCTCGCGTACTACTGGCAATTTATGCATCTAATTTAGACTTTTTACAATTTCAGTGAGAGGGAAGTACTCCATTACACAGTCGTGAATTATAATGCAATAAGCCTTGGTATTTTCGGGAAAACCATTATTCGCTTCAATATCGAGTTTTACGTCAACAGTGGATGCTTTCATGCTTTCTTCTTGCTTCGAACAATCGATGACGAACAATGTGTGTTGTGCGAAACCTGAGAAATCGAGTAGAGGTCGCTTTTGTTGAGAATGTATGTAGCTAGGATAGAATTCGGTATAATTGAAATAGGCCTCATTGTAGTCAGTTTTGCTAAAATCCAACTGCATTCTCTCGTTCGGCCAATATTCTCCATTTAAAGATAATCTGATACTTTGTATGTGGATATTGTCAAATAAGGTTGGATCGGCGTCGCTTTTGTCACGTTTATTGGTTTGAAAGAAAACAATGACATAACGAGGTCTTTCCACTGCATTGCTAGTTTTTACAGCCCAAACTTCACGTCTAGCGCCTTTGGTAAGTGCTGGTAATTCATGCAATTCCCACTTTCTAAAAGGAATAACTATAGGTTGATCTTGTTGAATGGATTTCATAAGTTCCAATTTAATATCATCATTGGGAAATATGTGCTTGACTCTAAGCTCAATATTGGTAATGTTAATCTTAACAGTTGTAACATGACCTGGAGTTTTTTCTTTGACAATTATGCAATCGTTGTCATTTCGAGCTCGAACTAGTCTTATTGTTTGACGACCACACGTAATCATAGGATAATCATTGAAAATGTTGAAAACATGCTTAAGAGGCATCTGTATGTTGAATGAATGATCGGCAGCATGTAGAATTGGATCCTTAGGGTAATTCCACCCCGCCATTGCCATATGACTGGAATCTTCTTGAGTATAACATGTCATAGCACGTACAGCGCTTACGATACCAGGATCCCGCACTGTTTCCATCTCCCTTGCGCTTTCGCTGTACGTACACGAATCGAAAAGAAAAGCACCCACATTATTTGCTAGTTTGACTTCACCATTGCCGTTTATTGCGAGCGATCCTTTAATGCATAACAAGGTTTCACTCATTGCAAAAAACGAGTCAACTTGATTGATGCTAAATTCTACAATGTCATTACAGTTGAATGATTTGATGAATGGTGCATATGTTCGGTATTCGGCCTTTCGAATCGATTCGTCAAACATCGGCTTACGATAAATATCAAATATTGGAGGCATTATGCTGTTTGAACGGGATCGTTTTCCATACATGGTTGTCATTTTTTCAGCTTAAAACCAAGTGATTGTAAAAACAATTTGTTTGCAAACGTAAGATGTTGCCGCTTAGATGAGGACGTACGATGTTGTCGCTCAGACGGCTGCACAACTAATGGTGTACTATGGGCAGTAGATTGTCTTATTACTAATCCCATTTCCCACGTGATCTAAGTTCCAACACCAAGGTGCTCTGTTCTCCGCGAAAGTTTACAGGGCGTCCGTCTTGATCGACAGCCAACACAGTGATATTGGTAATTTCTCGTTGCGGTACAACAGGTAAATACAACAAATTGTGTGGAGTTTCGTCAATTGCGTACCCAGGATTTGATTGTATGACAAATTCGTAGATCGTGTGAGCAGGTCTGTTACCATCGAAGGCTCCGGTACTAATGTTGCATTCAAAGCGTATGCTAGATACTTTAATAATCCTAACAGGTCGATCTGAAGAATGTGTCTGTCCTGGAGTGAGAATTGCAGGAGAAAATCCCAATACTGTACCAAGACTGTCAGGGTGCGTAAACGAAATCTTATATTTGCTGAAAATTTGACATTGCAACGTGTTGTGGTTAGGTTTCAGACTAAATATCGTTTCAGGCTTAAGCACATTATCAGCACCCAATTTCTTTTGTATATATTCTTCAATATCGGCAATTTCATAACATCCATCGGGGAAATCAAAGTGTTGTAATTGGTTTGTGTCATCGTAGTAATAAAACTTGTTATTTTCAATGTTTGGTATACTGTTGTAGGAATGGAAAGCACGAAGAGCTATTTCATAATCTTTGTTCGGATCCAACACGATCGGTGTGGGAGGTTGAAATGAGAATATGTAATTGGTGCTGTCTACTCTCAACAACTGCGACATGATGACTGACTCACGTCAATCTAGTAATAGGTTATTATATTAGAAAAACAATATTTACTTTAATAGTTTTATTTGTTCCAAAACAAGTTTACATAAATGACATTTAGCTTGAGAATCAGGTGGACCATCCCAGTGAGTCTTCCAATCAGGTCTGTTGTAATGTACATAGCAGGGAAGTAGTATCTGCAAGTTAAATTCTCCTCGATAGTCTTCAGGCAATTTATGCCATATACTTAACAATTCTGAAGGTCGTACAGTTCGTATAAGATAATCGAGCGGTATGTATTTTAGTTCTTCTTCACTGAATTCTGTAAAATATTTTTTTTGCGAAACATATGGTCCATAAGCAGTTTCGTACTTTTAGTAGGCTCCATTATATAAAAACTTTAAGCATAAATGTCCACAAATAATTTGATTGTACGTTTGATACTGATGGTTATTATAGGAAATGTTGGCACGTGCACCACCCAGATACTTAACAAGTTCTTTGGTCGGCTTTAAATTACCAAATGAATCGAAATACTCTACGTCGCTGTTTATCTTTCTATATGCTACCCAATGTGTCCCGTTATGTGTGGACACATCCAAGTTTACTATTGCACATTCTCGTTGTCGTGGACCGTCTCTAGGCAGAGCGTCATTCATGAAAACGCCTCGAAAATATGGTATTTTAAGTATTTTCGCATAATGTGCAATCTCCACATCATATAGCGGACGATTGGGTAGCTTTATTGGAAGTTTTTTTCAAATACAAGCCGAATCCACCTCTGGGTTTCTTACGTAGGTACAGACCCGAACCTATGTGTTCCATTGCTTTATTATGACGTATATCTTCTTCCAATTTCTTTTGGGCATTCTTTGCGTCGACTACTGTCTTGGCCACTCCGGCAGCACCCCCGCTAAGGCTCCCAAAGCGGAAAGGCCTGCAAATAGAGGTATAAGAGGTAGAAAACCTCCGGATTTTAGTGGAAGTACTCGTGGAACATCAACTTCTTTACGACCACCAAGTCTTTTGATTATGGATTTTGCTATTCGTACAGCAGTCAAAGCAGTATCTGTTAACGATGCTCCTCTCTTCAGGGACTTTGCAATTTTTGAGACAACATCTCGATTGAATGAGTAACGTCCCCGTCGTCCACGACGAGAACATCCCATTCCCAACTTTCTCTTCGTCTTCATTCCGCCTGTTACAATTAAAGCAGCACTTTTTTCACCAATGCTAGCGTCTTTCGACTTGAAGCGCTCCCAGGCTCTATCTTCCAATTCTTTATCGGCCTTGTGACGTTCTTCGAGAGATGAATGCTGTGAATAAGCGATATCGTGTCGTTTGCAAGCTGCGTCTAATGGGTTAATTCCTGGATCTCCACGTGCAAGACGTTTTTGTAGTTTTGTTCCGGGACCGCAGTACTGATAACCGGGAATATGCAGCTCAATTGGCAGTTTATTAATTAGAGAGTTAACGAGACCTCCTCCTTCAACGACCAACATTGGACTGATACCATGCAAGTGGTGACATCTATAATATATTGTCGTACATATGTACTACACTTGTCACATGATGAAGATCGTTCAGCAAGAGCAGACGCTACCAATTGATAATCTGGACATTGTCCAGAAAGTGACAGTCAGTAAACATGGTAAATTACTACCAAACTCGTTTAGAGCCATTATTTGCGGTCCAAGTGGATGTGGGAAAACGAATGTCATGCTATCTCTTCTATTCAATCCGAATGGCGCCAAGTTTAAAAATGTCTATGTTTATTCCAAATCCCTCTTTCAACCGAAATATCAACTACTGCAAGATGTAATAGCACAAGTGAAAGGTGTAGGATATTACCCGTTTAAAGACAACGAAGAAATTATTAGTCCCAGCGACGCTAAACCCCACTCTGTGTTTTTATTTGACGATGTTGCATGTGATGGTCAGCAAAAGATTCGCGAGTATTATTCCATGTGCAGACATAAAGATATCGATGCCGCTTATTTATGTCAAACATATTCAAAAATACCAAAGCAGCTAATTAGAGACAACTGTAACATGATTGTACTATTCAAGCAAGACGAGATAAATTTGAAGCATGTATTTGATGAGCACGTATCACCAGATATGTCATTTGATGAATTTAAAAAAATTTGTTCTGAATGTTGGTGTGATAGTTATGGTACTTTGGTAATTATAAAAGATTTTGCTCTCAACAATGGCCGATATCGCAAAGGATTTGATAAATATATAAAATTATAAGGTGATTGGTTAGTCGTTAACAACATGTCAGATGATGCGGTTGCCATTGCCCTTCGCAAGAAGAAAGTCGCCGAATTGGCTAGATCAATTCGCAAAAAATATTTGGCATTGAAATTAGGCCGAACAGAACAAGACGAGTCCCTAAATAAACTATTTAAACCACTCTCGAAGCCTCTCAAAGATATTGCACAATCATCAAAAACGTTACATCATGCTATCACTAACAAGTTTGAACAAGTTAAAAAAGAAGAGGTGAAAAAGGAGGACAAGGAGGAGGAGGAGGAGGAGGAGGAGAATGACGATGTATTTCTTGACGCACCTGATCAAGCGATACCTCATGAAAACATTATTCAAGAACCAATCTCTGACGAGATTTCGATGGATGCCGCCGACGAATATATGGATCAATATCCTCCAATAAGTCACAAGTATATAAAAGAATATTTGAAAAAAGACGATAGAATTGATAAAAACTATGGTCCATTTTACGATTCTATTAGTGGTTGGATAATGGGAAAACGTCGAATAAACTTTGACAAACGCAATGGAGACATAATAATAATTCGAGAACGTAATTTAGAAGAACGTAGGTTAGGTGGTACGCCAGGTCTATATCAACTTTTATTTTATGCCAACCCTGACCAGTATAATGATGAGGATTTACAAAAGTACAAAACACTGTTGAAAAACACAGAGATTCATCTGGATACCTTGGGACGTCTTAAAGGTTCCAGCGGAGAAAAATACCATTCTATTATTAAACCTCTATTCAAACCATCTGATGCAGCAATGAAAAAGCATGCACCACCTGCAACTCGATCCAAAAAAGAACTCGAACACAGAACGAAAACAACAACAACACGATCATCTTCATCTACGGCCAAAGGAACGGGATTGGATGACTCACGATTAACATACAACACTGCACCCATGGAGTATATTTATTGGGATGATCCAAATGAGTTAGTTGAACGTCTTAAACTCTTGGTGGCTTCGAAAGACGCCGGCAACACATCTCTCGACAACGAAATCGTAGCCATCATCAATGAACTAAGAGAAGCCAATATAATAGAGTAACTGGGAATGTCTTCATCATTTCCACTATGAGTGTCGACAAATTCGGACATCACTCTCGTTATAGTAGTAGTAGTAATGCCCAAAAGGTGGCGCGAGTCACATTTCCACATACGTCTGACGGAAATATTAATGCCGAAAATGTGAAAATATCCAATGTCAAGGATCCATCAGATAGTGGCGATGCTGCAACGAAAAAATACGTTGATGGACAAATCAATGAGTTGCGTAACCTTCACTATCCATTAATTCAAACACATGGTGTGCTATTGCAACAAAAAACTGATGACATACAGGATTTAGCTATTGGCCTTAACGATGTGAGAACGGAGCTTCATAAAACTACAGTTCCACTTCTCGAGCAAAAATTGAAAAAAATAATCAAAGATGATCTGTCTGTACTGAAAAAGGATATGAATAAATACGTTGATGAACAAATTAATGGGTTGCGTAACCTGCACCATCCATTAATTCAAACACATGGTGTGCTGTTACAGCAAAAAACTAATGACATACAGGATTTAGCCATTGGCCTTAACGATGTGAGAAAGGAGCTTCATAAAACTACAGTTCCACTTCTCGAGCAAAAATTGAAAAAAATAATCAACGATGATATGAATGCACTGAAAAAGGATACGGAGAACAATCTAAAATCTGCTGCAGAAACAGTTGCAAAGCATTCTATGTACGATATACAGATGGAACAGCGGATAAAACAAGTGGAACAATCATTAAAAAGCGTAGTAGATAGCATTCATTCATTGGATATAGACAAACGTCTTACGGTAGTTGAAGGTGCGTTAAAAAAATAATAATGTCTAAAGAACAGCTGATAAACGAATTGCATAAACCGGCACGAAAAAACTATCCTCGTCGACGAACAATAATCAAAGGAATCGATGACTTGTGGCAAATGGATTTGGCTGAAATGCGTCCTTATGCACATCAAAATAAAAATTACAAACTAATACTAGTTGTAATTGATTGTTTTTCAAAATTTGTGTGGACACGACCTCTAAAAACGAAGACTGGCGAGGAAATTACTCGGGCATTTTCGGATATTCTCGCACATACTCGACGACATCCGAAGAACCTACAATCTGATCAGGGAACCGAATTTTACAACAGAACATTTCAAAATTTAATGAAAAAACACGAGATTAATCATTACAGCACCTACACGATCAAAAAAGCAGCCATTTGCGAGCGAGTTATTAGAACGTTGAAAGCAAAGTTGTACAAGTATTTCAGTTTACATGGATCGTACAAATGGTTAGATGCTCTACCCATAATTACCGAGGAATACAACAACACAAAACACAGTAAAACAGGATACAAACCATCCCAGGTTAACAAATCCAACGAAAAAACTATTTTAAACAAAAGTTATACTTATTTAAAGATTGCAGGTCCACGAAAGTTTAAAGTTGGCGACATTGTACGTGTATCAAAGGCAAAACATTTCTTCGAAAAGGCATACACACCCAATTGGACTACTGAATTATTTAGAATTGTACAAGTTAAGATAACAAATCCTATAACGTATTTGCTCGAAGACATGCAAGGTGCGCCGATTAGTGGCGGTTTTTACGAAGAAGAATTGCAGAAAACATCAAACCCTGACATATACCTGGTCGAAAAAGTACTCAGGCGAAAAGGCAATAAGATGTACGTGAAATGGTTAGGAATGGACAGCAAACACAACAGCTGGATAAATAACTCGAATATAGTTTGAGGATCTATATTTCGATACGCCGCGTAGACATACATTTTTTGTGAAAAGACCGATAATTAACCACAAGAAGTGGGAGAAGACAATGGTATAAATGTAGGACAAACTACGATAATATGTTCAGTTTACATCTACCTCGTTAACGACGTTAGAAACACACACAGTAGTACCATGAGCTCTCAAGATAGCGGATACAACAGCCAACATAATAGTTTCGATGATGATGATGGCAGTGAATTTAGCATAGAATTTAACTACGATGAAGATAGTCAACAACCACCTAGTCCTGGCGCCGAATTAGATCGAGTATTGGCTAAATATGAAGCAGCTGCCACAAACGAGCAATATTGTTTATTGGAAACTACATATCCAATCAGCAGCTCTCTCCACATAAAAATTGGTCTATCTCCAGCTCGAGATTTTCTACCATCCATCATTCTGTGCCAACGTGATGATTTTAGAAGAATCAGTTTAAGTATAAGCGAGTGGAACGTCATAATTGTGTGGTTAAAAGAAAAAATGAGTGACTTTTTCCATGCTACATATGCGGATGGGTATGTTCCAATCGAATTTATGAATGGTGATTTTTGCAAACTAAGACAATTGGTAAAAGACAATGTAAAGTTGCTGACCATTGAAAAATTTGGAGTCGACTATTATTTACGTGAAGATGACGCCTACCACATTTTAAACGCAAACTACAGAATACTGTACCATAGAGTGGCATTGTTACAGAGTTTACAATTCCAGAAATACTATATAAATATTTCAACTTTCATTAAACAAAATTTTTGTGCTAAAGACTCTGTACATGGACCAGTTACAGCCTTCGCAGCATATATCGATATTTGTCCAAACACTTTGTTAAGTTTAGCTTTAAAGGAATATGTATATTATTATGAACATAGACATGTAAATCATTTAACTAAATAAATATATAATTTATTAGATATGTTGTCTTTTATTCTATTATAAATAAAACCAAAAAAATGTAAGATTACACAAATTTATTATTAAAAATTAAATTATACAATTCTAAAATACTAGTTAAATCTACAATATACAAAAACTGTGAGATAAGTGATCTTTTCTCTTTTTTTTTTTTTGTTCTTATGAGTAACCATATACTACAAGAAAAAGAAAATTATTTATAATAAATGTTAATCGACAAGATAATGTCCCCACGGAAGCGTATTAAATGATTTTGGTATTAAGTACCTCTTATCGTCATAAGGACTTAGAGCCGTTTTGGATTGCTCGATGCTAAATACAGAATGTTGGTATGACCTAATACATCTTTGGCTCGCGGTTTGAATTTTGAATTCTTTAAGACATTTTTCATAGTCTTCGTACGTAATTTTATTTCGAACAACGTTATATTTCACTCCTTTTGCCTTTTTTGTTATTCCCAAATTTCCCAAGTCACATTCAATTCTCTCTTTGTTTAGTTGTTTTCTTTCTAGGCGCTGTCTCTCTTTTTCCCTCTCCTCGTCAGTTATTTGCAGTTTAAATGTGTACATTTTTGACCGTAATCCAATAAAATGTGTAATTATTTTCCCATTTGCCTCGTCCTTCATTAATCCTGGGATTTTTGTATTTAACCGTTCTATCTCATATGAGTTGTTTTCGGCATAGTCGGAGGTATCAAATTTATTTGGATGCGCTCTTATAACCTCTCTATATGCATCTGAACATTTCAATTCATAAATAAAGCTGTCGGTGTCCATGTACAACAATGAACAGTTGTTCTCTCCCATCGTTGGAAGCATAAAGTTGTAGTGAAAATCGTACATACATACTTTTGATATATCGAGGATTGCTGCGCCTATATACAGGGGTTTATTAAAGCATACTTCTGATTTCTTAAGTTCGATAGCTACCAAATTTTCGCTAAAGATCGTACGACTGTGAAATCGACTACTCGCAATCAAATTTCTGGCTCCGTACCTTCCATGCCATTTTTTACATAATTTTACAATACGATGACGTCTTTGGTTCTGTAAAGTTTTTCCGAACACCGCATTGTTCATTAGCTTGTAGAGATTTTTCTCAAAACTGTTGGTGGCTGCCGCCCGTAAATTTGTATTTAATTCGATATACGGTCGCAGCCACGCAGATTGATTAAATTTCAAAACTTTATGTATCTTTGTTAAAATTAACCCGTTGGCTAATGCCTGTTTAAGAGTTCTATAATGCATAATATATTTGGTTTTGTGATATAAGGTTGGTATTAACTTTGGCAATTTTGAACCGGGCGGAATGCGGTGTTCGGCAGCAAATGGAAAATCTTTATGTTTGTCGTGTAATTCGCGTGGATACTCCAAGTCAACTTGGAAAAAATAGCCCTCCTTTGCATCATCCTGTATTGACATAATATCTATATGGCCTTCGGGAAGATTACCAACACCAAATTTGGTAACATCTTCGATCCACTTGAACCCTCCATATGGAAGCAATTGTAACATTGCCCAGCCATACAGATTGTTCACATCTAAATAGAGGATGTACTTAGAGGGCCGTGTGGGATCATAAGACGAAATGTATTTGTTGTTGGCCTCTGAATATCTGTTGCTACAAACAGATATTCCACCTCTTATGGCTTTTTCCATAAACAAGATCATATCCACATCTTTTAGTAATTCTAATTTACATTGTGTGTATCTCAACATACAATCCCAAGTGTATCCTGGCATGGTATAATACCATGCTGGATCTAATTTATATGTGTCTCGACATTTTTGTCGGAACTGTTCAAACACATCAGCCAGCAGCAGAATATCTGTTTTCAAATACAAATCGCTGTATTCTCCCAAATTTTTACAATTAAATTTCTTCCAAACATTTTGGGCATGAGCATACTTCGCTTCACTAATGTATTCATTATTTAACTTACTATAAAAATGGTTAATTGTGGGTAAAGAAGTTTCATCCAATTTTTCCAAACTATCAATATAATCATAACAAAATACTCCTTTACAAGTTAACAAATTAAATGTATCATTATCTAATTGACTAAATTCTCTTTTCAAAATCTTTTTTTCAGATGTGTCTAAAAGAGATGCCAATTCATCGAGTGAAGCTCCCATAAATCTTAGAGAATCAATAAATCGTAATTTAATTTGATGTTCGTCAGATTGTAATGTAAATGAAATGTATTTTTCTTTATTAATGGGAAGTAAGCTCAAGTGCCCATGCTTGCAAAGATCTATAATCATAAAATGCGAATCGTAGCCACTAAAATTATGAAATACGATTGGGACGACAAACAATTTTTTAAAGTTCAAATTACATGCTTGGTGCGCAAATCCCCGTACTTGTCCCGTAAAATGATCGTGATCTACAACAACTGTATCTGTAGCCAAAAAGCGTTTCTCACAAATATGGCAAACAGTTGCTCCATTTGTGTTGGGTTTTTCGACCATAGGTACAATTGTCTTTATTTTGGAATTTACAAATTTGGAAATTTCGGTCATTTCTTTTGCGAACCACTCCATGCAATTTTCACCTCTATAGCTATTAAAATAAGATAAACTATCATCGTAAGCACATTTCAAATAATAACCTGCACTAAAAGGTACATGTTTCTGATATTTTGCTGTTTTACTCACTGAGACATTTGAATCTGTAAAATTATGTAATTGGCATTCAAAATCGGCATAAACTATAAACGGAGTTGTTTGTTTGTATGTAAAATTGCGAAAAGCCACATGATCATATTTGGGAACAGTCATCTTGCATTTATTCACATCTGAACACATTTCTTCGTGCTCTGCTAGTTTGCTTTCACTGCTAAAATAGTTCAAACATCTATCACATATATATTTTTTACGATTGTTTTTGTTTAATTGCGATTTTACTAATTTTCCTAAATCCTTAATCCAACAATAATGAAGGCGTATTTCAGTCTGATCATCATCTTCTGGAGGAGCATCGTAATCGTTTAACTTTGGGAAATATTTATCTTGTAATAGGAGCAAATTTACATGCTTTTCCATCTTTTGCGGTGTCAGTCTGGCAGGTACTACTTCATAAAATTGTTTGTCCTTCACTACGTTTAATTCTAATGCAAAAACATTGACTGATATGGCGTTTAATTTTTCAAATTTGGAAATTTGGCTTAATGGCATTGGGCTTTCTAATTTGTCAGTTTGTAAAACAGTAGAATAATGCGGATATTTTGAAACTCGTTGTGGATGATCTTTTGCTGGATACAGAGCGCTAACAATTGACCAATAAAAACAAGCCTGATCGAAGTTATGCACATTAATACAAGCCTTTTTATTGCTAATCTCTTTTGGCAAGTCAATGAACGATGAACCGTTTCCTATTTCTACTTTATTAATATTGACTTCTAATGAGATTACTTTAGACAGAGCAGCACCAGAATCTTTTTCTGCAAACTCCGACAGCTTTGTAAAAATTTTATCCTTAACATTTTCACTGAACCAAAGATGTAAATCGGTCGATGCGTCTATAATAGCATTTTTAGTGTTAAAATATTTTAAATCTAAACTTTCGCTATCACTCGATTTTTTAATGAATTCACCGCAAAATGTAGTATTGACTTTAAGCAATCTATTTGTTTTTAAATTACTGTTAATTTTTCTACTAAAAATAATATAACAATCATTTAGGAACTGTGTTAAGTCCTTATGCACTAAATTAACTATAACTCCAGTTTTAATTCGACTAGCAAAACATGAAATGACATTTTCCCATTTAACTCTATTGCGTAATTTTGAATTAAGCCCCAACCCAACGTACTTATTATTGAAATTTAAAATAATTTGCCTAAAATGCTTAAAATGTCCTATGTAAGTTTGCACTTTTCTAACTGTTCCTACGGATAGTTTATTGTTTTTAATTACTTTACTACATCTAAAAATGTGACTATTTAACCGTCTTGTCCAAACTTTACGATCTCTTTCAGTGAATTTATCGAAAATTATTTTACTAAGCTTTTTAATAATGTGCATCAAATCATCAGACTGTTTAATCACTTGTTTTATATGCATGGTTACTCACAAACAAACAATAAGAAAAAATCACTTACCTTATTCAACTATCTTAAAGGATGCAAGGAGTCTGCTTTTTCCAATATCAACTTCCCCTTCGTATATCAGCGAATAGTTTCCGCTGTTGAGGTCCGTTATTGCTGCTTGGTAGGCTTTGGTTACCCGCTGTGGTAAGAAGACAACTTCAGCACCCAAATCCAGCAGAACTGTCTCCCCAAATTGTGTTGTTACCACCTTTGCACTGTGGATGGTAAATTTTTTTCCAATTTGTAGATCTTTAAGTTTTTTTATTGGCTTACGTTCTGCAACCAAGGATGCATTATTTAGTTTTGATAGATCCATCTACAATAATAATAAAAAACTGTAGTTTTTCCGCTTAACGTGAATGGAGAGATGCATTACATACTTGGCAATAGAGAAGAACCATATACTACAAGAAATCGAAATACGAACAGCGGAGAATACTTCTTATAAAAAATAGCAGACGTGAAATGTTTTACAACACCCACATAGATAAAAAGGACATAATAAATACAAAAACAGTATACATTTTTCATAAAATACTGCATGAAATACAACCAGAGAGATGTACAATTCTCATAAAATACAATGATAAAAAGGACATAATAAATACATAGAAATATACATTTTTCATAAAATACTGCATGAAATACGAACAGAGAGATGTACAATTCTCATAAAATACAATGATAAAAAGGACATAATACATACATAGAAAGAAAAAACCGCTTACCTTTATCAGATATATGTAAGTCACTGCACACCGTATTGACTACTGCGAACTTGTTGTTGTAGTACGTTTGCGAAGCGAACTGTGACACCGTATGCGCTCCTCGGCCTTTTAAAGAACAGAACAGCATATCGCCCCACCCGAGCCCGAGTTGCGTCAACCTAATGTGCCTACGGTACAATCAACTGATTCGTTTCATAGATAAGCAACGTGTGCTGTTCTAGAAATGCTAATATTTTTATATTTATTTTTATTTCTTCAACTAATATTTATGGTATACAATAAATTGATATTGCGGTAAGAGAATCGTTGTTATCAATTTAGAATTTTGTTGATGTGGTTGCTGATATCTTCATACATTTTACAAAATGTAGCAACTGCGGTTTTCTTTCCGGTGTACTTGTTTTTCCAATGATTAAAATAAAATTTGTTATCACACTTGTTTACGTGTTTTGAACAACGCGGTGTATTGTTATCATGAGGCTTCATCCGGTTTGCTATCAAATGCACAATTTTAACATATTATTATTTAAAATATTTCTGTCTTAATATTTCAGTATATAATTCCGTTTTTGTGAATTTTGTATAAATAACTATAGTACCAATTTTTTTGGAAATTAGTATAAATCAAGGTGCTGGTCTGTTTACATGCCTTATTGTTGCTCTCTGTATCTGTGAGTGCAGAGAATAGCACTCTGGCGTATGCTAGTTCTTTTCTTAAACGTTTGGGATACCTCTTCAGAAGTCTCTTACATTTATTCCTCTGGTTAGCAGACACAATGCCTTATGAGACATTAAGTGAAACTATAAAACCTTGCGGTTGTATAGAACTATTCGAAATGAACGATTGGAACGATACTAGGACTAGGTACATATTATGTGAAACATGTAAAAAACAATTGACAAACCTGCGAATTGAAGATCAAAGGAGATTGGAAGCAGAACGAATACTTAGAGAAGAACAACTTTTACACATAAAAACGCAAATAGAGGCATTAACAGACGACGTTCAAATTAAATTACATCACATAATTAAAACTACTGATCGACGAAATACCCTTATACGATATTTGAATAGAGGTTACCTGAATAAAACGCTACTTGAACTACTAGGTTTTGTGAAAAAGGGACGATTTTGGCTGGCATATCCTAATCGCTTACTAAAGATGGAGGAAGATTATAAAGAAGTGCTTTTGGAACTAATGTAAATAAACAATACTTCTACATGTCTATGTCTTTTTTAATATTCAAGTTTCAGTGTTGTATATAACTTGTATCTATATGTAACTCAATAATAAAAGATATTTTAATGAAAGATATGTTTATTTCTCCTACGCATTCCTACTGAATATGTCCTATGTTGAATGTCACGTTTTATGTCAAGCGATGTCTTGACTGACACATAACTGTTACGTCAAAACGTCTCACGTCACGTAATTCCTACATTTCACGTTCTGCGTCAAATGTCACATATATGTCACATCCTGCGTCGAATGTCACGTCATTTCACGTGACATTTAACGTTCTGCGTCAAATGTCACATAAATGTCACGTCCTGCGTTGAATATCACGTCAATTCACGATCTGCGTCGAATGTCACGTCAATTCATGTGACATTTTACGATCTATGTCAAATGTCACATAAATGTCACGCCCTGCGTCAAATGTCTCGTCCTGCGTCGAATGTCACGTCATTTCACGCGACATTTCACGTTCTGTGTCGAATGTCACGTCCCGCGTTGAATGTCACGTGACATTTTACGTTCTGTGTTGAATGTCACGTCCTGCGTCGAATGTCACTTGACATTTCACGTTCTGTGACAAATGTCACATACATGTCACGTCCTGCGTCGAATGTCACGTTCTGTGACAAATGTCACGTTCTGCGTCGAATGTCACGTGACATCCAACGCTTTGACACCTCATACGTCAAAATCCGACCAATAGCAACGAAGATACGTTTTAGCGCTCATTTGGCAACGCCACCATCTTTGTTTTTTGTCTCCCCGCCTTCTCCCCGTTCCAACGAGCCCTCGTACGCCCCGATCGGACCAATAGAAACGAAGATACCCCATAATGACCTTTTGGCATGCTCCGATGCGCACGGCACATACTGCATTCAACCCCATTTTTCATCCCCTTTCCAACGAGCCCTCGTACGTCATCCTACGTTAAGCCGTTTGGAACTTACGACCGGGGGTTGCGATTTTAGGGGTTGCAATTTAGGGGTTGGTCCAGGAAGTACATAGCCTATCTACTTATGCAGGACAGGTATGAATAAGGCTTAGCCAAATAAATACCCGCGGATCAACTGAGGACATGACACAGGTCAGCAGCTGTGTTATTAGTGGCCCGTGGCTGAGGAATAAAATTCCTGACAGGTGCGAAACCACAGAGTCGCAGGCGGCAATGAAGTAGATTTAACCGGCTGTGATACTGCGAACACTCACCAACCTGTCTGGCAAGCGTGGTGTTTTAATGCCAATATACCCCTTAAAAACGCGATGTCAGTTTTTAAAACAAATACAGATCTACCCCAGGTGAGTAGGATGCGTCCAGAATCTCACACTGATTTATCAGTCTGTCCCAAGGATTCTGGGGGGGACAAAAAAACTGACTATACGGAAATCCAAAAAACCCATAACTCCCTACGTTAGTACATACAATGCCAGAAGTCTACTGTCCGAGGAAAGAACTCACTGAAATGGAAACTGAAATAAATAAAATAAAATGGGATGTCATAGGTATTAGCGAAGTTAGAATGAGAGGTGAAACTTTAAAAACACTCAAATCAGGGCATATATTCTATCAGATTGGTCCTGAAACTACATCAGTTGGAGGCATCGGTTTTTTTGTTCATAAAAATCACGCGAACAAGATAATAAACATCAAAAGTATATCATCTAGAGTGGAATATCTTATTTTAAAGCTGAACAGTAGGTATCAACTCAAAATTATCCAAGTATACGCTCCAACAACAGACCATACAGACGAAGAAATTGAAATGTTTTATGACGATGTATCCACTGCGCTTGATGATTCTCGTACTCAATTCACAATTTTATGTGGCGATTTCAACGCAAAAATAGGGGTAAAAGAAGCAGATCTAGAAACATCTTTAGGACAATTCGGTTCCCCAGGAAGAAATGATCGAGGAGAAAAGCTACTAGGATTCCTACTCCAGAATAACTTATTCAACATGAACAGCTTCTTTCACAAAAAGATGCACAGAAGATGGACTTGGGAAAGTCCAAACGGTAGAACAAGGAACGAAATCGACTACATCATAAGTGATCAAAAACAAATAATTAAAGATGTAACAGTACTCAACAAGTTCACCACAAACAGCGACCACAGGATGATACGAGCGAAAGTTTAAATCAATATAAAAAAAGGAATATAATGATTAAAAATAAATTTCATGGTATCTGGACACCCCCATTAGATATCAACCAATATCAGACACATATCAATAATAAGCTTCTATTGCAGGAAACCTCCGCTAACGATATTAACGACTTGAATAACTGCATCATAAACGCCTTACAAGAAAGTCACCGAGTGCACTGTCCTAAAAGAAAATCAGTAAAATAAGTCCATATACTAAAACGCTCTTGGATCAAAGAAGACAAATGAGAAGCGATAAGAATGTAGATAGCAACACTTTAAGAAAAATGAACAAAACTGTTTCGAAAGCAATTAGGAGAGATTTAAGGAAATTTAATACCGATTATATTAAACGCACTATAGAGGAAAATAACAGCCTAAAAGTTCTACGTAGAAAGCTAACGAATGGGAAATGCGAAATTCATAAATTAAGAAACAAGCAAAATGAAATAATATTACGTAGAGACGAGTTAATACAGGTCGTCGAAGAGTTTTACGAGGACTTATATAGAAGTAGACGAGAAGATAAAACAGGAATACAAACAGCCATTTCAAAGAAGATCAAGAATCAAGGTTCCGAACTAATGCCAGAGATAAAGCTAGATGAGGTTCGACAAGCATTAAGCAAAATGAAAAATAACAAAGCCCCAGGAGAGGATGGAATCGTAATAGAAGCTATCGTAAATGGAGGAGATATGCTATTAAATAAATTAAGGAAACTATTCAATCTATGTTTGCAGCAAAGAGAGGTGCCCAAAGAGTGGAACAATGCTACAACCATCCTTTTGCATAAAAAAGGAGATAGAACGGACCTAGAAAATTATAGACCTATTAGCCTGTTGAACCACATATACAAGCTCTTCACTAGGGTAGTGACGTCAAGATTGGAGAAAAAATTAGATTTCTACCAACCGAGAGAGCAGGCAGGATTCCGCTCAAATTATGGTACCAATGATTACCTCCACACAGTAAAGACACTAATTGAAAAATCTATAGAATATAACAAACCTCTTGTTCTCATTTTCATAGATTTTCATAAAGCGTTCGACACGATCAAATTAGACAGCCTTATAGAAGCAATGAATGACAGCAGGATTGACCATAGGTATAGTGAGCTTATTTATAATATTTACAAAAATGCCACTATGACTGTTAAAATAGACAATAAAACCCGACCAATAAAAATAAATCGTGGAATAAGGCAAGGAGATACATTGTCGCCGAAATTATTCATAACGGCATTAGAATATGCCTTTAAGATGATCAATTGGGACCACAGAGGAGTAACGATAGACGGCGAAAAGCTTAACCATCTCCGTTTTGCAGATGACATTGTCCTTATCACAGATAATTTAGGAGAAGCTACAGATATGTTAAACGAATTGGATTTTGCATGTTCGAAGGTGGGCCTGAGAATGAACTTGACCAAAACTAAGTTTATGACAAATTTGGTCTCCAATAACCATTTGACTATTCAAGACAAAGTGGTAGAACTGGTGGAGAAATATACGTATTTGGGTCATGAAATAAGAATCAGCAGGGATAACCAAACATGTGAGATCCAAAGACGAATTACTTTAACATGGGCAGCCTTTGGAAAACTGCGAGACACACTTAGGGCCAACATACCAATCAGCCTCAAAAGAAAAGTGTTTGACCAATGCGTATTACCGGTCATGACCTATGGGGCGGAAACTATGACTTTAACCAAGACCACGGCTTCGAAACTGAGAGTGACATAGAGACGAATGGAACGGTCTATGCTGGGAGTGACGTTGACGGACCGAATAAGAAACGAAGATCTGCGAAGAAGGACGAGTATTACTGATGTTGTGGAACGCATAGCGGAACTAAAATGGAACTGGGCAGGCCATGTAGCGAGAATGCACGATTCACGATGGACGAGCAAAATTACAAATTGGAGGCCAAGAGCAGACAAACGCAGTAGAGGAAGACCACCTACACGTTGGGCCGACGACATCAGGCGTATCACTAAAAATTGGCAACAAAGAGCACAAAATCGTGAGGAATGGAGGAGTTTAAGGGAGGCCTATGTCCAGCAGTGGATGTGATAAATAGAGGCTGGATGATGATGATGACAGTCTTATATTGAGATATGGTTTTGCCAGTTCTTAGGCAAGAATTTTGTAACAGGTTTTTCTCTCTATGGGTTAGTAGTTTTATAACATCCATGTAAAATGTGTGCATTAACACCTGCAATATTCAATATTATAAAAAAATAGTCATTGGCCATCGCCTAATTGACCGGTTAGTAGAAAGTGTGCATCCATACCGCCTTTTTTGATCTAGTGCATCCACACCGCCTTTGGTTTGATTATAGAAACAAATGATTTCGAGTTTGCCAGATTCTATGTCCTCACATTCGGTATGGTGCATTGATGATATTAACACAACTGCCTTCCCTTCTTTTATACGTAGGAGATCATAGTAGTGAAATCATTTGTAAAACCATAAATGGAAGATCCTTCAGCTCTGCTCCGACTTGGCAGGAACTGCATAAGTATTTCCTTTTTGTTTCGCCTGAACGTGCCAATATGCCAGTCCTCGTTTTTTTAATGCATCCATGACTTCTATGGATGAAAATGAATTGTCTGCTGTGATATTTCGGTGTAAATTAGCAATTGGATAACACAGTCTCAACAACGCTTGTGTTGGTTTCATGATACAACACAATTTTCCATAGAATAACAGTCTTAGCAATTTTTGACAAAACGCTTAAATAACCAAGACACTACTTCAGCTCGATCATCAGTTTTACGTTCTTCTTGATCATCTGCATTATCAAACCTAAAACAAATGCAATAAAATATTTACACTAACTATTCAGTCAACAAATCTTAAACATGCGAGCAACGCATATACTCTGTTCAAGGACATAATGGATCTGAATATGTCTCCTCCCGTTCCATCTGTTCCAAATATTCCTTGCAAGTCTTCATCATTTGACTTGAAAACTGCAGAGTAATACAAGATAGCGAGAAACTCTCTAACTTATTCCTTTGTTAGTTCTCTCAGCTCTGTTCTATCAGAGTTGCTAAATTTATCTTGAAATAACAATATCTGTTTGTTTGTCTCTAGAATTATTTCGTTTTCCATATCCCCTGCGAAAAGAAGGTTTTTTGGTTTAGATTTTATATTCGAGACATACGAGCAAGTCTAACGGCTAAACTCTGGAGAATATCCAAAGTTTTGAGCAATGCTTGGTTTGCGATGTTATACACATCAGTAGTCCAGTTTTGATCTAATTAAAGCTCTATATACCTAAATTTATTAGAGTTGGAAAATCTGCTCCACAATTTTTATGTGATACAGATTTCATAATGTTTAGTCCAGCTTGGCACGGCGGTCTTAGCGAGTGTATATGACTTAATTTGGAGTCCAGTTGCATCCCTAGGAATTTTATTTCTTTTGTATATTCTATAGGAGAATTATATAAAAATAGATTTGGGAGCTTTTGTGGATTTGATTTTCATGAAAAATGTATAGCTTTTGTTTTTGTGGTGGAAAACTGGAGCCCAATATTGTTAGATCACGATTCTATCGACTGAGCATCGATGAGCAGATATTATATCGATGAGCAGATAATATGTTTTTATTTCTTGCTAGAATTACCAGATCATCAGCATATAAAAAGTTTTAATTGTGTCATTGCAGTACGACACAACATTGTTAAGATCAATTAAAAATAGTGCTATGCTTAGATTCGAGCCCTGTGGAATTCCATTTTTCTGTAATTTAGATTCAGACAAATGGTTATTGACTCGAACTTAAAAATATCATTGCCGTAGAAAGTTTGAAATAAAAGCAAATATGTTACCGTGAATCTTCCAATTGTGGAGTGTAGTTAAAATATCATAGCGCCATACTATACCAAAAGCTTTTTTTACATCAAAGAAAATGGCTAAACATTCTTGATTGTATAATGCTTCGTGAATTTCTGATATAAAGTTATCTAATGTTGATAGACCTAGGCCTAGGCCTAGCCTGTTGATAGGCCTAGACACGCTGCTTATCGCAGTCGAGGACGTCCTCCAACAAGGTGGTCGGACGATTTAAAGCGCATCCAGTCTAACTGGATTCAAGTTGCTCAAGATCGGATGCAATGGAATTATTTACGGGAGGCCTATGTTCAGCAGTGGACGCAAAATGGCTAATGATGATGAATGTTGATCCATTTTTTCCACTTCTTCGGGTTGATTCACATAACTCGATTGGCAATGATCTTTTCTAGCAACTTACATATTGCATTGCGAGATTGGTCTATAGGATTCTGCTTCAAATTTATATACTACTACTACTATCAGTTTACAGCGTTCTCCGACGCCTTCCGACTCCTAACCGCCACTCTTATCTATTCAACTATAGGCCTGGAGGGATTTCTCTTTCCTCTATTTCTTTTTCAATTCCCTTGTAACATTTTTTTTATTATTAATATGTCAAATTATTTTTAATTCCTTTTACCCCCGTGCGATACGCCGATGATTAGGAATCCCCGTGTTTACGATAGGAAAATATTATTGTAGACACCAAGCTGAAATGGAATTCCCTAATTAAGAAAGGTTTTTAATCGTTCCGTCTTAATACTCTGTATGAAAAGAACAAATGCTTTCCGGTATGCAGTTTCTTTTTCATAAATTGGTAATTTTCGCCGAAGGCCGTATCTTTTGACAATAATATATTCCTCCTAATAAGGATTTTAATATTCTCAGGTCCAATTGTTAATACCGATTATTTTACCTCAAACTTTCCAATAGTCGTTAAGGCCTTACCTTCTGAGAAATACATACGACTGTCCGATGATTTTAAGTGGGGGATATACCTTCTTCTTCTTTTTTCTTGGATAGTTGGTGAAAATTTTTAGGGAACCAACTTACTTCTCGGTGGGCTCTTGTTGAGCGAAGTGATATCTCGTAATGCGCTTTGCTCACGATATTTCTTATCTTATCGTCGCTGTGAATTATTTTCTAAGTGTGTGTATATTACATATTTGAGTTTTCTTTCCTTAGACTATATTAACTTATATATAGTTCTACACTACCTTTAATGGTTAATAAATTCAGTGTTTAGTACCGGAAAAGTATTAAATTCAGTGAATTAGGCTGCCTTCGTCAAGATCTACTGTAAGTAATCTTTATCTAAAATTATCTGGGCGAGTAATATGGTACGGTACCATATCACCTGCCATTATCTGGACGTATCATCTATATCTTCACCTGTAGATTGCCGATTTTTGAATGTAATTGAACCATTCAAGAAATTTCTATAAATATTACCTATGAACATACAAGTCCCAGTTTTTTATTAAATAATAGTGCGAGATAGTTAATTGACTTAACCAAGTGCGGTTTGGTTTATGTTTTCATTCCTGTAACCTTTTTGTTTTTTTGTAAATTTAGAGTTAAGTAATTTTTGCTATCTTTTGTATTTCCTATAATTTTGCCTTATATATCTTGGTAAAGGTATTTTTTTATTACATTATTGCTTAATTTTATACATATATAACACCATTTCATAGTTGTGTATTTTTATTACCTGTGTTGCATTTAGCAGCATCCTAATTTTGTGTTTAATATATTGTTATTGTTTTATGCATGTATTTTATTTGTCGGCTCCTAACAAGTTCCCTGATAAAATAATAGCTCTGAACAATTACTATCTTTAATATTACTATGCTTTTGAACTGTAGAAAGATCAGGCTGATTAAGTTTTGTAGGTAAGTAAGTGTAATACTTAATATATTTATTATTTGTTTATATATTGCGTTGACCAGATTTATTTGATAATTTACTGTTGGTATCTTTCCTTGGGTTTGATCTCTGAACCTAAATATCTTTTCTTATCTCTTTTCTTTTCTAAGGTTTTCTTAATTTTCTCCTTAACCCCAAAAAATTGAGTGGCGCCATGTTTCTATCTTCTCTTATCTTTGGTAATTTTACCCATCTATCTTTTTGTTTATTTCTGTATCTTTTCTAATATCTCTTATCCTATCTTCACCTATTTCTTCCGTTGGATCCATTCCCGGTTCCAAAAGCTAGTTTCGAACCCACGACTCGCTCTCCACCAACCATCTGGCTGCCGTCCGCAGTGTCTCCATTGGTTATCTTTCTTGCACCACCCAAAAAAGATTTCCGAGGTTACACCCTCTTTCCAGCTTCTTCTCGGTCTTCCTCTTTTCCTTCTCCCTTGTGGTGTCCACGTCAAAATCTGTTTTGGAATCATGTTATCTCGCATTCTCTGTACATGGCCGTACCATATTAACTGTTTTGTTTTTATGTCATCAACTATTGAATGCTTGACTCCCATCATTTCTCGTATTCTCTCATTTGGTATCCGATACCTTCTTCATTTGCCTGCTGCTCTTCTCCAGAAGTCCATTTCTGTTGCTAGTAACAGTTTATCTGTTCTTTGTTTCATTGGCCAAACTTCACTGCCATATGTGATTACACTTTTAAGTATGGTGTTGTATATGAGTTGTTTGTTCGCTTTAGATATTGTTTGGTCCCACAGAATGCCGTTCATCATGGATATGGCTTTTCTACCCTGTGTGTTTCTGTCTTTTATAGCAGCATCGAGTGTTCCATCTTGAGTTATCTTCATACCCAAGTACTTGTATTCATCACAGTTTCTAATTTCTACCCCATCGTCTAATATAATGGACTGCTTTGTCCCTCCAATACACATGGCTTCAGTTTTCTTAATGTTGACTTCGAGACCCCATTTGTTCACCCCATTAGCTTCCGAGCCATGTAACTCAAGTCGTCATGATCCTGGGCAATCAGAATTTGGTCATCAGCGAAACATAAGGTGTCAGTGTAGTCTCGTCACTGAGAGGGATTCATATGCCATTACATTTTCTTTTCCATGGCTTGAGTGCTTGTTCCAGATAAATTTTGAAAAGGGTAGGCGACATACAGCAACCCTGCTTTAGTCCTTTTGTGACCTTAAATCCTTCAGATATCCTTGATCCAGTTTTAATTTTTGCAGTCGTTCCATTATATAGACTTTGGATTGATTTGATAAGACCATGCTTAATGTTGGTTTGCTGTAGGGATGACCATAGTTTACTTAGGGGTACACTGTCATATGCTTTTTGTAAGTCTACATACACCAGGTGAACTTCTTTATTGAAGGCTATTTTTTTCTCAATAACTTGCGTAACAGAGTACAGGTGGTCTACTGTGGATCGCCCAGCTCTAAAACCAGCTTGATCCTCTGCTTCGTAATCTCTATAGTCATTTTCTATCTTGTTCTTAATAAGTTTCTCATATATTCTACTTATTGTGCTGTTTACCGCAATTCCTTTGTAATTTTCGAACTGATCCTTGCTGCCCTTTTTGTGGATAGTTGACATGATAGCTAATTTCCATTCTTTTGGTAATTCGGCCCCATTCAAGCAGTCTTGAAAGAGTTTTCTTAACTGTTCCTGGAGTTTGTCTGTACCGGCTTTCACTAATTCTGCAGGGATGTCACCGGGACCAGGGGATTTTCCATTTTTCAGGAATTTGGTTATTTGTTCCATCTCTGATTTACTGATTTGTAATGGTGATGAATTTATACGTATACCTATCGTGTTGTCCTCCATGTTAGCAAATTCTGGTCTTTGTTCTGTTAGTATTTTTTTGAAATATTCTTCCCATTTTTTAAATTTATATTTAAATATAAAATTGAATAGTTGCAATAGTTCTTGGCCTAGGTACTAGTGGTAGTTATACTGATCTGATATTTGATAAAATACTTGTTATAGCTCTTGTTTTTCTTAGTCTATTTTTAAGGTCGTATTTTCTAGTAGTTCGTAGTCCAACATTTATTTTAGGTGCTTAAAGGTCTCTTTTGCTTTATTACTCGTTTATTTTGTCTCCAATACCAATTTCACCAAAACCCCTAAAATATCGCTCCACAATCCGGTATAAACCAATAATTTTTTTATTTTCCTGTCTGCGTTGCAATATAGATAATTTGACATGTTTTACAAACACACCGTGTGACGACGAAAGGGATCAGATTTTAATTTAAAATTTTTACTTCTAACAGCACCGGAGCATCGGGATCCGAGTAGCCTGTGGCGTGTCGAGGGATTTACGCCCGTTGATCCCTGGCAACGCCAACTTTATTTCTAAAGCCTAAGCCTACTTTGCACCAACTCATCGTTGTAATTACTTTATCTATATAACAGCTCATCGACTTTATATATTAATTACATACAATAAGAGACCGACGGATCTCTTTAGATGTTTTGACACGGCATTAAACGCAGACGTGGTTTAGCCATTTTGAAGGGGTAAATGCTTTGTTTGATAAAAAAGCCTAAATGAGATCTATATGAGACACCATAATATAACTTCTATTTATTATTGATTGTGTGTGTGTGTGAGAGAGAGAGATGGCATTAGACAAAGAATCTTTTTGCCACAGAAAATTGTTATAAGGATGTTTAAATTTTTATTTTAGAATCGTTTATAAACTTGATTAGAATATTATATATAGATTTGTCAGAATAAGATAACAGATTGCTGATGTTAACTGGAAGGCTAATATTGAGATCAATCAAACCTAAATATAGTCTTCGAGTCTGTTCCCTATGATTAGAACAATCGAAAAATAAGTGATTCAAATCTCCGATAGATTTATTATTACAAGGACAGAAAGGAGTTTCATAGATTCCAATCCTATGCAGATGCTCTGGAAAGAGGCCATGGTTCAGTTTTAGCCGCGTTATTAACGAAGAATGTACTTTATTAAAGTTAAGATTGAAATGGGGAATATTTTTTGGTAAGCATGGGTGAATAGAAAAGTAATGGTTTCTAGAAGTCTTCTGAACCTCTTTATATTTTGACATCCATCTTTCCCTGCCAATACTCCTGATAATAGAAAAAAGATCTTTAAAGTAGTAAAATTTTGTAATTTCGGATATCTCAGATGTATTTTTTGCCATACTGTCCACCAATTCGTTTCCAATTACTCCATTGTGTCCTTTAACCCAGAGAAAAGTAACTGATTTGTTTGTGAATTTTAGATCATATAATAATTTTTTGATATCAAGTATAATGGAGTTTTGAAAACTATCTAATGGATGGCTACGAATAGCTTGTAATACTGCCTGAGAATCTGATACTATTACGATGTTCTCACAATAATTAGTGACACACCAAGATAGTGCTTTCTGTATAGCAGCAGCCTCGGCTGTAAAAATAGAACAACATTCAGGAATTCGATATTTCTCAACATAGTTGCTGTTTGAAACAAAAAAAGCGAAACCAGTACTTTCAACAGTTTTTGATCCATCTGTATAAATTATTGTTAAATCTTCCCCTAATTTGCTTAGTATGGATTTGAATATCAGATTAGTTAAAATTGGCAAGTCTGAATAAGAGGGCATTATAATGGTTGGTTTGTCTATCAGAACTTCAAAGTCTTGTACGTAAAAAGGAAATTTTGGTAGCTGTAATATATAAGATTGAAATGAATTCGTATCGATAAAAGATTCTGCAAGAGGAGGAGAATTTTTTATTCTCCAATAAGGATTTGTTAAATTTTCTGTCAAAAGTAAACCTATTTTGTGAACCATAGTTGTATTAAACGATCTGTACGTTATTAGACGTTTGTTGGCTAACATTTGCCTACGTATGAATAAAGGTGGTTCCTGGGCTTCTGCTAGAACTGCTTGGTTTGGTGAAGACATCATAGCTCCTAGACAAATTTTTATTGATTTAAATTGTATTCTGTCAAGAGTTAATAGATTTGTTTTGCATGTTGAACCGTAAAGAATACAACCGTAATCCAGAATGGATCGTATGTAGGATCTATAAAACATTAAAGAGATATTTTGATCTGCACCCCATCTTTTTTTAGAAACGAAACGCAGAAGGTTAATTCCACGCTCGCACTTTTGTTTTACGTACTTTACATGACTAGACCACAAGAGCTTTTTATCTAGGATCATGCCTAGATACTTATACTCTTCTGCTAAGGGGAAATTATAATCACCTATCTGGCATTTGCCTGTGACTTTTTGTCTACGTCTAGTGAAACATACAATCGAAGATTTTTCTTGTGATATACTAAAACCCATTTGTTTCACCCACTTATCTATATTACTAAAGCTAAGTTTTAGATTCAACATACAATCTTCATAGGATTTATGGCTGGTATATAAACATATATCATCTGCATATTGAATTATTTTGCATTTTTCATCCATCAAACCATGCAGATCTGCAGTATAAACATTAAACAATAAAGGACTTAGAATTGAGCCTTGTGGGAGACCGTTATATAATATTCTTGGACCGTGTAATACATTTCTATGGTCCCGTAAGTATATTTTTCTATTCACATACAAATTTATTATATTTACAGATAATCTTTTATCAATACCGCATGCCACCATTTTTGAATATAATATATCCAAATCAACCACGTCATATGCACCCTTTAAATCTAGAAACAAACATAGCATGAATTCGTTTTTTGAGAAACAGAGTTGAATATCCGTAACTAAATGTACGAGAGCATCAATGGTACCTCGACCTCTACGAAATCCATACTGTGAGTAGGGAAAAACGAACGGCTTTCAATAAGATGTTCTAATCTAAATTTTATAAGCCTTTCAAAGGATTTTGTCACACATGATAATAAAGAAATGGGTCTATAAGATGAAGGAAGTTCTGGGTTTAAGTTAAATATGAGTAAAGGGCATATGATAATATTTTTTAAAGTATCGCTATATTCTTGTTTCAACCACCAACTATTAAATATTTGTAAGAGAACATCTTTGGCATTTGACGGCAATTTGTCCAATATCTTATAAGTAAAACCGTCCAAGCCGGGGGCTGTATTTCTGCTTTTTTTTAGTGCGAAATCTAGTTCTGAAGGAGTAAAAGGTTTTGACATGGAATCTATACTAGTGTTAAAGCGAAAAACTTCTTTAATCTTACCAACATTACCAGAGGCAGATGAAGGTGCAAGTTGGTCTAACATCTGTTTAATGAGATTTTCAGAAAGTTGAGGTTTTTTGTTGTACTGATAATTATTGGAAATTGATCTGACGGTTGACCATATTTTTGAGAGAGGAGTGCTTTTATTTAAACTATTTAAAAAATTTCTCCAACTACTTTTTTTCTTTGTTTTAAATAATCGTCTGGTTTGCGCTGCTATATTTTTATAATTTATGTAATTATTATGATTACTTTGGGTTCGAAACGCTTTCAAGGCTTCTGATCGTTTTTTTATAATCAGTGTACATTCCTCATCCCACCAATAAGGCCTTGGCATTGAAGGAGTAAAAGGTTTTTTTATGGGCATAGATTTGGAAGCAGCTAGGGAGAGTCGTTAGAAAGATTATTAGATGATAAAAATGTGGATAATTGTTTTTCTAAATCTGTCTGAAATAGATGGATTAATATTAATATTAATATTAATATTATTAATTGAAATAAAAATTAGCAAAAATAAGATATACCTAATAAAAAAACTTATTTGAATAAAACTACATTGAGGGTGATCAGAAGAAGAAAATGTAATTATTAGTGACACTGATTTAAAGATGAAATTTACATATAAAGTATATAAAAAATTTTCATTTCTAAATTTATTAAATCAATAATAATTATAATTTTTCATAAAATTGTTCCAACTTAATATTAAAGTACCTTAAAGGTATCACTGAATAAAGCTTCTCAATGTTGTGTACACTTTATTCACTTACAAAATACACGTATTAACCACCAAACCAAACGCTAAGTTCTAAAAGCAAGCAAGCAATTTAATTTAAGCCAGCCTGTGATACTTATACACTCCTTAGAATGACACTCGGGTGTTACAATTCAATTTGAAGAGTGAAGCCAACATAAATTGCTTTGCAGGAAAAGTGGATGATGGAAACATGCATCTCAATGGACAAATTGCAGAAAAAGCATGATCGTTATAATTTACATAAAAAAGTGAAAGAATTATCTGGAAAATGACGAACAAATACACCTAACCGATCCATTGACAAAAAACAATAAACTTATTAATAACCCAATTGATATTAAACAAGTATGGACTAAATATATTAAAGATCTTTTCATGGACACAAGAACGAAACCAACACAAATTGATAACGAGGAAGCTCCAATAATATAAGTCCAACATGCTATAAACAACTCAAAATCTGCGGAGCCTTTGGGCCAGACGAGGTTCATATCAAGCTGATTAAACTTATAGACGAAGACAATTTAAGTGCAATAACTATATTAACAACATATACAAATCTGGTATATGTTTAAAAAGATGAAAAACAATAAAGTGCCAGGAGAAAATGGAGTCATAATAGAAGCTATAAAGATGGGCTCCGGATATGCTTATACTGAATTAATAAACAAAAATGTCAAACTCTCAGTTTCTGACAAATCAATCATGGCCAACTCACAATAATTATCGGTAAACGTTAAAATATCTAGCAAATTAATTCTTTGATGGAAAAATAAAAATATCTAGAAAACTAATAACTTTAGGTATAGAGAGTACTTTATAAAATTTAAAGTACGATATTAGTACTAATATAAAGTACTATATTTCGATAGTGATATAAAATACCGGGTGTGCTATGTAAAATTACCAAGAAAATAATGTACTTGCATTTTGACTTACACTGTATTTGATTTAACGAATATTATAAAACCGAATATATTTTATAATTTTGAACAATTCTTTTTAAATTATACATCGTCGGCTTAAGATGCAAATGGCCTAACTCCACTTTTAGCTCAAATTAACATTTTAGGTTGGTTGGGTTCATAAAAATTAACCGCGTCGACTTAAATACGCCTAAGAACCGAAATGTCAAAAATGCCGCGACAAAATACCAGTCGAAACTCGCCTATCTCCGGCTTGATTTTCAACAATACGCAGTTGGCCTAACTCCCAGTGTGTAATGGTAATAACAGGTGAAACGTTGTTGTTCTTAATTTTATGTGCATAAAACAATATCTGAGGTAAGTATCAATAATTTTTTAATGCTTTAATTACCTTTGACGTTCAAATTATCTAGAGAATATAAATTTAGTATTTAATTTTTGTGCGTTCTTGGGTAAATCTGATGTTAAAATATCGTGTTGGAGTTAGGCAATTTTCATTTTATATTTACTTAGTTTGGATAGGAGATAGGCCATTATAGTTTCGATGATAAACCACATAGGTACCTACCTTTAATATTTTTTTCCCTATAATAACATTCTGAATTTTTGCTTAGCTAGGTACATAAAAGTATACTTTCTAATTAACGCTGTATATTTCAGAATGAATCCGCAATCCCGTGCGATGAAAATGCTTTTATTGGCTAAGCAAAACATCCAGGAAAAGCCCAACAGACAAAGCGATGCCGAAAGCGATGTAACAAGAGATTTGTTAACATTTTGTGATACTTTTGATCAAGATAAGGATTTATCTACACTCTTAACTGATAGTACTAATCTAGCAAGCTCCTCAGCATCTAATCACCACTTATTAGCTGACGACAATTTAATTACTGATGATGATTTACTCACCCTAGCTAAAGAAAAAGTTGCTAACCTGAATTTTATCTCCTCAAATTTTCCTGAAGATGAAATCAACATTGAACCAGAAGATCGTCAGAATTTCGTTCCAGAATCAATTCATGGTGAAGAAGTGCCAACCTCCATTTTGGAAGAAGAAGTTATTGAAGCTTATTCTAGTCGTTCAGATAAATCTTATGAACCCAGTGAAAATGAAACAAGTTCAAGTGAAAATGAAAATGAAGTACTAGAAGAGCTACAAAATAACACTCCAATGCAAACCCCTTCACGGACACGCAGAAAGAGACGTCATGTAGATCAAAAGGAATGGAAGAAAAATAAAAATAAGATTTTGAGACAAGAAGGAAAGGAATATTTTGGAAAACAAAAGCAAGAAGAAAAATGGAATTATGATATTAAAAAAAAGCAAAAGCTATAGGACCGAGATGCAAATGCAGTGGTAAATCAGTAATGAATAATGGGAAATCAGTAATGAAGTGCAATGAGATAACAGAAGATCAAAGAACAGAAATTTTTACAAGATTTTGGAATTTTTTGTGGAACGAAAAACAATTGTTTCTAAGGACGCTGGTTGAAAAGAAAAGTACTTCAAGAGCTAGGGATCGAAAAAAAGAGAACGAGTCAAGAAGGGAATTTTCCTATATATATTTTCTTCAAACAACATCCAAGATAAGAGTGTGCCAAACAATGTTTTGCAATACTCTTTCAGTTGCACCAAGAACTGTTGCACATTGGTTGATTGAAAAAAATAAATCACAACACACTGCAAATGATTTGGTGGATGATGACCTTAATGATACGTGTGATAATAATTCCTCCCAAATAGTTATTCCTAGAAAAGCGAAAATCGACAAACAAAAAGAAAATTTGTGCAATTTCTTTACAGTTCTTCCAAAACTAGAGTCACATTATTGTCGAAAGAGCACAAAGAAATTATACCTTGAAAGATCTTGGCAAACAAAAATGGAATTATAACGGTTTTATAAGAATGACTGGTGTACAAAAAACGATTCACAACCGCTATCTATTGCAGCATTTAATAACAGTTTCGACGATTTTAATTTAGCACTTTTTTCACCTAAAAAGGACGAATGTGATACGTGTGTGGGTTACAAGACTGGTAATATTGACGAAGCTACCTATCAAGAACATCAGAAGAAAAAGGAGGAGCCACGAAAGGAAAAAGAGGTTGACAAAACAAAAGAAGATGTAAAAGTTTTTTCAATGGATTTGCAATCAATTCTACTGAGTCCAAAATCTAATGTCAGTGCTCTATATTATAAAACAAAATTAATAGTCCATAATTTTACAATTATGGACATTAAATCCTTGGATGGATATTGTTTCCTCTGGCATGAGGGTCATGCTGGACTAACTGCCAACACATTTGCTACCATCATTTACAAGTTTTTAGAGACTAATATACCCTAAAAAAACTCTACTAGTAAAGTCATTTTGTACAGTGATGGTTGCACTGGACAAAACAGAAATGCAATTACTACTACGTGGTGGAGTACTTGGATCATACATATTTCAAAAACTTTCAAGAAGTTCAATACATTAGTTCCATCCGTCCTGGTAGATCGTCAGGTGATCCTACTGTAACAAACATTAGAGGACTTCAGTATAATGAACACGGAATTCTCTTTAAAATCAGGCATACAGAAGAATGGATGCCTTTGCCTTACAGAATCACGAAAAAAGATAAAAAAATCTGGAATTTAGAAGAGTTGCCGTTAATGTATCCGACTCCAATACCAATTAAATCGGAAAAATTTCAACACTTAATGGACCTTAAATCGTCAATTCCTAAGGACTTTCATTTTTTTTATGATAACTTACCACATTTGTAAAATGCCTCTTTCTTTTTGTCTTTTGTCTTGTGTTGCCGTCTTTAAATTTTTTTTATACTTAAGTTGCACAATTAATTAGATTATTGCCTATCTCCTGATGCCAACCCATGCTCAGGGAACGCATATTACCTAACTCCCAATTTTTCAAGAATAAAGCCTATTTTTGACAAGAGCAAGTATTTTCTATGTTGTAGCATTAAACAAAATAAAATATTTTGAAAACTTACCTTGTTTTATTATATTTTCTAATTCTGACAAGTTTTTGCATCTCCTGAATAATTTAAATTTTTGGAGTTAGGCCATTTGCATCTTAAGCCGACGACATGGAATTAAACTTGATACGATTTTCAGATAATATTGGTTATAACTTTTTAAATAACCGGTATAACATAATAAAACTTTACATTGTTTTGATGTGGAAGTGAAGAAGATTTCAAATTTAACATAAAATACAGGGTGTTCCGTTTAACAAAACATAAATTTGGTCTACCACCATCTTATGGAACACTCTGTAAGATTGTAACTAATTTTAAAATGTGGAGTTTAAAGCTGCCTACAATTTTTGTCAATAACTTTTACTATAACAGATCTACTGAGCTTCCTCACACTAATCAATCACCCTGTATAATACATATATGTAAAATATCAAATTATTATCACCAAATAGGTTTACTATTGCTTTTTTAAAAAAAGTATGTGAAGTCAAAAATGCTTACTAAGAAAACCGAGGATTTTTTAGTAACCCAATGGTGGAAGTAATTAACCCATTAGCGCTTACAGTCACCATATGGACCCAGCTGTAAATGTATTGTTTAACACAATAAAATTATAACAAAACAGGCAACCAACATTACATTTACCGCATGTATACTTTATTTAGACTTGAACCTGCGTTGATAAATACTCATCAGTGTTTTATTAGATTTCACAAGCTAAGGAAGTTAGAAAATCGTGTTATAGTAAAGAGTGTTTGATAATAGACATCCGATTTATGTAAGTAAATTTTTAGTACCTTTTTTGGGAAAACTAGGATCAAATCAATTTTACTTATTTTAAAAGATCTTAAAATAAAACGTAGTGTGCATATTTTTGTATCAAAATTACAAGGGCAGTTAAAAATTCAAGTAAATATTGCTGTACCCATATGGACTCACTAGGCGGTTATGTAGTCAAAACATATCTTTTTATAATTTCACTGGAATTACACTGCAGGAAGCTTTAGATATCGCATATGAAGATGATATAACAGACATTTTTATTCAGCCGACTGAATCAAATTTCCTTACGGATAAGGATTCAGGTGATAACGGATTCAGCAGTTTACGAAGACCAAGGTGGTGACCCGGATAACTTAAATCCTTGTCAACTTCGTGCTGATGCGGAAATGGTATTTGCAGACTCTGAACGTCTAGGAGGTGTACAATCAGACCTAGAAGCAAGCTATGATAAGGATTTGCAGAACGTAAATATTTCTTATGAAATAAAAACTAATACAAATCCCCGAATGGTAATTAATTTGCCAGAACCTACAACTTATATTGGCGGAGACCTTCATTATACGCCGCGCAACTTTCCAAAAGGGGATTACAGTAAATATTTAGAGATGAGTTGTGTGCAACTGTTTGAATTATTTATTACTGATGAGTTGCTAGAAATGATAGTGTCTGAAACAACAAAATATGCTCTACTGATAAATCAACCCAACCCTAACATGACACTTCCTGAATTGAAAGTATTTATGGCAATTCTCTTAGTAAGTGGATATAATAAGCTACCATCTAAACTAAGACCACTTACAGATATGTTAAAAAAATCGTTCATAGAGCATTTTGGGTATCATGGATGCAAACGGTTTATCAGAGGAAAGCCTGTATGGTTTGGCTATAAGGTGTGGAGTATGAATAACCTAGCGGATATTTGATAAACTTCGAAGTATATTAGGGAAAAAATCCTAGATCTAATGAAGAATGTCAGAAATATTTCGACAGAGGTGCAGCTCCCATGGTACAGATGATCGAAGAATTGGGTGACAAAGGATCTCTGAGGTACAAGTTTTTTGTTGATAATTTATTTACCAGTACAAACTTGTTAAGTACTCTAAAAGCTAATGGGTACGAGGTTATAGGTACTATGAGGGATAATAGAATTCTTAGAAATTTTCCACTTTCTTCCAAAAAGACGATGGGAAAAAAGGCACGAGGGGAATATTGTTCAACATTGAATAAGAAGACTGGTATTCAATATGTTCGCTGGAGGGACAACAAAGTTGTAACAGCTGCAAGCACATGTTTTGTTGTTCAGCCGGTCAAAAATGTGAGAAGATATTCCAAAAAGAATAGCAAGACAATACAAGCACCTAAGCCATATCTTCTTCCGCAGTATAATATCAGCATGGGAGGTACTGATCTCATGGACAGTAATCTATCTTGGTAAGAAATAAAGAGCAATATTTATATAAATGAAAATATATGGGTAATTTTTTTTCAGTTACAAGCCGGCATACGTTCCAAAAAATGGTACTGGCCAATATTTACGTACCTCATAGACGCAGCTCTTCAAAATGCTTGGACGGTATGTAGGAAACCCGGGAAGAATATTAGTCTCTTAGAGTTTAGAAGAAGTATTTGTCAGCTAAAAGTATTTTTATACAAAACTCAGAAATGTTCATGATTCATTCAATTTTTAGACCTACTTAACGACATATAAAGTCCCCGCTAAAAAAAAACTGGAAAAAAAGGTAAAGCAGCAAGAAGTGATTTTCAATGTGTGAAAAATGCAACATTGTGCTTTGCATTTCATGTTTTAAACCATTTCATACAAATGGGACAAATTAATGAATTGTTTCAATATTTGATCTTGTCAAACGCCTAGAGGTCCCGTATGGGACCACCTTTTTTTCAAAAAAAAAGAATTTTTAGTATTTCGGCTTAAATTTAATAAGTTGTTATTACGTAGTTTTAAATAAAATTATTGCATATAAAAAGAATTTTCTTTTCTCGGCGGTAATGAGTTAAGATAATATTATTGTTTAAAATTAAACTTTTTTTTTTTAATTAAACTTTAATTAAATGAAATGTTAAAAATAGCGAGACAAATATCGACGAGTATTTTCCACATTTTTATGATAATCAAACTGTTTAATTAAAGCTTAATTAGAGCAGTTTTTTTTTATAATTGGCTTCAATAGGGATTTTTAAACGTAGATATTGTTTTGTGATTGATCGCGTGCAAAGGAACTTTAATAATAAAACATGGGAGAGATTTTGAATTTTATAATGAAGACATCCGTCAAATATTTGAAAAATAAATAAAGAACTAGGGCATTAGAGTATTACAATATTAGAGGAGGGATTGTCGACAAAAACCATGTCGGTTTACTCATAACCGACTTGAACCCATCCAGGGTGGGCTAAGAGTTAAATGAAGTTGACGAAGCGTGCTCCTAGAGGATTAAAAATTTTTCGCAATGCTAGACCTATTCTTAAATCTCTGAATGGCTCTTGAGCACAAAACGTCATGGGACCGCATCTAACACGAAATATAAATACATACACTGTTTATTTCCCTATTTATAAAGAGTAGTCAGTATAAAACTTACTTTATACGAACAAGCCGCTCTTTTAAGATATCTTTGAATTTTTAAGGTATCAGCAACGCTTGATTTTTCGAATAATGTTATTTGTCAAGAACAAACATTTGGCTTTAGAAATAAATCTTGACGGAATCCTTGATCATTGTTAATTAGATCTTCTTAAACATGTATCTTTATAGAAATTTAATCGAGTATAAAATTATCTGCCTGTCGGAAAAATATCCTCGATAAAATAAATACGTATTAAAATATTTATATAAATACGAGAATTATAAATAATCGACAGAAAAATATCAGAGCTTAACATTTTTTATTTAAATATATATATATATATATATATATATATATATATAATATATTCTATGTTCTTATTAGTAGATATATATTATCTTAGTTAGTATGTAGTTATTAGTATGTATTATCTTATTAGTATAAGAACATAGAATAACATTGAAATAAAGGAGGCTGCACCGTAATTGGAAACGGTCGATAAAGCTGCACATGATAATGATGATATACATATATATAAATATATATATATAATATATATATATATATATATATATATATATATATATATGAAATCTAGAGCTAAGATTAATATTATTACTAAAATTAATATCAAACTCACCAGTCTTCCTCGTTGAACCGCGTCGATATCCATTTTGCCGAGCTTTCGGCATCCTCCCTGATGCCTTCCTCTGGGCTTCCGAGGTCTCAGTCTCCCGAGCCCTTAGACACTACTACACTGTTCACTAATCACTGCACTGTCACTGCTGTGACAGTGAATATATATCATCATCATCATCATCATTCCTCAACCTCTTGCATCCACTGTTGGATATAGGTCTCCTCCATGTTGTTCCCCTGTTCTCTATCTTGCGCCTTCTGTATCCAATTTCCGACTGTTTTTCTCAAGTCTCAGTTTTTCTCATCCATCTTTTTGGTGGTCTGTCTCGGTGTCTTTTGTCTTCTCGAGGTCTCCATTCTATGAGTCTTTTGGTCCACCTATTATCATTTAAACGTGCTATAGGTCCAGCCCATCTCCATTTGGCTTGTGCAATTTTTTCTATGACATCTGTCACTTTAGTCCTCTCTCTCACTATACTATCTGGTACCATATCTCTTCTAGTTATTCCCAACATTGCTCTTTCCATTTTTCTTTGGGATACTCTCAATTTATTTGCAGAATGTTTGGTTAAAATTATTGTTTCGGAACCATATGTTATTACTGGCAGTATGCATTGGTTGTAAACCTTTTTCTTCAAGCAAATCGGTAGCAGTCCTTTTAGAATATCTCGCATCTTGCCAAATACTGCCCATCCCAAGCCTATGCGATGCTGTATCTCACAAGTTTGATTGTCTTTTCCTATTCTAATTTCATGCTTTAAATAGATATAGCTAAAGACCTGATGTACTTCGTTCCCATCTACCCTCATAACATCACTTGGAACTAAATTGGTCATATATTTTGTTTTTTCAAAGTTTATGTTCAGGCCTATTTGTTCTATTGCCTGTTTTAGTTCTTCCATCATTTTGTGAGCTTCATTTAAACTCTCGGCTATAATGACAATATCATCTGCAAAGCGCAAGTGGCTTAAGTATTCACCATCAATATTTATTCCCCTTTTAGCCCAATCTAGTTTTTTAAAGGCATATTCCATAGCTGCAGTGAATAGTTGGGGGGAGATGGTGTCGCCCTGTTTAATTCCTCGTTCAATTCTATATTTATCGGTGAAGTCGTGAAGTTTAACAGATGCTGTTGCGTTGTTGTATATATGTTTTATCAAATTTGTATATCTATAGTCTACTCGGCTTTGTTCTAATGCTCCTAATACTGCCGGTAATTCCACGGTATCAATAGCTTTCTTGAAGTCTATGAAAATTAACGTGAGTGCTTTATTATATTCAACACATTTTTCAATTAGTATTTTAAGTGCTTGTAGGTGGTCATTTGTTCCATAACCTTTCCTAAACCCAGCTTGCTCCTTAGACTGATAGAAATCTAATTTTCGTTCTAAACGTTTTGTGATGATCTTGGTAAACCATTTGTAGAGATGTGACAACTGACTTATCGGTCTATAATTCTCTAGGTCTGATATATCTTCTTTTTTGTGTATTAGGATAGTAATTGCATTGTTCCATTTTGTAGAGACAATACCTTGGTTTAGACATAGGTTGAATAGTTCAGTTACTACTTTGAGCAGTTTCTTGCCTCCTACTTTAACAGCTTCTATTACTATTTGGTCATCTCCCGGAGCCTTGTTGTTTTTCATTTCCTTTAGAGTTCGTTTCACTTCTTCTATCGTTATGGTAGGCAGAAGTTCGGATCCTTGGTTCATTACTCTGCGTTCTCTAATTTGTGTTTTGTCTTCTTCTGTTAACTGGCTTTTGTATAATTCTTCATAGAAGCTTTTTGCTATCTCTACTATTCTCTCTCTATTTGTTGTTATATTACCTTCCTTGTCTTTTAGTTTAACAATTTCCTTTTTACCATCACAAAGCTTTCTTCTGAGTATTTTCATATTTCCATTTTGCTTAATCACATTTTATATTTTCTTAGTATTATACTTCCTCTGATCTTTACGAATTGCTTTTGAGGTATCTCTGTTCAGATTTCTGAGTTCAGCTGAGTCGCCTTTCTGCTCTGATCTCTTGATTTTTCTTTCTTTAATGAGTTTTCTGTTGTTTTCGCTCAGTTTCTCTTCTTTTCCGGCTGGTCTAGCACAGTACAGTTTTTGTGCAGTCATTAACGCTTCTGTGATTGCATTATTTACGGTTTCAACATCTGTCGAAAGAGGGTCGTTTAAGGTCCGATTTATAGCTTTCACATATTCTTTTGTGTTTTCTGGTGTACTCCATTTTTCAATTCTCTTCTCTTTATTAATCTTGTTCTTTCATTTTTTAAGTTTAACTGTATTGTAGCTCTCACTGCTCGATGATCGCTACCAATGCCAAACTGATTTAATACTGTGACATATTTGACATATCTTTTATGTATCTATTTCATTTTTTACGTTTCCATTTGGGCTTACCCATGTCTATCGTCTATGTGGCTTCTTTTGGAAAAATCTATTCATCAAATATAACTGATGGTTATGAAGAAAATTTATTCATATATATATATATATATATATATATATATATATATATATATATAATATATATATATATAATCATGCAACCTCTTCTGTCCACTGCTGGACATAGGTCTCTTCCATTTTTCGCCACTCTTCACAGTTCTGGGCTTCTTGTTGCCATTTCTTGAATATTCGTCTAATGTCGTCCATCCAGCGTGTTGGTGGTCGTCCTTTGCTGCGGTTGTTTTTCGTGGTAAAATTGAAGGATAATTTTTGGCTTTAAAACTTGTAGGTTCAGCTATCAGTATTAAATTTGAGTTAATGATAAATTTTTAAACAAATTTTGGGAATTGATAGTATCAGTTAGAAATAGTGCGCCAGCTAAGCTGGAACATTGAAAATTCTCACAACAATGAGATTTTCAAATAAATTTCTAAGATAAGTTTTTAAGTTTTACAATAAGCATATTGTCCTGAGTAAGTACTGTATGCCCAAACTTAAATGGAGCTTCGCGGGCCACACTACTACCTACCTAAGATGTCAATCCGTGCATGCGAGGTGTATTGGTTTCTTACGTAATCACACTGCAGCTTTTGATCGGAGGTAGAAGTTAGCTCAAAACGATTTTACGTTAGGAATGTCCTACGATAAATTTTCGCAAGAGACTGCTTCGAAAAAATACAAAATTAAATTTTATGACTTTTTCGTCTGGGAACGTAGGGAATATCGTAATATTTATTATTAGGGTTATGTAGATATATTCAGTCGAATTTGTATTGTACCACCAAATCAAACTGTATTAAATAAAACTTTAAAGTCACATTTGTGTATTTTAATCCAAAAGAAATTTTTTTGGAATAGAAATTTAATTTTGTATTTTTTCAAACCAGGTGTCTCTTGCCAAAATTAACCGTAGGACATTCCTAACGTAATATTTGGCAAACGTGACAGGACTTATATACGGGTGTGCTTAAAAGTTAGTTAATATCGCTTATTTTAGTGCAAACTTTTTACCGGCGAATAATTTTGTTTTTGTCTTGAGGCTCGGCCAAAGTTAACCTTTTTAGGCGAAAAATGAAATCAGAAAAAAAATACAGAACGGTGCTTTGTAGTGCATTTACGAAAGTTGCTACTGTTTTGGGCAGTTTGTTAGCTAAACCGTTGGGCACTCGACACTGGCAGAAAATCAGCGTACAGTGGGAACTTTTACAAGTAAAATACAATGAACTTTGTGAAGTAGAAAGTGCAGTACTTGAAAGTATATTGGAAGAAGCTTCCGAAGAAGAGTTAATCAGTGAGATAAAGGCAATAGATACATATAGTGCAAGGTACTTTGAACTTAAGTACAAATATGATGACAGACGAGGAGCATGACGATCCATCAATTATTTTCACTGATAAGATAGCTTATTTGAGACAAGCCACTATACAGGCTAGTAAGGCCAGACGATTAGTGGAGAGTTTTCCTGCAGTAGCCGACAATTACTAAGAAATTATGCAGAGTTTGCAGTCTATGAGTGGCAAAGAGAGTCTCCAGATTAAAGTTTACATTAGAGAGCTCTTAAAGTTAATTTTGAGTCGAGTTTCTAGTAGTTCTTTGAACTGAATTCCATGACATAGATTAACAAATTGAATAATTTCTTAAGATATGTGTTGCATTAGTATCCAAGTATCCTTAGATTTTTGTTTTTGGTTACCTTTTGTTTGGAATAGGAAACATTCTTAACTAAAATTATATAAAGTGTTATTAATTGTACTACTTTATTTTTAAATTTACATAAACATAATTAATAAATAATGTATTTAATTGGATAAATATTTATAAATACCACATAGGATAATGATAGTATGTAGTAATAATAATGAAAGTTATATGATGCATTTTGTCGCATTTTATGCATTATCTATAATAAAATAATCATAAAATTTACTGTGCCAAAACAGTTGAATTGTAATTATTGGATATTAGCATTTACAGTCGAATGGTTTATAGTCATTCTGCACTCTATTTACAATTATTAATTAAAATTTGCTCGACCCTTTCATTCATCATTTATTAACCTCCATAATTTCTCTCTGTCGACTGCACAAAAATTGTTATTAGTACGGGCATTTCTGTTGCAGCTATCTAAAATATTTATAGAATCTATTTTATAAAGTAATCACTTTTATCTTAATAATGTACTTCAAATATCTATATATTGAACTACAGCACACCTAGGGCCATGTTAAAGTAATCAATATTGGTCAACAATTAACTATTTTATTTTAACTATTTATGAAATTGGCGCTTACTTTTTGGAAATATATATTTAATAATAATTTTAATCATATATAATTAATAAAATATCGTCAACTGTACATATTTCGCTATGCAACGGCTTCCTCGGGGGAAAAATTTCACAATTGAAGACAGGTATAAAGTAGACTCTGAAATGCCGACAGTATTTTGTCAGGAATATAGCGACAATGCGCTGTCCTGAGTTTCGCATTCGGTTAGGAAACCATGTTGGGGTTCTATTACCCAGGACCGCAACTTTAAGAGCATTTGGCTAATAATTGTGCCCCTATTGCGCATCAGAGTGTGCTATAGGGAGAAAAGGGATGGTCTGGAGCATTTTCTTCTTCTTCAGGTGCCATCTCCGCTACGGAGATTGGCAATCATCATAGCTATTTTACATTTTGAGGCAGTAGCTCTAAATAGTTGTTTTGAGCTGCATCCAAACCATTCTCTCAGATTCTTAAGCCATGAAATTCGTCTTCTTCCAATGCTTTTTCAACTTCCTTCTCTTTACCTTTTTCTCCCAGTACTTCATTGTTCGCAAATCTATCTACCCAGGAAACCCTCATAATTCTTTTATAGGTCCACATTTCAAAGGCGTTAAGTCGTCTCATTGTATCTAAATTTAACGTCCATGATTCCACTCCATAGTTATATCTTTGCCACATAGGGCCCTTTTTAATTTTCTTAAATTTGGAAATTTGGAACGTGTTTTTTCGATTCTGACTTTGATTTCTACAGTGTAGTCATGATTTTCTGTTATAAGTGTTTCTAGGTAAGTCTACTTTTTTACTCTTTCGATCTGCTGGCCCTCTACTATCAAGGTTTCGGTAGTATTATGGTTGTTTTTACAAATTTTCATAAACTTCGTCTTTTTGATATTGGGCCAAAGTCCGTACTCCCTACTACAAATTACTATTTTACTTATGCGTCTTTCCAGGTCGTGTAAACTATCGGCTATTATTACTGTATCATCTGCATATCTGGTGTTGTTAACTAAGTCTCCATTTACTCTTATGCCGCCTGTTTCATCTTCCAAAGTTTTTCGAATTACCTCTTCAGAATAAGCGTTAAATAATAGAGGTGATAGTATGCAGCCTTGCCGGACTCCCTTCTTCATTTCCATTTCTTCACTCTTTTTCAATTCGTACTACTGCTTGCTGATTGTAATAAAGGTTTGTTATTAGCCTTAAATTCTTTTCATCTAGGTTTTTATTTTTTAGAATTTCTATGAGTCGGTCATGTTTTACTTTATCAAACGCTTTATTGTAGTCTATAAAACAGATGTAAAGAGGACGGTTAACATTTCTGCGTCCCATACCATTGCGACACCCATATTGTGTGTCACTAATATCTAGCTCCAGTTTAGAATAAATTCTGGCGTGCACAATTTTCTACAGAGTTTTCAAGGTATGTGACATTAAGCTTATGATTCGATAGTCACTACACTCATTTGCATTCACTTTTTTTTGGCAAACACACAAATGCTGATGTCAACATTTCTCTAGGGATGATTCCCGTAGTATAGATAGCGTTGAACAGTTCTACTAATATGTCCAGGTTTTTCTCGTTGACCAACTTTAATAGCTCGCTTGGTAATTCATCTGGACCAGCAGATTTATTGGTTCTCATTGAGTTTAATGCCTGACTAACATTTAATTTGGTTATCTCTGGGCCTACATCTCCCGTTTGGCTATCTACAGATGTACTAGCTTCTCTCTGGTCATGAGATATTTCCTCGATGTACAGTTATATTAAAAAAAAAGGGTACAAATATTAGAAAGAGAAGTTAACGTCATCGTATTTGTGTAAAACCGGCTGGGATTTTTGGAGGTTATCAAATGTCACAGGATATTAAAAATATAAATCATTGGCGTTGAGCATTAATTAGACGAAACCATTTTTTCAACAATTATATAAAGAATAATTTTAATGACTGTTACAAATAGAATTTAGTATTTGGTAATAGAACCGTCTGCTTCTAAAACTTTGTTTAGTCTAATTGGCATACTTTGAATTATATTAGATATCACATTTGGATCAAGATCTTCCCAGCACTCTAAGATTGTATCCCACAATTGATCTGAATTTTGTGGCATAAAATTTCTTTTATATATTTTTTTAACAATTATGCCCCAAATGTTTTCAATTGGACTTATATCTGGACTGTGTGCAGGCCATGGCAATACTTCCAGGTTTTGCGTTTGAAACCAATTCCTTACATCATGGGCAGTGTGGACTGAACAATTATCTTGTTGATATATAAAAGTATTATTAGGATACAATTGCTCAATAAAAGGGAGCATTACGTGTTCCAAAACGTTAATGTAATTGTCAGCAGTAAATCTTCCCTCTAATCCCCAACAAACACCAGGTTTATGTATACTAATCCAACCCCATACATTTACAGAAAAACGTCCAGATTTATTATGAAAGTGAATATATCGTTCTTCAAACCTAGTATTGGCTGGACGATAAACACGGATTTGACCGTTATAGGTCGATTTAAATGTCTTTTCATCAGTAAAAATGACGTTGTTCCAAAATTGTGGGTTGCGGTAAATATAGTTTAGTACAAATATTACTCTTGCTTGCCAATGTTCAACAGTTACTAATGGTTTTTTAGCAGCTGGTCGGTTTTATAATTCAGATTCAATGATCCTTCTGCTTACAGTAGGTTGGGCACCACGAAATCCCGTATGAATCCTTGAATCCTTCGACGTCGAAAATGGATTATCTCTTAAGAATTGAACTAAAGCAGCATCTTGTTGAGGAGTGGATACTTTGGAACGCCCTGAACCAACTTTTTTTTTAATGATTGTTGTTGGACCCATCGTTGCTTAATTCTAAAGATTGTTTTCAAATTTCTATTATAGAAATTTGCTAGCGCGCGAATTGACCATCCTTCTTTCATTTTCGTAATTATTTGAGCCTTTTCAATCTCACTTAAATGACAAGGCATATTAATTTTTTATTGTACGTAACGTTAAACCTTCTATCAAATTAAACCTCTTTGACGTCTATGAGTTGCATTTTTGATCACTTATGACATTTGATAACCTCCAAAAATCCCAGCCGGTTTTACTCAAATAGGATGACGTTAACTTCCCTTTCTAATACTTGTACCCTTTTTCTTTGAATATAACTGTACTCTTTCCATAAAGGAGAAAAATACAACTTCCTACGTCTTATGATGGAAGAGAAAATAGAAGGAAGAAGAGGTACAGGAAGAAGAAAATGCTTCTGGTTAAAGAATGTAAGAGACTCGACTGGCATGGATAGACTGGACACACATTCGACACTAAGAACAGCCGAAGATAGAGAGCAATTTGCTGTAGTTATAGCCAGAGAAGTAGGTTTCTTTAGCCTCCCTATTTTTGCTTCTTATTTGGTTTTGAAGCTGTTTATAGTGAATCGTATTGATGGTTTTGTTTTTTCTCCTTTCATTTATCAACTCTAGAATTTCCTCGCTCATCCACTCTTTTTTCGTACATTTGGTTGTTGTAAGTACTTTTTTACTTGGCTCCAATATAGAGGTTTTGAAGAATTGCCACTGCTGCTCTACGTTGCAATTATTTCTTGGGTTTCTATCTAGATTTGTGTTGATTTCGTGTTTCAGATTTTCTTTTTGATTAGTGCATAACGGGCCGGAGATAAATATACGAGGCGCGAAAGAAAAGTAATACAAAAAAAATTAAAAATGTTAGATAAATTCTAACAGCAGTACTGATTGCGGGTTGAATAGGCATATTTTTCGGACGGTAGATAGCGTCACTATCTCAATTTCTTATTAAGTGTGACATTCTCTTTTTTTTCCTTCACCCTTCAAGTTGCTTAATTTTTCAGTTAAATTAAAATACATTTTGCAATTAGCGGCTGTACTATTTACCATTTTGCCATATACAATTCATCTGTATATAACGTTTAATATTATTGGATTTTCATTATTTTTTTTGTATTTTTATGTTTTTATTAATTAAAAAATATTATTTTATGATTAATATTAAAATGATTAAAATTAAAATTGTTACAACGCAATAAAAAAACCGAAATAGAAAAAAGTGTCGCGCATTTTAGGCTTAACGAAATCGGGAAAATGGAAAATTGAAAATATTAAATTTTGAGTAAAATCAATGTCGTTATTAGCATAAATGTCTGCATGGAATTTTTGGGAAGCGTTTTAAAGGTTTATTAAAAATTGATTTTTTTTTAAATTCTGTACAGAATGGAATATACAGGGAATTTAAAAAAACATATTTAAAGTTTCTTATTCTAAAGGAAATGATGATAATGAAAAAAATGAGACGATTGAACATCGAAAATCTGAATAAGAATAATTAAATTTATAGAATGACAGAAGTTAAAACCGCTATTAATTGAATACCTCCCTCTAAAAAGGTTGCAAACAGCAAAATCACTTTTTTACAGGAAGTGAAGAAAACAATAGAAACTTTCCCTGTTACAATAAAAATATGTTTATATGATGCTTACACATTATTGTTAAAGATTGCTATAATTTTTTTTATTTTTAAAATGTACTTTAATACTATTAGACAGAATTAAATTTTTTCAATCTAAAAACGTTACACATGCCCATATGTAACGTTTTTACATTCAATCTAACTAATATTAATTATGTACTTGAAACGTTTTACAACAAAACGCAGTTTAGATTAAAGGAGTATTACAGGAAAAATAAATGCACGGTAAAATGTAATATTAAACAAATAGTTTATTAATATAAACAATACAAAAAATGTATGATTTTATTTTATTTTAATTTTTAAGTGTTTATCCTACATAACATTTGGATCTGCACTATCTAACGATTGATAAAAAGTTCTTTTATATGGAGGTAAGTAATCTATAAGCTTTAAAAGATCAGCCATTTTTGAGGCATTAATAGGTAGTTTATTAGGATAAAGGATTGGCAGATCGATAGGGTCAACTATGTTGTACACAGGTAATGAGGCAGTTTGGGATCTCTTTCCTTTGGGTTTCTTTATTATATTATAAACCATCCAGTTCTGCATTGGATTGTGGCATGTTCTTATACGAATGGCAGTTGGTTCGTCGTAAGTAAACTGGATCCATCTTGCTTCAGTAATTTTGATATCGGGATGTTTATAGATCTGCAGTTCAATCGACGACATATCCAAAAATTGTCCTTCCATTTCCAAAATATCAAATGGATTCGATTCTCTTATATTCCTAATCATATTTACAACATCTTGAGGATCATGAAGGGTTGCCGTTTTCTTAAACTTTTCAATAATGGCGAAATCGCGGTCACATGGAAGAAAACTGTGTCCTGTGACTAGAAATTTCTGATTGACCTCTGTGAAATAACGCAATGAAACTAGGTAATGATACAAAGCTGCCATCCGCCAATTATTGTTCTGTCCTACACACCTATCAGACCATACTATAAGTTTTCTCTCCTGATGTAGACCCAGGATTTCAAAATTATTTTGAATGTAGCGAAATAGTGCGGAGGAAATTTCCCCTGATCCCCGTTTTCCTACACTTTCATGCCAAACACACATTGTTGCTCTATTCTTCCCCATATTATGAATACAAAAGTTATAATTAGAATATTGTCTCAAGTAATAGACATCTGAATGGCTTAGATTAGGAGTAAAAAGGACCTGTTGCAAATCAACGCAGAGAACAACCAAATTTTCATTTTCAATAGCTGCCTGTGTATCTTCTACCAACGTTTTATAAGCCTTTTCTGCTTTTCTGTGGTGCAGTTCTGACTGAAATTGTAGCTGCTTTAACTCTTCATTATTCTGGCTTGCAACCATTTGTATATAAAATTTGTCACAAACTTTACATGTATCAGATCTGGGAACACCAAATCTTAAGTTAAATTTGTCGTGAAAAATTGACCTATACAAGTGTAATTTCACCCTTGTGGTAGGATACTTATTTCTAAATAATTGGTACATTCTAGTTATGGATAGGTCTGGAGCAAGACATTTCTTTTTATTTGAGTTTCTCGAATAATGGTTTTCTTGGCAAGGAAAAGAAGAAATATGCGTAATGACAAGCTCTTGATCTGCATCAGGAATACTTCGTGGTCTATTGTTATGTTTACCACGACCATCGTCGATGCTGAGACCTTGCTTAACTTTACTTGCAAGAAGCTGCAATCTCCGCCGAGTTAAATTCAAAACAGATATAATTTGTTTTTGACATACCTGCTGCCGTTGTGAAGCAATAATATTTACTGGAAGTGAATACTTGATAGTACATTGGCGTTTGGATATATCTTCAGGCACAATCCTTCGTTTAGGTTCTCTTAACTCCATACACTCTGCAAGGAATCGCTGCTGCTCATTATAAGAATACTGGTAAAAACGATTAAATATATCAACTTTTACTTCCAAATTCTGGTTAAGCACGGAACAACCATCATAGTTGCAAGTTAACGAACAAGTTGAATCCTAAAATAGACGTGCTGTAATACACAACAAAAACGCAGGAAAAACATTTAAGGTTAGAGTATACACATGTAACGTTTTTAGACTCACCTCATTTGGACACTGTTTTTCGGCTTTTACAATATTTTTGTGGCCCATATAACTTTTTCCACTATCCTTTAACCTTTTATTCTTTACCTGCTGCCATTGGTCATAGTGTATTTTTCGTTTTTTACCCTTATTTGCCTTTTTTAAAACACTACACATTGGAGAAATAGACGTTGTTTCTGCCATGTTTCTTACATATGTAACCTTTTTAGACTGACCTCAAATTTCAGTACTAAAAATTATAATAGTTTAATTCAACTAGCGACTAAAGGATAGCACCACTGTATATTAAACTGCATAAGTAACCATTTTACATTAAAACATCACTTTATGAAAAATTGTCAGTTGCAACGTTTTTAGAGGGACCTCTTCAATTATAGCTGAATTTCATCTAGTGGAAAAATATGATAACACTTGTTTCAAACTATAAGAAGCTATAGAAAAAAGCTCGATTTATAGAAAAGAATTATGCTTTATAGACAAAGTTTACAAAAAGTAAAAAAAATAACAATATTAACTAAAATTTAATAAAATTACATTAATCGTTAATATCACAAAATAAAACATAATAAAAATATAGAATTCATTGCAAAATTTCACTAAATTCCAAATTGCATAATAAAACCTTACGGACTAGTTTACGAATACGTTTAAGCTGCTACATCTGATACCCAAATATATATATATATATATATATATATATATATATATATATATATATATATATATATATATATGTAATATATATAAATACTTTGTTGCTTGTACCTAAACGTTTTGTAGTTTCTTAGTTATTCGTTAAGAAACTCTGCCACTAAATAATATGGTCTTTCAGATAGATAGGCTATAGGTAATTTAAGGAAGTTAAGAAAAGAAGTTGTAGAATTAAGTTGCAAAGGTGGACGGTTCTATAATTTTTTTACCGAATATAATATAGATTTGTTCACCAACTCTGGTGGAGCAGTCATGATTAGGTCTTGCTGGAATAACATGTAGCTGTTTACGAATTAAGCAAACAGTTTCTAGAATATATAAAGAGAGAGGAGTTCTTCTTCTTGTAGTTCCTTCTCTTATCGGAGGTTGGCTATCATCACAGCTATCCATACCTTATTGGCGGCTGCTTTAAGAAGATCTAATGAGCTTCAACCATACCACTCTCTTAGGTTTCTCAGCCAGGAAATTCTTCGTCTTCCTATGGATCTTTTATCCTTGATTTTACCTTGCATTATGAGCCTTAATATCTCATATTTCGCACCTCTGGTAATGTGGCCTAAATATTTCAGCTTTCTTGTTTTGATATGCTTTATGACCTCGCAATCCTTTTGTAGCCTTCTTAACACTTCTGCATTTGTATCTCGTTGGGTCCATGGTATTTTCAAAATCCTTCTATAGCACCACATCTCAAATGATTTCAACTTCTTTATATTATCCACTTTTAGTGCCCAGCTTTCCATTCCATACAACAAAGTCAAGAACACGTAGCATCTTAAGGCTCTTATCCTCAGATCCAGAGGAACGTCTCGATTGACAAACATTGCTTTCATTTTTATAAATGCTTCTCTTGCAATTTCAAGGCATGTCCTTATTTCTCTACCTTCCGTTCCTAGTCCCCCTCTGAATCCAAACTGGGTGTCATCTATATCTTGTTCTATTTTTATGTATAGTCTTCCATGTATTATTTTGAAAAATATTAAGTGTGTGGCTTATTAAGTAAATTGTTTTGTACTGCAACAGCAACCAATCTTCCTGTGGTTCTTCTTGTACCATTCTATTATCGTCGAATAGTTTCATTACGTATTCTTGTCAAAATCTTAGTTTATCTTTGATGTCTGCAATGAGTTTATCATTATCATCTTTGAGTATCCCATAGTGTGCTCGCTTTTTGGTATTAGTTAGTTCTTTTATTTTTTTATGCATATTAAAGCTGTCCTATTTTCTGTCATACTCTTGCATTTCTATGCATTGATCTATTAACCACTTTTCCTTGGCCTTTTTTATCTTTATTTTAATTCTACTTTGTATTTTTTTATATTTTGGCTTATTTGTCACTTTGACTTTTCTCCTATCTTTTATTAATGCTATAATTTTTGAAGTCATCCTCTTCTGTTTTTTAGGCTTTAAATTTTCTTCTGCAGCCTTTATTAATGCCTCATGACTATTGCTCCACTTTTCATTGACATCTTCTGATGTTAAGATTTCTTCTCCCACTTCTGTTAGATTTTAATTGACTTGTTGAATCACTTTTGTTTTTGTATCTATTTTTTGTATCTATTTTTGACTGATATGAGAGAAGAGTTAAAAACCCGTAATTTTTGAAGTCGCTTTTGCAATGTGTTTTTCTACTGCGGCCAAAACATACCGTATTGCTCTAACATATATATGTATATATGTTTATGTTATATATGTTATATGTATATATATGTAATGTTATATATGTATAACATCAGTTTGGGCAGCTGTACTAGAACCCCAAAAAGTAAGGCCATATCGAAGATGAGACTCGAACAAAAAAAAGGTTGTTATTTTGGAAGATGCTAAATTGATTTCCTTTGAAACAGATCTTATTGCATGGTAGGCTGAAACTAGTTTCTTACTTACAAATCGATATAAAGGGACCATTTAAGGTTGCTGTCTATAAAAATACCAATAAATTTTACATACTCAACGATACTGATTTGGCTGTTATTAAAAAGCAAGGGTTGAAAAGCTACTTTATATGATAATGCTACTGTCTTATCCATGTTAAAAGACAGTAAATTAGAGAAGGACCAGGTTTTTGTTTCAAGTAGATCAAAAGTTATAATTGCATGAAGTATTGCAATATTAGAGTTCCTTCCGGCAATACTGGTATTATCAGCAAAAAAGAAAAAAAATTCCATCGATTTCCACAATCAAAAGCTATGCCATAGTCAGAACAAACAGTGACAGTGGAAAGATTATTGTTTAGAGTTGCAGACATTAGATTTTTCACCAACCTTATGAAGAGGAATAATAATGGCTGTCTTTAGGCTCTCTGGAAATAAACCTTTTTCAAAAAACTGGTTAATTAGTGAGACCTAGATTTCCAAATTTTTATGGATAGTCCCTCAGTACTACAGGAAGATTTGCTTTTGACACTACTGATTGTTTGGATCAGTTCAGATTTATCAACTGGTCTTACCATTTTTAAATTATGGAGATAGAAAATCTTGTGGCAAAATAACTATTGTTATATTTTTACTCACATTAACTAAGTATTTATTTAGATTTTCAGGGTTTGGAAGAGAATGTTTAAGCTGTGTTAGTTTTATCTCGAAAATCGTTTATTATGGACCAAGTTTCACTTGCAACATTTTTAGAACTTCCCAGATGATTTTTATAGTACATTTTTTAGCCATTTTTAACATTTCCGTGTTACTATTAATTTATTATCGGCTCATTCCGCTACCACAAAAATTACCCCACCTCGCAGTTGCGTCGAACAAAAAAGCATCAACGGAAAGAGATAAATTTTAATAAGAGCACCGTAACAAAATTTACTCCAAGATAAATTTCTTGGTAATAAAAAGAACAAAATTAATTTAGTAGACCTTTTTAAAACTGCTCTATCAGAAGCAAATGAGTTTAAGTATCGACCAGGCTGAATCTGACGCAGATACAGTCATTATCCGTTCTACGCTTGCTGCTTCTATGATTCTGTGAAGAGGATATTGACTATTGACATTTGTGTCTTGCTCACAATTGTGTCTCTTCGTTCTCCATTCTTATCTTTGCTTACTTATTCTTACCTTTCTAATATGTATTGACACTCTTTGATGTGATTTTGGTACCTTTCTTTGGCCCTTTGTGATTTTGGCATTTTCTTTTGCCCTTTGTTCTTTTGCTACTCTACTGTAGTATGTTTTCACATAATTTTGATTATCCTGTTCCTTTCTTTTTATTTCCTGTAGAACGCAAATGTCTATTTGTTACTCTTTCAGCTCTTGGGTTATTTCTTGGTACCTTTAGTTGAGCGACCTGATATTCCATCTAATAATTCTCATCTGGGTTTTGGATCTTTTTAGCTTCTCCTTATTTCTTTTGCGTTGTCATCTTCATAGTATCAATCCTGTACCGAGGCTATACATATTTTCTTTAAGCAATATTCGTTGTTATGAGTGGTAGGTTGCTAACCTTTTCAATCACTCTCCATATTTTATGCGGGCTTGGGACCGGCTGTGGTAACCGCAAAGCTACTCAATCCATCTCGCAATTACAGCAAAGGCAATATTACCTTTTTGCTAGTTCATATAATCCAGTTTCTTAATTATTCAGTTGCATTATGGTCAATCCCACGTATTTGTTTGGAAATTTCTTGACGCTAAGTAAAATCATATAGTGGTACATATGATTTGTAAAAATTCTTCAATACAAGTAGTGCTATCTCATACTCTTACACAAAATTTTAGTACGCCACTGGAAGACCCCGAATAACTCTGAATGGTCGCCATCATTTCTTGGAATTTGGTATCTACAATTTTGAAACCATACTATAGCAGTGAGAACTTTGAAAAGAGCAGCGCGAAACTGGCAATGTTGGAGGCATAGTTTGGAGGAGGCCAATGCTCGATCTAAGCTCTAGGGCCATTGAAGAGAGAGAGAGAGAGTAGAGATTTAAATTAAACGCTTCATCCCACTGATACGTAACTGTTTTATAATAATCAACTATACCACGACACTCTGGAGTCTCCTAAAGAATGGCGGGAGCGCTCTGCGAAAGTCAAGTTCGCATATGTATAAATTCTGTGTGAGTAAACCTTTTGATTGCTTCTTATTCTGTGATATAACTAAAGTTCTACAGAATTTGTCGTTCCCGGTTCTTTAGTTCAAAATGTTTATTATAGAAGAAGGCAATTAAATAATATACAAAATAAATAATCCAAAATGTTTATTAATTACATAAATATTGTACAGTAAACAAACTTACAGGTTGTGCTATTTAGATGCTTACAATAGTTGTGTTTGTTAAAATATTGTTTATTGCTTAATATTAATATATAGAAACAAAATATATCTAGAAGTGACATCCGACGAAAAAAAGAAATGAAAAAATTATTGCATAAAAAGAAAGAAAGCAATATTTAATATTTTGGGATTTTAGGACGTAAAATGGATAAGTGATTTATTTTTTAATCATGGCTATAAACATTTAATACAAGAGAAAACTTGTGACAATGGCAATGGATTTTTGGAGATGTTCTGCAGATAAATCGAGATTTGACAGAGTTACTAACAGTAAAATATTAGCAATCATGAAAGTAAATTATACAAAAGTAAAAAATATTGGTACCAACAACTAAGACGGTATGGCCATGTCCAATTATGCCTGAATATCGACTTCCAAAACAAATCCTAACATGGCAACCTTATTTTAGAAGGAAAAGAGGAAGGACTTGCTGTAGTTGGAGAGAAGGAATACATCGGAAAATGGGAGAAATGAGGGAAATGAGATAGAGAAATAAAAAAACCATTTAAAAAGAGAAATATGCCTGTTAAGTTCTTAAAACGCAATTCTTTAAATCATACAGGGAGAGTAATCAAAAACAAATTCTCACCTTTCGAAATTATGAAAATAATGTCGAAATAATGTGTGTAAATTCGTTAATATTGAAAAGAAGATAAAACATACATTTTTGTGCAGTCTATTAATCATTACAGAAAGATATGATGAGTTGTGGTATTAAAATAAAAAAAAATAATGCTTTTATGACTATAATATTTAATAGAAAAATTAAACAAGACCTGCATATTGATTTAAAAAATACTATACATAAAAATAAAAAAAATAAAGAAAACAGTTACCGGTAGGTATAATACTTTTAACAAGATGTGATTATTAAAATTCTAATTGCAATAAACAATAATTTAGTTTAATTTTAGAATAATAGGCATATGTTTGATAAGTTTAACAATAACAACAATTATAGTTGAAGTTATTTCGTTTTTAAAATATCATTTAGTTATAACAAATCATCTTAAATGTTAAATCTTAAATATTTTGTAAAGACGGAAAATATTTTTTTTATAATTTCGCATAATTCCAACCACTTGGTATCCTTAAAATATTACGACGATAGTACTAAAAACGTCCACATTCAAATAGTTGTCCGACAAGGCTATATCATGTCTCCATTACTCTTCAACTTATACCATTAAAGAAGTACTAGACGATGCCGAGATTGGTATAAAAATAAACCTTAAATACATTAATATTATCAGATATGCTAAGGATGCCGTACTGATGGTAAAGTGGAAATCATTAGATTTCATTTGTCTAATACACCAGGACAAAGGCAAGCAAAATGCTCATAAAAGTTTCGCCTACTGCAATAAACAGCCTTCTCGAAATGAGTAAAAAAGTTATCAAAATTGAGTTGAAAAGTTTCAACCGTTCTGATCGACAGTAACATTCTACAAGTACAACCTAACAAGAGATCAAAATAAAGACGATTTTGAAGACGAATTGCTAAATGAAGACAAAATTGAACTTTTTGAAGTTGAAGATGTTTGAGTTAACCTTATATAATATTTTAGTGTTATGGAGAACCCTCAGAAGAATTATTAAACATGTATTATTTGTTTATTCGTTATTAAATTTTTCTTTACATAATTTAATTTGCTTCTGCTACCACAAATTGTTTAATCGAAAGAGATATTCAAACAGTAGTATGATTTCTTTGACAATTGTTCAAATATTGGCGTGTTCCGAAATAAATAGTACATTTATCTTACAAAAAGACAGGTACATTTTATTTTATGAATAAATATCTGCAGGTAAAAAGGCCGACCCTTTCATGCAAGAAATTTATTATTTTAAAAATTAAATTTTTAATTATTTTAAAAGCTTGTTGATCCTAAAAAATTGACAGCGAATTTGCTGATCAGTAAAAAATATAATACAAAACTCGAGATTTCCCAACAAATAAATTGCCAAACTAGAATTACGCTGGTTTTTAGAGGTAGATCGATTTCATAAGAGACTTTTAGTCTTATAGTCTTAGAGTTTACAACGTTCTTCGACGTCTTCCGATTTCCAATCTCCATCTCGTTCTATCGTTTCATAGATCGTCCTCCATCTCTCTTTCCCTGATTTCTTTATCAACTCTTCTCTCCAACTTCTTCTAGGCCTTCCTGGTCTCCTCCTACCTCTTGGTTGCCATTCAAGAGTTTGTCTTGGTGTTCTATTCTGCAGCATTCTCCTTACGTGTTCGTACCATCTGAGTTGTATCGTTTTGATGTCATCAAGAATATTATGTGTAACTTCTACGATTTCTCGGACTCTCTCGTTTGTTATTTTGTCGCGTCTAGAGATTTCCGCCGAGCGGCGCCAGAAGTCCATTTCTGTTGCTCTAAGCATTTTCTCTGTTCTGTCTTTTAGGGACCACACTTCGCATCCATATGTTGTGATACTTTTTATTGTGGTGTTGTATATTCTTCTTTTATTTTCCTTAGAGATGTTTTTATCCCACAGTACGCTGTTCAGTAAGGCTATGCCTTTCCTTCCATGTGTATTTCGTTCCTTAATGGCTGCATCTAATTTTCCGTCCTGAGTGATCTTTACTCGTAGGTATTTGTAGTCGTCACATAGTTTGATCTCTTGATTTTTGTCTACGAGAAGATTATGTTGATCTCCTCCGATACTCATCTACTCAGTTTTTTCATATTCACTTCCAAACCCCACTCTGTAAACTCTTCTAATAGTTTTCGCATCATATAACTGTGATGACATGGTCATCCGCAAAGCACAAAGTGTACAATGTTAAGTACATTGGTGGTATGCCCATATTCGTACATTTTTTCTTCCATTTGTTGAGTGCTACTTCGAGGTATATTTTGAATTATGTTGGGTATATACAGCATCCTTGTCTTAGTTCTTTAGTCACTTTGAATCCAGGTGTTTTCCCAGATTTCCTGTTTTAATTCTTATTGTTTGTTGGTAGTACAACGTTTTTACCGCTTCAATCAATTCTATATTTATATTTGTTTTCCATAGTGTCTCCCATAATTTATCAAGTGGGGCACTATCATATGCTTTTCTAAGGTCTACGAATGTCGAGGGGACTTCTTGGCCACAAGCAACTTTCTTTTCAATTGCCTGAGTACTAGAGAAGACATGGTCTATTGTAGATCGACCTGCACGAAAACCAGCCTGTTCTTCGGTCCACTTGGTATTATTCTTCTATTCGATTTTTTATTATTTTCCCATATATTCTGCTAATACTACTAGTAACTGCAATTCCTCTATAGTTTTCAGGTTTCGATTTATCTCCCTTTTTGTGGATGGTGCTCATATGCGATTCTTTCCATTCCTCAGGTATTTCATATTTATTTATGCATTCCTGGAAAATTGTACAACAGATTAAAATATTATTTTGTTGTCGTCGTAACCTTAAATAGGAGAAAGACAGAAAAAATTGAGTGGCTTGACTGTAAAGTTTGTTTATCAGTAAATGGATGACTTCAAATAGTATCGACTATAAACATCCTGGGTTAACAGATAATAATATAAAAGACCCGGTTTCAGGTAACAATGGTTTACCTGAGGTACAAGGTCTTAACAATGGGCCAAGTCAGATGAACTTAATAATATTTACGACCGCACTAATTAAAGTCAACAATTTTCTGCTAAACAAAATTTACATGGCAATTGATTGGATCCACCGTCTCATAGTGACGGGCAATATCACTAGTTATTTATATTTCTATAGCATATTATTATTATTTTATACATTAATTTATACATTATATGGAATGTGCAATGCTGAACGTGAGCCTTCGAGACCACATAACAAACCAACAAATCAGGCGAAGATCAGGAGTTCAAGACGTCATCGAAAGAACTACGACGCTTAAGTGGAACTGGGCAGGGCACTTAGTCAGAACACAAGATGGACGGTGGACAAGACGTATTATGGAATGGAGGCCCAGAAATTATAAAAGAAGCCGAGGACGACCACCGACTAGATGGACCGATGACATTAAACGTGTAGCGGGAAACTGGATACAAGCGGCCCAGTGTAGAGAACACTGGAAAGAACTGAGGGAGGCCTATGTCCAGCAGTGGACGCGATTGGCTGATTGATGATGATGATATTATTATTACTATTATTTCCAATCTATAAGCACTTATTCTCACTTAACACCAAAATAGTGAAGTAATATTACTAAGGAAATCACCAAAAAGTAGACCAACAATAAAAAAGATGCAAAACATAAAGAAAATATGCAAACGAAAAAGTAAACGTATTAAAGAGATATTAAAATACTGCATGAAACCTTTTCTATTAAAAGATTAAAATAGTAATTTATTTTTTTCTTTTCTCCTGGACCTTATCCGTGAACTTATCCAACTGTTGTCCCAAGGGAAAGACTTTGGATACAATTAATCAATTTAAAGTTGAAGTATTATAAAAGCATCACTTGTTAATATTTTTAAAAAACGAAATAACTCCAAATGTACAATTTTCTCAAAGTTATTATTTCTGTAGGTTCTTCTACTCATTATAGTTGTATGTATGAACTACTTTGACAAATTTTAATATTATATTTAATTACAATTTTTTTAGCATGCATATTACGTCTGATACTATGATAATGAACTCTTATGATAATGAAGTCTTAGTTGTCGAGATTTATAAATACTTAATATTACAGATGGTTTATACATGTAAGATATACGCTTGTTCAATTGAAACCCATCTTTCGTGAGGTTAGCCTCGAAAACAAATGTAATCACTGGACTGACATTCTGCTATATTAGTTGTTTGTAAACGTAACATTGATTACTTCCTATAATTTGTAGTTGACTGCGATTGTAAGTATTGTGACTTAAAAATATCGTTCAACATTCCATATAAATATAATCAGCTAGTGCTAATTCAATTTTTGTATGCTAAAGGTTTGCAACCATCGCAAATCCGTAAGTCAAGGAATGGTTTTGAAAATTTTGAAAAGTCAAAATTTATCAACAGACAGGAATGTAGCATATGTGGAAGGCTTAATTAGAGAAAGTCGTTGACTTTCAATCAGAGAAACTTTTAAAAATGTTTGTCTGAGTATATCCGCAGTATTGTCCACAAACTGGGTTACAACAAAATTTGTGTGCAATAGGTTCCTTGTCTTTTGTCAGAGGACTAAAAAAGCTTGCGAATGGATTTATCTTTGCAACTGAAGCTACAATACTTATACTTATTCTACCATATATGTCACATCTCTTAAAATGGACATATTCAACGTCAGGCAGTTCAGCATCGATCGCACGTAATTGGCGGTTACAGCGGAAACGTACTTCGTCAGGGCTCTTCACACTTCGAAAGCTCTGCCTGTATAAGCAATCCACCGCCTTATTGGTCGAGAAGAGATTACATTAACGCGATTCAGCTGAAAGGAAAATCTTACGCAAACGATAGGCGTCCCTTCAAATCTACCACATGAACGTAGGTGCCGAAAGGGATGCGAACGTAACAAGAACCTGAGCAAAGTTCTTCAAAAGTACCTGCAGCCCACTGGCACCGAATTAAGAGACATGGTCAGCTCGTTACGTATCTTCGAAAAGCAGCTAAAAGAAATGGGTGGATATACGAGAGACAGCTGTGAATAAGATGTCAGGACGGTACTCTTAAAATTTCTACCATGTCGCACAGCAGGGTGATCGGGTAATTGTCGCAGACTTTGCGATCAGCTAGGAGGGCTCTAATGGATGTATTTTTTAAACTATTTAATAAACTGTTATCGATGCAATGAAAAGACGCAATTTTTTTGCCACCAAAGAACTTTAAAGTTCAACTTCTGCAGACAAGGTTACGTAATATTTTTTTTCGGCAATGAATGATCCTTGATAGAGTTTGCAGAACCTAGAGGATTTATCAACGCAAACGTGTATAATGAAACTTTGAACAAGCTCCATCAAGCAATGACTAAAACGGCCATGGAAGCTCTCACTTGGTGTAGTTCTTGTATACGACAATGCTGGGTCTCGTATTACTAAACAGGTAGAATAGAATCTACCACGAAAAAAATGGAGGATATTAGAGCATCTAATAGGTCCTATTTATCACCTTGCTACTTTCACGTCTTTCCATATTTTTATTCTCACGTTGAAATTGGTTAATTCATATGTTTATCAAGTCTGAGCACCACTTGTTAATAATTACTGCAGATTGCTCGAGAAAACCCAAAACACTTTTAAAAGATTGATTTCTTGAGGTTTTTTACCAATTTATTACCTCTCTCAAGACGAGAATACATAGTAATGTTATGCAAAGCTTGAGATAACAGCTTAAAAATCGTCCGCGCACCACCAACATGTGAAAAGATGGATTTGTTTCTACGAAGAGAGCAGAATTAAACAAGACTTTGTGATGAGCGCATATACAATTTAGCGTTGAAGAATTCTTTTCCCTTCGTAGTTGCGATGTATACACACGGCGCGCTTCGAGGCTGCCTTCACTAACTACAACAACTGTACACCTGTACAACACTACAATTTATGAGTTATGCCAATTGTTTTTTCTTATTTACAATTAAATATTTTATTTTATTGTTTACGATTTTAATGAATTAACCAGCTAATTTTATTATTTCTTACATAAATACCTCGGTTGGTGAAACAATGGAATATGTGCCTTAATTTTAGTGGTAATTATTTGTAGATATATTTGCCAATGATTTTTTTCTCTACAAAAGATGAGGTTTAATTAAACAAGCGACAAGTAATATGCCTAATAAACTACTATGTACAATAAAAATTTACATCAACAAAACTTATTTTAGAGACGAGAATTGTGCCGTAATGTTAATCTTCCATAGATTTTATCTGTAAAATCGTTTTAACTATAAATGCCGGTTAAAAGAATAAATATAAACAAATATCTAAATATCTGAAATGAAGAATATAAACGGGATATTGCAATTTATAGTAATAAAAAGTATTTAGAGTTACAAAAGTTAGATTAAAACACAGGGAAGAAAAGGTAAAATTCTCCAAGATAGTTATGTACGCTTCAGAAATAAACCTGCGCACAACAAAAATGGAGAAATTACTAACAGTCATAGACAGAACGGTACTTGGAAAAATATTAGACCTACAGACGTACATCGATAAAGGGACACAATCTTTGGATATGCTTTTTCGTTATCATTAATTATGATACAATTCTCGTACATTTGTTATTTGTAGGTTGCTGGTAGTTAAAAATTATAGCATTTTGTTTAAACTAAGTATATAATGAGAATAATCAAAAGCTGTATATTATCAGTTAGAGAAAACCGAAATACAGCAGGGCTTCTTCTTCTTCAGGTGCCATTTTCGCTACGGAGGTTGGCAATCATCATAGCTATTTAAATTTTTAAGGCAGTAGCTCTAAGTCGTTGTTTTGAGCTGCATCCAAACCATTCTCTCAGGTTTTTAAGCCATGAAATTCATCTTCTTCCGATGCTTCTTCTGCCATCTATCTTTCCTTATTCCTTGCATTGTGAATCGCAGGATACCATACTTCTCGCCCCGCATCACATCTCCGAGATATTGTAGCTTTCTTTCTTTAATAGTAGGTAAGTTTAACTTTCTTCCTTCTCTTTACCTATTCTTCTCAGTACTTCAGTGTTCGTAACTTTATCTACCCAGGAAACCCTCATAATTCTTCTATGGGTCCACATTTCAAAGGCGTTAAGTCGTCTCATTGTGTATATATTTAACGTCCATGATTCCACTCCATAGTATAGTACACTGTATACATAAAATTTTATTAGGTGTACTTAAAGAGCTAATGTTAAATCTTTGTCACATAGAATCTTCTTCATTTTCATAAATTTAGAACGTGCTTTTTCGATTCTGACTTTGATATTTGCAGTGTAGTCATTATTTTCTGTTATAAGTGTTCCTAGGTAAGTGTACTTTTTTACTCTTTCGATCTGCTGGTCCTTTACTATCAAGATTTCGTTAATATTATGGTTGTTTTTACAAATTTTTATAAACTTCGTTGAGAAAGAGTCCCTACTACACATTACTATTTTACTTATTAGTCTTTCCAGGTCTTGTAAACTATCGGCTATTATTACTGTATCATCTGCATATCTGATGTTGTTAACTAAGACTCCATTTACTCTTATGCCGCCTATTTCATCGTCAAGAGTTTCTCGAATTACCTCTTTAGAATAAGCGTTAAATGCAGCCTTGTATGACTATTCTCCTTATTTCCATTTCTTCAGATGTCTCTTTTTCAATTCGTACTATTGCTCGCTGATTGTAATAAAGGTTTGTTATTAGCCTTAAATCTATTTCATCTAGGTTTTTATTTTTTAGATAGCTGGGCGGATCTGTGAAAAGACGACTTAATTTGGATGTTTGTGAAGAAGTAACATTCGAATTTTTGCAGAAATAGTTGGGTTATAACTTCAGTAATAACTGATTCATCCTTTCTTTTAAATAAGTCAGATGCATAGGTCAGTACAGATATTCTGGAAAGATTTTCTTCATAATAACTTATTAGTATACATAGATGCGCGTATTATCGCTAGGAATCATTGCTTATATTCCTTGACTATTGATCTAGAGAAAGCTGGAGGCATATTATTACGTTCTTACGTGTAATTCCTTCAAATGTACATGCCGCCGATCTCAGGTTGGGGTATATTTGTTCCCACTAATATTTGGAACAAGTTTAAAAGCTTTTGGTGTGATATATTATGGCAATATTATCCACAAATCCACATATGTAATCAGAAGGTGTATATATGTAGCAATTAAAATCTAATTTTCTTATGATTGATTCCAAACTTGGATTAAAAATACTTTTGATAACAAATCTTGACTGACTCCATTATCAATAATAAAGGCATTTGACAGCTATCCGTTTGTTCTAACTAAGTTAACTAAATTTTTGGGTATATCTTGTGTGATAATCTATTTCGTATTTTTTTATTTCTACTCCACAGGTTTGATATATATAACAAACATCTGTGCCACTTTCACACTTCTGCATAAATAATTTCATTTTATAACGGTAAATTTTTCCAGCGTTAGACTTTTCTGTAAAAATAAAAGAAGCATATGCGAAAACATACAGGCCCCTTGAAAAGGTAGTCACATAATATAAAAATTATAAAGATTTCATGAGCAACTCTAATTACTTTCAGTTTATGTACCAACAATGTGAACTTGATATATTATCACGTTATGTGCATTATGATTTGATAACATGGAATAACGAATATTATAATAAGTTATTCTAAAAGATGTCCGAGATAAAAAAAATAAATAAATATTAAGAAATAATAATTTAAAACAACAATACCCAACAATACCTACCAACAACCTTTTATGTTTCAACTTTAGTTCCCTTCCCAAACTTAAACAAGCCCAAAAATAAAAACTATGTACAAAACAATTCATTGACTAGATAAACATTATTGACACGAATCATCTCTACGCGACTTCGAGATCTGACGAATCGTCGTCAGAGAAATTTTGAGTTTGCACGGGATGTAATGACTGGTCACTTGTTGCAGGTCTATTGCAAACGTCTTCTTCTTGGACCTTCCTAAGTCGCTCTTGCTCTTCTCTCTTCTGTTTCCGCCATTTTGCTCGACGGTTTTTAAACCAAACCTGTAACAACGAAAAAAGAAGCTTGTAATATTGAAATATATAATTCACTAATGTATCTAAACAATATTGTTCAACTCTTTAGTTTTATGGTACTGTTGTTGTTAATATTTCCGTTGTTACTTAACATATTATTTAACACTGAATATATTTTTGCGCAAGCGCTGGAATAAAAAGAGGACAGCATATTGTGCATCTAAATATTATTAGATAGCTGACGATACAGTAGTTTTTTCAGAGAATTTAGATGGTTTACAAACAATAATATTAAAAATATAAGATATTAGATGAGAATCTGAACTGAATTGTTATACAAAAAAAAACAAAATGCATTGCTCACAACGCTCGAATAATTAGAGAGTACTTAAACAATACTTCCCCGAATCGAGTTATCAGCGGAACAGGCGACATTAAGTGGCCTGCGCGATCTCCAGATCTTACACCCATGGAGTTTTTTTGGGACATTTTAAAAGCATCATCTACGATCATAATGAGGCTAGAGCCCAAAATTTGGATGAATTAAAAAACTGAAATAGAGAAGTCTTCAATTGTCTTACAGCAGAAACTCTTACATCTGTCCTCAGAAGATTTTATGACAGATACTGTTCAGCCATAGAAGGTCAAATATTTGAATCATTTCTGTAGGACATACAGAATTATTTCTTATTTTATAAGGGATTACTTTTTATTTTCCATAACAATTAAAGTAAACTGTATACACAAGCTTAATCAAGCCATTCAGAGCGATGCTGGGAATATTTATTAATTGCTATCGACATTTAACTTTATCTTTCCTCACTAGAGGTCTCTAGTAGCATACGCTGGTAATTATTTTTCCTATAATTGCCATAGTAGTCGGTGCGTTTTGATTTGGTTTGAGTCTTCTTGCAAACTCTCTCTGATGACGGGTAGACCCAGAAACATGTGTTAGAGAATGGTAAGAGACTCAAATTAAATAAAAACTCAACCGTCTACGTATATTTATTTAATATATTTTTTGTTTTATCTTTTATTTTTGTGCGATTTTATTTTTAATTCAACCACAAAAAAATGTTTACGTTATTAAATAGCGACACAAATGCACCGCCTTACAATAGTCAGGGTATTTTTATCGAGTATGAAAAATGAATGAAATGAATTGGGTATACGTAAGCAAACAAAAATTGACGAATGTAGATGCATATCTACCTTGCTTTGTTATGTGTTACTAAATGGTTTTTGTTTTCTCATTTTCTGTCTAGGAATCTAAGGCTTACGTGTCGGAGGATATCGGAGAATTACAATGTGCAACTACATCGTACGTGGCAATGTTGCCGATTTTAGCGCTTTATGTAGTTTGCAATATCTAATCCAAAATTTAACGTACTGTATCATCAGCATATGCAGGGATTTACACTGGTTTGTTATATATTGAACCGGTATATGTGCTTTGTGACAAACGTTTTACTTTTTCCAGAAAAGAGAGAGAGGGAGAGAAAGAGAGAGAGGATCTCCCTGGCGCAGCCTGTTATTTATTTTAAAAGGTTCAGACAGGTCTTCCTGGATTCGTACTATTCATTTAACTTAGAGTTAGTTTTGTAAATTTTACCAACTGATTTTGTATTCGTAGTTCTTTCATTGCTCTGAACCTTTATATTTTATTTACAGAGTCGTAGGCTGCATTGTAGTCTATAAATATGTGATCTATGCCATATGTGAATAAGTATCTATGCCATATTCCAGTGTTTTTCTAAAATTTCTACAAAAAACTGTCACCAAAATATGTAATGAGGATGAACGATGAAAATATTAACCATGCCAAAACAAAATAAACGAACATAATTATTGCAGTAATTTTTTAACTGTTACCAAAAATATTGTCTAACAATTGAAAAATTGTGTAAAAAAGTAAATTTTAAAAAAAGCTTTGTCTGCAAGTAATACTGCACAACGGTTAACAAAAGTTACAAAAATGGAATGAATAATTTAATCGACTTCTTCAATGGTTTGTCCAGCAGCTCCGGCGGCACCTGCAGCTCCTGGAGCTGTTCCACCTAGGAAACTGCCTGGCATGCCACCTGGAACTCCACCGGCATCTTTGTACAACTTAGTAATGCTGGGGTTGCAGATGTTTTCGAGCTCCTTTTGTTTGTGTTCATATTCTTCCTTCTCAGCTAATTGGTTAGCATCCAACCAAGCAATAACCTCATTGCATTTCATCATGACGGTGGTTTTGCCGTTTTCGCTGATATTGTCCTTGATTTTGTTATCTTCAATGGTGCTCTTGATGTTAAAACAGTAAGATTCGAGGACGTTCTTATCTGAGATGGTAGCCTTTTGCTTATCATCCTCAGTACGGTATTTTTCGGCATCGTTAACCATTCTTTAAATATATTCTTTCCTGAGACTACCTTTATTGTTGGTGATTGTGATCTTGTTTTCTTTGTTGGTGGATTTTTCAATAGCTGTGACGTTTAAGATAGCATTGGCATCAATTTCAAAGGTTACTTCGATTTTAGTTCTCGGAAGTTCAAATTTACCCAAGAGGTTGTTGTTCTTGGTCGTTCACCTTCATATACCTGAATAAGTACTACAGGTTGGTTGTCAACAACCAACGATTTATCAAGATCAGCGAAAGCGACAAAACCACCGTCATAGAGAAATGCAATGAGGTTATTGCTTGGTTGGAGACTAACCAATTAGCTGAGAAGGAAGAATATGAACACAAACAAAAGGAGCTCGAAAATATCTGCAACCACATCATCATCAAGTTGTACCACCAAGGTATCGGTGGAGCTCCTGGTGGCATGCCAGGCACTTTCCCAGGTATATCAGCTCCAGGAGCTGTAGGTGCTGCCGAAGGTGCTGGACCAACCAATGAAGAAGTCGATTAAATTATTTATTCCATTTTTCTAACTTTTGTTAACCGTTGTGCAGTATTACTTGTAGAGAAAGCTTTTTTAAAATTTACTTTGTACACAATTTTTTAATTTTTAGACAATGTTCTTAAAAAATTACTGCAATAATTATGTTCGTTCATGAATAAAATAAAAAATCAAATAAAAAAAATATTCATACGCTTTGGTATAATTTTACACAATTAATAACTTTTAAGGGGGATAAGGAAAGTTCTAACAGTTCTAATATGTCTACTTTAAAACTACAAATAAGATGTCACAAATTATTAACAAATATTTTAAAAAAGTTTTCAAAACAAAGTGTATTCTGCTCAAGTACCTAATGTCTTATAATTCAATTCGACTTTCCCTTCCTTTCTGATCTGTATCTGCACTTGATTTATTAGATAACAACACAAATCACAAAATTTAATTACGGGCGATGATGATATCACGCCAAAAAAGTGCTTAACGTCATCAACAGACCAAGTCGACAGCGTATGGCTGGAAATGACGAAACGTAATATGAGAGCAGGTTTTATCTGCCTGGCGCTGATATTATGCGAGGAGATTTTATTGCCTTTTTCCTAATACAATTCCAGGATATTTGCATCAGAATAATTCCTGTTTGAGTGTTGGCTTTATTCGAGAACAATGGAAGACATAAAAGGTTTTTCACTCTTTCGTGTTACTGAAAGCAGAGTTGGTTCCAAAACGAATGGAGTTAATAAGATTTAAATTTAAAAATAACCGCTGATAAATTTAGTGAATAATTATGTGCATTATAATGGTTTTTGTTATATGGTCTAGAGATTGTTTTAAAACTAAAAAGAATATATTTAAAAACTTAATTTACACTCAAAAATGTACCTATAAATCTCACCAGATTCTTCTTTTTATGTGGACCTAATCGCTAGATAACTCTTCTTACCTATATGTAATTAAAAATTAAAATCGGGCATTTATGATCATGGTTCATTGAATTTTAGTTAAACTCTAAACTAATTGGTATATTTTTAAAAGACCTTTGGTACAAAAAAAAAAGAAAACGCCATTGCTATTCAACCATAACCTAATAATAATTTTCTGTAATTACTATTTAAATGGGAATAAGCCACAATTAAAGGTTAACGTATATTTATTGACGTTTCAATTTCCACTTTGGAAATCGTCCTCAAAATACAAACATTAGTAAATTAAACTAATTTAATTTATTTTGAGAACAATATCCGAAGTGGAAATTGAAACGTTAGTAAACTTACTTCAACCTTCAGTTGTGGCTTATTCCCATTTAAATAGTAATTACTTTAAAATGCCACAAGAAAATAGCTTCAGGACAATAATAATTTTTTGTTGTTCTTCGTACACTGAATGTATATTTAAAAAAATAATAAAACCTCGAGTTCTAATAGGAATTGTTATACAAACGAATATAAAACAAGAAAAAACAGCAAAAAAGATATTAGCAAGAAGCAAAATGCAAAACAATAAGCAAAATTAACAGTATAACCTAATTAACACGTTCGCTTTCAAGAGGATACATAAGTTTCGTCCTTATAAACTATGTGTATAGAAATATATAGTGTTTTATAGAATATGTCAAATATTTGAAAAAACCTTTACTTGTTTGTAATTTATATAAAACCGGGGGACCTATGTATAGTTGAGGCCAACTATCTATTGTACGTCGGCAAATTCAAACAGATAATATTTGTATGTTATGAAATTCAAGTAACCGATGTCCAATGACGTATCGTTATATTAGTTGTTTCACCGATACAATTTTTTTTGATATAAGTATTAAATCACAAAATAACAATCTGTAATGTGTATAATATGATACTCAAAGAGCAGAAAATCTGATTTCGGAAAAAAAAAACAAAACGTTGTATTTCTTTGTTTTTTAAATGGTTAAAAGTGAAATGTAAAGAAAATTATCACTCTACCACTCTATCGGAAAAAATACTAGGTGATACAACGGCATCTTCTATAGGGTTTTTCAAAGCTTCTCATTTGTTTCAGGTACTCATTTCACTTATATATCATACAATTTTAATATATCTACGTCATAAGTCTTTGGTATGTATAGTTATTGGTATATACTATATACCAATATTGAGGGATTTTTTGATCCGGCTCATATATGAGACGTTGGTCTACCTACAGCTTAGCCGAAAATATAGTCCATGTGGAAAGTATCTGAAATCTTATATTTTTCTGAATTTTAATAGATTTCCTTTTTGGTAACATTTTAAGACAAAAGTAATGCATCAAGTAGGTTGTGCCAATAGTAGATTATGGACAAAATCATACTGTTGTTTGTAAACAGACTTAAGATTTGTGAAATAATGTCGCAAGTAGAAAAAAGAAAAGTGTTGGAATATTTGTATAGAAAAAGTATCCAAAACGTTAAAAAATTAGTGCAATTGACTGAACTTGAAAAAAGTGCAGTGTATGAGACAATAAAGAGGATAAAAAATGGCATAGATATGAGACATAGACCAGTTTCGGATAGACCTCGTAAGATTCGTGGAAACAATTTAAATGCTTTAGTGGCTTTAGGACGAAAAAATCCGCGCCTAGGGTTTCGAAAATTATCGAATAGATTTGGAAATCAACGAAGAATAAAAGTGTGCCCAGAAACTGTCTGCATGTCACTGAAAAAGCGAGGCTACATATCAAGGAATTAAAAAAATTCCTACAATGATACCTCTGCAAAGGCAACGAAGAATAGATGTTTGTCAACATATTCAAGAAGACAATTTTAATAATGTCTTTATATCTGATGAAAATTGTTTTTAGATTGGTGCAAATTTCCAAATTTCCCACTAAAATAATGGTTTGAAGAGCAATATCTCAGCGTGGTGCTACACCTCTCTGTATAGTTAATGGTACTGTTGATAGTGCGAAATATTGGGACATCCTAAATGGTTTTCTTCTTGAAACGGCTCATGTTTTATATTCAGAGATGCCATACTTCTGCTTATACTCAAGCTTGGATGCAAGAACACGAATTGGCAACAATTCCATGGCCAGCAGCATCTCCAGATCTTAACCCCATTGAAAACATATTGGAACTGATGAAGATTGGAATGAGCAGCGCCACGAGATAAAGAAGGTTTGATTCGTTCAGTGCTATAGGCCTGGAATTCCATTACCGAAAATTATGGCCTTGACCTAGTTTTGAGTGTACCTGGACTTTTAGTTAAGTGTTTAGATTTAAATGGAGATTGTATAAGTGAATGAGATGAATTATTTGTGATATATATTTCAAGTGATAGAAATAAATATCGTACAATTATAATTCTGCTTTCTTTTTTCCGTATACTTTCTAGAGAGACAATAGACCATTGGTCTCATATATGAGGCATAAAATAAATTTTAAGATTTACGTAAATTAAAATATGATTAAAAAAAATATACAAGTACAGAACAAAACAAAACAACTCAAAAACATATCATTATTTGAAAAAAAAGTATAAAGTATCTACTTACTGCCCATTTACGACATTAGTGAAAGCAAGGGTCAACACATGGGCCTACGAGCACATAGCCCATTTGCCTATTTTTGTCTTTTCAATTTTCACAAACACAAAAACAAAAAATGTCTCAATTCTTTTGTTTTTTGAGGAGCAAATTCGCGACCTTCTTGTTTTTTTGTTTCTTTGGTTAATGTGTAGTCAAGTAATACTAGCTCCCTGAATTATAAGTAGGTCATTTTCTTCTGTTCTTAGCCTTATTATGCAACTAGGTACCATTCCATAATGCTAGGTCCAGATAATGGAAAATATTTTAATGTACCACCTTATAGTTTTCCTTGGTGTAGTATACTATAAGAGCATTTGGTTACTCCTTTCCACACCAGACATGTTTCTATTATAATCGACTACCACACTTGGTTTTTCTTTGTCTTTTAGCCATTTATTAGTAATTTTCCCAGATGCAGATCCATGTAACGTCGTTATCATAAGCACATCGCCATGATGCATCTACATTAACACCATAATATGTTTCTTTTTTTGTGAAAATGCTTTCACCTTTGCGTAATTTGCAGTACTACCACTTTTGAGTTCCCTTTCCGTTTTTTTTAAGGGTTCCTTCTACGTGAGTCTTGTTTTGATGAAGGAATTCTGCAAGCTGCACAATATTGTAATAGTTATCTACACACAACGTGTTATCTTTTCCAAAATATCGTTCCGCTAGTTTTGTAACCACACCTTGTACATGGCCAATGTTATTGTCAACTGTGTATATTCCAGAATAAACTAGACATTCCAGAATGAAGCCGTATGGGATGCAAAGCTCATACAACTTTATTCCATAGTTACTTTTATTTTGAATGTACTGTGGGAACAGTCCACGCCAGAGTAGCAAAGTCTCGTTAACGAAAAGGTTTCTTCCAGGATATAAAACCTTGCGTATGTTTCAGAAAACATGTTCCACACAAGTTGTTCAATTTTGTGTAAACGGGATGTTTTTATATCATCTTTCTTGGTAAATCACATACTCTGCGGAATTTTTTAAAACTATTTCTTGACATTGTATTTCCAAATACTGGGTGAGGATATAGTGGACTCGTACTCCAATAGCACTTAATGTTTGGCAATTTAATATTTCTCATCAGCATACATATTGCAAGAAAGTGAGGGAAATCTTCAAGAGTAATCGGTTTAAACTTATTCATTGCAGAATGCTAACATTGCACGTAGCTTAATCCATTCGCAATTTTTTTCAAATCAGGTATCATCATCAAACATTAGTTCAAATATTACTCTTGCATTACTCTCATTTGAAATATTAACTTCTAAACCTTTAATCCTTGAAGTCAAACATCTCTGGTTCATCGCCGATATCGATCCAGTTATCGTCATCTTCTCGTTCATTTTCCTGGTTTGCGCCCTTATTAGTAATATTTTCATCAGCATCATTGTCTGGTTTGTCACTCGTATATTCTGAATCATTATCTGGCTCTTGTTCCACAATAAAATCGGATTCTGACGAAGGCTTGTAGCTACTTCCCGAATCTGAATACACTTTTGGTGTTTCATCAGGCAGTTTTATTATATCAGAAAGGTTTTTATCATTTTCTGAATTCATAATCTTATCGGCCTCCTCTTGAAGCCCTTTGTCTGGTAGCTGACAATTAGGATTCCACATCATGGCGGTTATTTATTGATTGTTCTAAGGGAAGTTAGAAGAGTGTCTTGTTGCACAATAGTAATAATTATGCCTCGGTGCCTGTTGGTCACTCCGAGCATCTCAAACAAACGTATGAGAATCTTGAGCTGTTACTAAATAAAATAAAGTATAGCGAATATTATTTACAACTGTAGGGAGACCTCAAAATAATATCTATGATTTTGGGTCAGCCGTCTGGATTCCCAAAGTATCCATATTTTTGTGAGAACGAAACAGTCGAGTATGAATTTTACATAACATTAAGAAAGTGACCACTCAGCATCGGAGATTGACTTGTACCTGGACAAAAAAAATGTGCAGAGAGATGCATTATGTGGCCCAAAGTAACCAAAATTAAAGTTTATTTTTATGAACGAGAGAGTAATTAGCATAATTTTAACTGGTACCTCCGACCACTCCATGGGCGTGCTCAAGATTAATTGAAAAATTACTTTAAATAATTGTAAAAAATAAATGAATTATTTTAGTGTTATAAAGTGTTATGTGTATGTAAACAAAAGTGACCTCTTTTATCACACACTATATAAGAACTGACTGGCCTACATTAAAAAGGGTTTTAAAAAATTCACATTTTTTTTAATTTTTAAAAATTACAAAAGAGAAAATCAGTTTTTAAAACCGTCTAAGGTATGTTAAAATAGATAAATAAAAATATTAATATAAAACTTACAGCTACTTGTTACAAATCCAAATCAGATTCAGAAGATGAACTTTAAGAACCAAGATTTATAATAACTGGCTCGATCATTTTATCAGTAATATTGTCCAGCTTCCACATTTTTTCCTCTTCTTTAATAGTGTGATTTACTGCCTTTTCCCAGTTTTCAGGTTTTACATTATTTACGGCCTCCAAAAACAACTGTTTAACATCATAAATTTTAAAAGTGGTATTTTTTCTTGAAACTTCACTCTTTATCTGTGCCCATACCAGTTCAATCGGGTTTAATTCACAATGATATGGTGGGGATCTAAGTACTGTCATTCCACGATTTTTGGCAATTTCATCAATTTCGTATTTTTTAAATTTTTCTTTATGAAGAGCACACAACGAATAAAGTTCCTTTCTTATAGATCCGGGATGGTACGTAATATTTTTTGAACTCAGCCAATTTTGCAAGTCTTTTTTTAACCACTTGGTTGTGGGCAGTCCTTCTATAAGTCTGGAGTGATAACTTGCATTATCCATTACTATTACACAGTTCTTAGGAAGAAGATCTTTTCGAACCATTCTTGAAAGACATCAGCGTTCATGTCTTCATGGTAGTCACCGGTACGAGTTGATTCAAAAGTTAATAAACCACCTTCAACAAAACCGTCTGAACTGCCAATGTGTACTATTATCAGCCTGCGTGCCTTTGACTTGTAACAGTTTCATCCTGCCAAAATTTATTTGGTGTATGACCCTCGTTGATTCATGTTTCATCAAGATAAAATATTTTTCTTTTTTGGTTTCTCATTTCCTTTATGGTTCTTAGAAAATGTCTTCTTAATATGACAATATCGCTTCTTTCTAATAAAATAGACTTTCTGGGATTCTTTTTCCAGCGAAAGCCTATTTCTTTTAAAAGTTTCCATAACGTACTTCAACTCATTTCTGGGTAATCCTTATCATTTCGAACTGAGACAAGAACTTTATCCAATGTTGGAAATTCTTGTCTAAAGAAGAATTCATGCACTTTCCGTCGAAGTCCTTCTTTAAAATGATATTCTATTTGAAATTTTGGTTTCCCTGGACCATTACGTGGCATTTGAAAACTAAAACATTTCTCTTCTTTAATAACTCTGTAAATCGTAGATTTCCCAACACCAAGTGTACTGCTAACTAACTCAACGGTCTCATCAACACTTTCACATAAACGTTTGTCTGTAAATGATTTAAAACAATTAAATATTAATGTTTTTTCATTAACTGTTAAAGGACCAATTTTTCGGCGTTTACACGGCACTTCCAAATTTTCCATAACACTAGTATACACAATAAACTGCACCTTGCAACTGAAGTACCTACTTTTAGTGAACTGTTAAGAATTTTGAATACGCCACTTAGACCTTCCTACAAAATGGAAAAACCCACTATCACATTTTCTGTGGAATAAGTTTAGAAGGTAATTATCTAGTCAATTACTGTCGTAGATTCCTGGAATTAAAGAATTAAACGTTTGATTGTTGAAACCCATACTTCGTGGAATGCACTCATTTCAGATAAAATAAAACGTTTTATTTTATCTAAAGAATTAAACTTTATTAAACTTAATAAAATAAACATCTTACATTTCTTGCAAATTCATTAGTACCTGTTAACCTCCATCACTCCGACACTGGCAACCTTATTTAGAGATTAGTAACCCTCACAACTGTTGTATTCTATTCTGCTCCAACCTTTATACCTGGTGGTCATACTCAATTTAAAAAATTGTTTTCCTATATACTTCTGTAAACTTGTTGACAAATATCTGTTTTTCATTGAGTCACCCGTATCAACAGTTTAGGGATTTGCATACATAATTTATTGTTTTATTACTCTCTCATACATAAAAATACACTATAGGATTGTCTCTCATTTAAATAAACAAAGAATTGATGACGAAGTTTGTCAAAGCTTTAAATAAACAAGGTGACAGGTGACTGCTTTAAATACCTGTGCTACTGTTTCCTTCACCTTCTGAAACTAAACTTAGAAAAGGCATTTTTGTAGGTCCTGAAATTCGAACCTTCAAATTGGACAGATTCATCCAGACTATAATCTCATTTTCTGGATTCTCACGTTGAATATTTCCCAGAAATCTTGGAACTGTCAGCAAGGAATAAGGCAACAGGTTCCATCAATACATAAAAGAGATGGAGGGACGTTACCATTACCAACGAAGATGGGATATTAGAATGATGGCTGATTACTATTGGACTTTAAAGAGGAACTCGCTCACAGAAATCCACAAAAAGAAAACTACGAAACGCAATTTTTACGGGAAATCAGACGATTTTATTCAAAAAAACCAATGATTGTCCAACCTAGATTATACTTTATTGGTTTTTTAATAAACAACTCAATCTTGCAGTGTAATTTTTTAGATACGGTTTCAATAAATATTTTTCAATATTTTTGATAGGCTCTATGAACAATTTCAGTATTCAATATACAGTGTTCAAACACACTTTCCCTGTAAACCTGACGTGCTGAAAAAAAAAAACTAAACACAGATTCGTGATCAGCAAACCCCCTTTACTATAGGATGCCTATTAAGCTTGAAACAAAATGTGTGTTTTATAATAGACCTACTGTCTTTTCAACATAATATTGGAAGTCTATATAACTTTATCAAATCTAATTAAATATTATGGGTAAGCAGACATAACAGATTAATGCGAAAACAAAACCTTTTCCTAGATGTTAATTTTATTGCACTTCACTAATGATATCACTTACAAAAATAAATAAACAAAACCAATCTTTAATGCAGCTATTGGGGGAGCTTTTCCCTGAATTAAAGTGAACACTGAAGAGGGTTTTCACCTAACAAAACACAGTTAATAATCCTTCCATTGTTCGAAAATAAATGCCCGCAAAATCCACATTCAATACCTCATACTCATATATCATCGTATTAATAAATACAATCATCATTTTCAGCCGCTGCTGATATAATTTAAATGTTTGTTTTGGGTTAGAACGGCAAGATCGTACAATAAACCTCGATTCATTATGGAAACTGTTTAGTTACATTAGCGTAACATTCGACATATTTTAAAAGGGTTCAATTATGATAACAGTGTAAAGAAGTATATAAAATATAAATTAGTAATACTAAAGGGGTGTTCATCATTCAATCTTCGCTTATCCACTGCTGGACATAGATTTCCCTCATAATTTTCCATCTATTTCGATCTTGTGCCTCTTGCATCCAATTCCTATGACAACGTTTTATTTTGGTGGCCTGATCTCTTCCGGTGATTCTTAGCATCCTCTGCTCCAACACTGTTCTGACTCTTCTTGGACTCTTCTTGGCCTTGAAACGCCGCGCTGGCCAAGCGTGTTGACGAGGTTTAGAGTTGTAGTAGAAGGAAATATAGTGACCCGTCTGTCATCGGAAACCTAATCGCCATTTGGGGTCGGAAGAAACAAGAGTAAGCCAAGAGAGGCTGATAGGAAAGATTAAAGACATTTCGCTCAAGACAAGTTGAAAAAGAATAAAATGTGAAGGCCCTTATGATCCGCCAGGTGCGTTTCATACGCGTATGAGTATTAATTCACTTTGTGTTTCCGCTCATAACTCGTGGAGTTGACTACAGACTGTATGGCTCGTCCAGCATGCGATAGCATGAAGAATAGGGTGCACGCCATTTTTACAAAGGCATGGCCTGCCCCCAAGGGGCAATATAGAATGTAGCTGGGAGTAACGGTGCTGATTTCTCATGACGTGTCCCAGATATTGCAATTTTATGCGTTTGATCGTAAACACAATCTCTGGTTCCTTCTTCATTTTTCCTAGAACTTCCTTGTTCGTGATCCTTGCTGTCCATGATATTCTCAGCATTCTTCTATAAAGCCACATCTCAAATGCTTCAAGTTTTTTAATAGTGGTGTCTGTAAGCGTCCATGCCTCCGCCCCGTACAACAACACAGAGAAAACATAGCGTCTCAAATGTCTCATTTTTGTATCAAGGGATATGTTGTGACTTTTGAAGATGGCGCTCATTTTGTTAAAGACCGTTCTTGCCTTTCCTATGCGGCACTTTATTTCCTGTAAATTGCTACACTGTTCGTTAATAATAGTTCCCAGGTAACAATACTGTTTTACTCGCTCTATCTGCAGTCCCATTAATGTATAGATAAGCCCCATTTATATTCTCCTTGCTGATAATCATTTGTTTCGTTTTGTGGGTATTAATGTTTAGTCCGTACTGTTGACTGTACTCGTTTATTCTGTCCATTAGCCTCTGAAGTCCCTCTAAACTATCTGCTATCACCATGGTGTCGTCGGCATATCTAACATTGTTTACTCTTTCACCATTTAGAAGGATGCCTTCGCCTATTCCGTAAAGAGCCTCGTTAAAATGTTTCTCTGAGTACATATTAAATATCAACGGCGATAGGATACATCCCTGTCTAACTCCACGTAGTATTTTTATGTGATCTGTTTCTTCTCCATTAATTTTCATGTATGCGGTCTGATTCCAGTAGAGTTCTGAAATTATTCTGAGGTCTTTGTCATCCAGATCTGCCTCTTTTAAAATGTTTATCATCTTTTGATGTTGAACTCTGTCAAATGCCTTTTCATAGTCGATCAAGCACGCGTATACGTCGTAGTTAACGTCCCTGCATCTTTGAATCAATACCTGTACTCCGAAAAGTGTCTCTCTGGTACCCACTGCATTAATGAAGCCGAACTGTCTGTCCGATATTTGTTCCTCGCACTTCTTATAAATTCTTCCATGGATGACTCTAAGAAACAGTTTCAACATGTGGCTCATTAGGCTGATTCTTCGATATTCTTCGCACTTTTTAGCCCCCTGTTTTTTAGGTATCGTTATGAATTCTGATTCTAGCCATTTATCAGGGATGATTCCTGTATTGTATATTTTATTGAAGACAGCCGTGATCCTTCTTCCTCCAAGAGTTTTAAAAATTCAGCTTCGATATTATCAGGCCCTACAGCTTTCCTGCTTTTCATCCGTTTTATTGCTTCTTCTACCTCGGATTTAAGTATGTCCGGGCCCGTCATCCTCTCTGAAAATGGATGCCTATAATCCGTTCTTTGATCTTGAAAAAGTGTCTCCAAATATATTCTCCATCTGTCTTTCATCTCTTGGGTGTCAATGATTAATTTTCCATTGGTGTCTATGAGTTTCATTTGTGTTCGCTTTTTAAAAGTACCCGTTATTTCTTTTACCTTTTTGTGTACATTAAAATTGTCATGCTTGGCTTGTAGTCTTTCTATTTCTTTACATTTCTCTACAGCTTCTTTTTCTTTAGCTTCTCTTATTTTTCTTCTGATGTAAGCCTGCATTTTTTTATACTCATCTTTATTTCCTTTAATTAACCTGCTGTGTTCCATTAAGTGAAGGATTTCTGGAGTCATCCAAGATTTCTTCTTTGTTTCTTTGTTTGGTTTTAGCAGATCTTGTTTAGTTTTCTTAATTATTTCTTCGAATTGATTGATTTCTCGTTGGATGTTATTTTCTTCTTTTAGTTGTTTTAACTTGGTTGTTAATATATTCCCCCACTTGCTTTTTAACTCTGTAGGTGCAGCAGAATAAAACGAGACTAGATGTCACTGCTATATTATTCCAGCTGAAGCAGACTGCGACTGTAACAGCGTTGTAACAATGACAAAGTAGCAGTTCTTAAAATAGCAACACACCACTACGTGAGCAGGATTTGGAAATCTGAGTTGGATCTCGAAAAGCACTAAAATAGAACAATATTTAAAAATCAGAATTTACGATCAATGTATCCTATCTATACTCACGTATGGCTCACAGACGTGGACACTCACTAAGTCTAACATGGATAAAATAGTAAAAGCACAAAGAGCGATGGAAAGATCAATGCTCGGGGTGAGACTTATAGACAAAAAAACAAACAATTGGATTAGAAGCAAAACGAAAGTAAAAGACGCAGGAGAACATGTTGCCAAATTAAAATGGAGCTTCGCAGGACACAATGCCCGACTGAAGGATAAGAGATGGAACCACGAAATACAACAATGGAGACCATGGTTAGGAAAGAGAAGCAGAGGAAGACCACAAATGAGATGGGCAGATGATATTAAGAAGATCGGAAGACACAACTGGAAGCAAGTGGCGCAAAATAGAAGACACTGGATTGATTTGGGGGAGGCCTATGTCCAAAGTTGGATTATTTAAGGTTGAAGAAGAAGAAGATGAACAAAGAGATCTAGAAAAAGTTATATAAATGTGTTATAAAAGAGTAATTTGAATGAAATCGCCGCATTTAAATTTTGTTATAACTGATTTAAATGCTTGATAAATTCTATTTAAAATATACTAACAACAAATAAAATTCAGAATTGCTGAAATTCAATTTAAATGTTTTATCAACAAATCTCTCTATTTTTTTACCAGAAAGTATTATAAAACTATGGCATGCAATTTGTATTTTTTTTTGTTTCAATTATTTTAACTAACCTTTACATAGTACACGCATACAGGAATATGTAGTCAAATACACTTTTTAGCTTGAAATAATCCATCAAAGCCCACAATGCCTGTTTTATTATTTAGCATTTCCCAGTATATATATTGCCAGCTATAATTCAATTAAGTTGGCCGTGCCAGGAGTATTTTCCCATTCGTTGTTTAGCTTGCCAGGCCAACGCGATTCGCTACCGACGGCGGCGTCGACGGCGTTCGGCGCTTGTTTTAGCGTCGTTTCCAGATTATTCTATTACCGCGTATCAACATCGGGGAGGGCTAATTTTGTTTAGTCTCAAAACATACCATTGTTTCAAGTGGATCAAAAATTCAACGGAAGGTTAATTACAGTTATGTATATACCCGCCCCAATGTAGACGCACAGTGGTATAGTAGGCATTGATCGAGTTGCCCTCTAGCTATTGTTTCCACTCGTATATATATGCTAAGATTTTTTCGCTTTAGACTTCCGCACGTTTGTTTTTGCAAAGCAATTGTTCTCGACGGTGATTGTCAAAATTTGAACGGGAAAATTTTGACTTCGTATTTTTCGGTTGATTAGAGTTTGCCAACATGTCGTAAATTACAACAAATACACTAAAGAAGTGATATTTGCATCTCCTTTTTTCTAGGACCGCATACACGATACATTAACCTCTGAAAAATGTTTATTTACCCAATTTTTTATATAACATTCGGATTAATATTTAATCATGAAGTTGTTGCCTGTGTCCAACTCATTATTAACTTGTAAGAATTTCGCTAATTTCTGGAATTTGTTGATTAATTTACTATCAACAATTTATCTATTTTTCACTAGTTTCATTTAATATATTAGAACTAAAATAAAATGTTTACACATACCATGACAGATAGCTAATTATGCGATTATAGCGATCCTACGTCGATACAAAGTTTATTATTAAATAGTGGAAAATGAGTATGAGTAAAGAAATCTAAAACGTATCATTTTAATAAGGATTGATGGAAGAATTTTTCTTTTCTATGGTGAAGGATAAGTGCATTTGTGTTATTTGTCGTGCGTCAGCTGCAATACCTAAGCGTGGTAACTTAGAAAGGCATCATAAAACGGTTCATAAAAACTATGAAAAGGATTTTCCGCCACAGAGTGAATTAAGAAAACGAAAAGTAAGTGATTTGATATCTTGTTTGAAAAAAGAACAATCCATGTTCACAAGAAGGAAGCATTTATTGAAGCGGGTGAGACTTTATTTGGAGATTTTAAAAATAAAACAGAAATCATGTCTGCTAAATGATGGGCATTGCAACAAAAATTGTGAATTCCATCCGTGCACGTAGCTTGCAACGGCGGCTCTTTCAGTTCCAGTTGGAAGATAGGGAGTCAGCTGAACACACTGATTTAGTTCTTCACACGGACGTCAGGTGGTTAAGTCGCGGAAAATTCCTAGAAAGGTTTCAAGAATTATTGCCCGAAATAACAGCTTTTCTAGACGAAAGAGGTGATGACACTCAGATTTTGAAAAACAAAAAATGGCTAAATGATTTGGCATTTTTGACTGACGTCACAATGCACTTAAACACCGTTAACTTGGAGCTTCAAGGTAAAGGAAAAACTATTATTGAGATGATTAGCGCAGTAAACGCATTCAAAGGTAAATTGCAACTTATGATAGATTAACTGAAAAGAAAGGATCTGAAACATTTTCCGTCTTTGAAAGCAAGGATTCATCAGTTGAATTATGATACGTATGAGGCTGAATTATCAAATATTTTGGGACAATTCGAAATGCGTTTTTATGATTGCAGTAAATTGGAAAATATAGCATCATTTATGAGTAATCCTTTTTCATGTAAAAACATTGAGGAATTAGCTACTGAAATAGCAAGTCAGTTTAATATGAACTCATGTTCTGTTGAAAATGAGTTGGTGCAGATTATATCAGATATACATCTCAAAGCTACAGTATCTGATACAAATTTCTGGCGTTTTATATCTGAAGATAAATATCCGAATGTAAAGCAAATCGCCCTTCAACTGACGGCATTTTTTGGGTCAAAGATAATTAAGTCAAAATATCGCAATCGACTAACTGACGATCATATGACATCATGCTTGCGATTAGCACTTAGTGGTTACGTACCATCTTATGAAAAGTATGCTGAGGACATGTAGTACCACGCTTCAACATCCAAAGCCACTCCTTAGCTAAGTTTAACACCATATGTAACTCTTTTGTTTTGGAACAACAAATAAACTCGCAATTTTGAATAACTATGAGTTTTTTCATTGATATTGTAGAGAAGAACCTAACTAAACCTAACCCAAACCTTGACTAAAATAATGTACCTATATTGTGCAGAAAGCTAATATCTATATATGCTACGGTACGCCCTACCTAGGTAGGTAGGGTGTATCGTGTATGTACGACAACCCTGCATCACACACACTTGCAGTCTCTCAGAGTCAATCGTAAGTAGTCTAAAAATATTGAGGTAGATCGCCAGCAGTTCAAGTTTGAGCACCCCTGATCTAGTGGCATTTGCCTTTTGGAGAGAGAGATGAAGGTGGAAGCTAGCCAATCTGTATTAAATTTGCATTTTTCAGTAGACTCGTTAGGAGTTTGTTCTCTTGTTCTTCCTTGAATAATTCTCTCACGTATTGCCCCCATATCTTAAGTATTCTCTCATTTTTGTAGAGAAATAAATCTACTAACACATTATATACGTAAGAGTAATTGATTCAGCACAGGATGACATACATACAGGCAATCAGGGATCCAGAGAATAAAGCTCAGGAAGACATTGTGGAGATCTTCCCAAAAAATCCTTGTACAAAAAAATGAACGAACTGAACTACCGTTTTGTTTGGAATTTTTGATTTATTTAGTTTTAATAAAAATACCTGATTTTTACTCTTATGCCCAGAAGTCTTTTCAGTAGGTAGGTATCTAACCCTTAAGTTAAATTTGCAAAAGAGATTTTAAAAATTCAGCTTTTTTATAAAAAGGTGCCGACTTCCATGATATGTTTTAAAATTATTTAACTCGTTCCTTTCATCAAATTAGGCTTACAATATTGTCGGCAAATTTTAAAAATGTAGATGTGTGTGTAAACAACTCAACCTAAAAATCTCTTACACCTGCACTTTTGTTAAAAGATTAACCAATATACGGCCACCGAACGTTTCAATAAGTAGCTATCCCATTTCAATCGCAACCACAGACAAATTGTAAAATTGTTCAAAGTTCGAAGGAAATTGCTTACAGCCAAGTGTATTATTGACTGAAAAAAGCTCTCACAGAGCAGAAAAAGCACTTAAACTTCAGAAATAAGGTCATCAAGAAGTCCCCTTTCTGTCAATTCTTAATGCGTACATTGTCTCTGTAAACCGCCAAAGAAATCATGAATCGGCTTCCACGTTCACAAGGGCGGGTCTGAAAGGATTTTGCCAATGGGTGGTCGTTAAATCTATTGGAAGGCAGAGGCGGCTTTTGCTTATTGATTTAACACTTAACATTTGATATTGTTTATTCAAGGGTGTAAGAATTACTTCTTGTTAACAATGAATAGTGTTAAAGTTTCTTTTATTTAATTAACATGCAGAAGCTGCTTTTAATGTAAAATATATTTTGTATTATGGAAAGAATAAATATGTCTAAAATAAAAATTTTTTCTTCGTTAGTTGTTAACTTAATATAGGCATTGTTTTATTTTTATTTTCGATGTAACTTGTATTACAATATAGATACAGATTAATAAGTAACTTTTGACTCAACTAATGTATTAACCCTGTATAGACGAGCATCGTATTTATAGATCACTGAAAATTTTGTTCCTTGTTAAATAATTTTTTATTTAACCCTCGAGCGGGCGCGCCCGTGTATTTTGTACACGTCTAATAGAAAAAGTCGTCTAAAAATAGAAGTGTCGTCAATCTGGCGATATGATATAGAGTGTGACTGTTTTGTGTACATAATACACGGCGCGCCTTCTGGTGTAAGTATTTTATCCATTAATTATTTTACTTTATAAAAAGTTGTAATTCGAAATTAAAGTCAAATTAACTTTAGTTTTACTTTATTTTAGCTTGAACATAATATTGTAACATAATTGAGAAGGAATATAACGGCTACGCTGAGAGAATATCATGTAAGAACTTAGTTGCATTTTTATATTATTTGTGTGTTACTTTTTTTGCAGGGCTAGAAAGAAGTTTTTAACTGAGGCTGAGTTATATAAAATTCTCAATGAAGACCCAGAAACAGAAACTAGTGAAATAGAATATTCCGATGAATCTGAGACAGATGAAGAAATAATACACCATGATGACCACAATTCTGAATCTGAACAAGAACAGAATGACCACGACAGAGCCAATAACTTCGAGGATAATACTGCAGTAAGTACGACTGCTTTCGAATATTTTCAAGGTGAAGATAAAAAAACTGCATGGCGTAAGACTCCGCTGTCGTCGCAATCAAAAATTAAAAAGTAAAATATTATCAAAATCCTTCCAGGACCAAAGGCAGTGGCTTTAAAAGTGACCTCAGAACTTTCAGCTTTTGAAAAAATTATAGATTCTGATATATTAGAGAACATCGTACAATTTACTAATTTGTACATTGATAGTAAAAAAGAATCTGTTCAATATAATAGAGAACGAGGTATAAAACATACTTCAAAAAGTGAAATAATGGCGTTACTGGGAGTGCTTTACCTCCTAGGCACTAAAAAGGCTAACCATACTAACACACTTGAACGTTGGACATCTGAAGGAACAGGTATAGAAATTCTTAGAGCTGTAATGAGTTACAAAAGATTTTTATTTTTGTTACGTTCAATGCGCTTTGATGACAAAACCACAAGACATGAACGGAAAATATATGACAAACTTGCACCAATTAGAAAAATATTGGGGGCATTTGTTAGTAACTGTAAAAATTCCGATAATCTTGGTGAATTTTTTACAATAGACGAAAAACTAGATGGATTCAGAGGACGTTGTAGTTTCATCCAGTATGTACCAAATAAACCAGCAAAATACGGTATCAAGCTGTTCATTTTGGGCGATGCACAAACTTACTTTGTTGGAAATTTAGAGGTTTATTGTGGACGGCAACCTGAGGGGCCTTATGCTATATCAAACTCTCCCAGTGATATTGTAGATAGGCTTATTGATCATATAAAAGGTTCAAATCGCAATTTGACAACCGATAATTGGTATACCAGTTATCCTTTAGCTATTTCCCTTTTGGAAAATAAAATAACTACAATTTGCACTTTGAGAAAAAACGAAAAGGAAATATCTATTGAATTTTTACCCCAAAAACAAAAAGAAGTGGGAACGTCACTCTTTGGATTCCAGAAAAATGTCACTTTGATTTCATTTGTTCCAAAAAAAAGTGAAGTGATTGTTGTTACCGAAAATCCTCTTGTTTTGGCAGTAGAGATCATTAGATTGTAATCCTTCTTCTTCTTCTTCTTCTGTTGCATCCGTTACGGATGTTGGACACGGATGTTGATTGTAATCCTCTGGTACGTAAATCCTATATTTTCTCCTGATAGTCTTTTTGCTGTTCCAAAATTATTTCTATCGCACTGTAAAATCGAATGTCCACACACAGAAAAGTACTGATAAACTTTATCGAACCAGTCCAGTCGAAACCAACATGATCATGAACCCTATCAAGGATTGTTTCTATTCTGTCCTCTGCAAGCACCACTAAACACGTGAAGTTCGTTTATAGCAGGATCCATATTCTGGATTGTCTTCCAAATTAGGCTACATACAGCATAGTTTCTTCTTCTTCTTTAAGTGCCGTCTCCCAATAGGAGGTTGGATATTATCATCACTATCTTTACTCTTTGTACTGCTGCTCTGAAGAGTTCTATAGAACTGCATTTAAACCAGTCCCTTAAATTCTTTAACCATGACACTCTTATACTACTGGAGATATGGGAAAGAAAAATCCTGAGCAAGATATATGGAGGAATAATTAGGGAGGGTTTATGGATAAGAAGATCAAATGATGAGTTAAACGAATTATATAATCAACCTAATATAATAGGAGTCATAAAGGCACAGAGACTAGGGTGGCACCTAGAAAGGATGCCGAACACGAGGACTCCAAAAAGGGTACCTACTAAACTACACTATAGCTTCAAAAAAGAGAAAAGGAATGCCAGAAAAAATAGATGGAATCAAGAGGTAGAAAAAGATATGTAAACAATTAGACTAGAAGGTCAGAAATGAAAAATTTATAACAAGAAGGAATGGCGAAAAATCACATATCGAGCCAAAGAAGATCTCACTACATACAGAAAAGAAAATGAAGAAAGAACAAACTTTTCAAGCCATGGGCCTCCAGGGCCTTTAGTGCTATTGTATAGATATATTTTCAGTGACTAATTATTTGAAATTTTATTACTATAAATTAATGGCCACACTGTATATTCCTGTTTATTCGGAATGGTTTAAGATAACTGAACAAATGATATGTTGGTGATAGCTTATAATGACCGGAAAATTAATCTAGATTTGTAATATTTGTAAGTATTTTACCGTGTTCATAAACGGTTTCGTATTTATACCTAGCGCATTGCAAACGCAATTAAATCTGTGTACATAAAATGCGTTTGTAGCCTAGCTACCAACGTAGGTACGTTACATTTTTAACTTTAACTGAGGGCGACATGTGATACCGTAAAAGTAAATCGCTTTATTTGTACAAAGGGCACTGAACAGCGTAGAAAAAGAAGCAGAGACCTAAAGAGAGAGTAAAACGCCATAGGGCTGAAGGGCCCCAATAAAATCCATCGTGTATATAAAAGCTTCCCTATTATCACGCTTTATGCCACGAAGCCCTTCTTCTTATACGCAAATTACCCCCAAAAATAAGTAAACATCTCTTGCTATTGTAAGTAATATCGTTATCGATCGCCGAAACCTTATATCCTATTTGTGAATTAGTCAAAGAAATCTAATTTATTCACTGAATAAATATTTGGCTTTTTAAAAGGCTACAACGCGAACGTAGGGAAGTCTTTTATCGAGTATTTAATTGTTTATGTGATTAGAAAACGTTTTCTCTCTTCTGCGACAAGCAATTTTATCGAATTTAATACACATAATAACCGGATATTAGTAACATGGCTTTTTATCGTTTATACATTTTTTAACTTTTTTTTCAAGTTCAGTGGAAAATAAACGGAAATTTAACTTCTTCTTCTTCATGTGCCTTGTCCGTTCCGAACGTTGGCAATCAACATGGCCATTCTGACTTTGTTTACGGCAGATCTGAATAGTTCAGCAATCCGAACCATTGCCGCAAGTTTTGGAGCCATGAGTGTCTTCTCCTACGTGACCCAAGTATTCCAACTTTCTTTTCTTTATACTTATTCCTACCTCTCTCTCTTTACCTATCCGGCGTAGTACCTCTTCGTTGGTCACGTGCTCAGTCCAGGATATACGTAATATACGTCGGTAAGCCCACATTTCGAAGGCCTCTACTTTTTTCATCAATGTTGCGGTCATTGTCCACGCCTGCATTCCATATAACAAAACCGGTAATACATAACATTTCAGAAGTCGAATTTTGAGAGGTAGGGTGAGGCTTTTAGAGGTGAAAATTTGCTTCATGCTAGTGAACGATGCTCTTGCCTTTTCTACTCTTATACGTATTTCCTTCGCTTGATCCCAATTTGAGTTAACTGTTGTTCCAAGTAGATGTACGAATCCACGTGTTCAATTTTTCATTGTCTAATATCAGTTGCTGTGATGGTTGTTGGGTTTTGCTTACTAACATCCATTTGGTTTTTGTGATATTTAGTCTGAGTCCGTATTGTGCACTTGTTTTTTGTATCTTACTCATTAGGCAACTCAGTTCCTCCATGCTACTTGCTAGAATCACAGTGTCATCAGCATACCTTATGTTATTAATTATTTCACTTCCAATTTATCGATTTATGCCTTCTGTGCTTTCCTCCAGCGCTGTCTTAAATACTTCTTCTGAGTATATATTAAAGAGAATTGGAGACAAGATACAGCCCTGTCATACCCCTTTCTTGATCTCAATTTTATTGGTCAATGTAGATCCTACTTTCACTTTAGCTGTTTGACCCCAATAGAGACTCGCTATTGTTCGAATGTCTCTGTAGTCGACTCCGATCTTATGGAGAACTTCAATTATCTTTTCGTGCTTTACGTTATCGAATGCTTTTGCGTAGTCTATAAAGCATATGTACACGTCTTTGTTCATATCTCTGCAGCGCTGGATGAGTACCTGTAGACTAAAAAGTGCTTCTCTTGCCCAAGAGAATTCCGAAACCCAAACTGCGAATTTCCAATGTTATCCTCGCATTTTTTGCTTATTCTGTTGTAAATAAACTTGGTGTATGCCTTCGAAATGTGATTAATTAGACTTATCATCCGATGTTGATCAGAAGACTTTGCTTTTGGTTTTTTCGGTTATGGCAACAAAAGTTGACTCTAGCCAGTCTTCAGGAAACTCCCGCTGTTATAAATATTGTTAAAGAGTCTGACGAGTGAGTCTAGAAATTGACTGTTTGTTTCGCACAGCATTTTCAATACGTCCCCGCATACGTTATCGTTGCCTGGTCTTTTGTTATTTTTAAGACCCTTTATAGCATTCTCCACTTCTGATTTTAGAATAGAAGAGCCAGTATCATCATTGCTCAGTGTACACTTACTAGGACGGTCATCATAAACAGTTGTTCCACATAAGTTTCCCAGATTCTAACTATTTTGTCGGGTCTAGTTGTAGATTTCCATTATCATCGCACAGCCCTTTCGATAAAATATTGTAGATTTATATAGAAATATTGTATTGTAAATTTAACTTAAAAACTTTAAATAGGAAAACAATAATGTTGGACAAAATTCGACTTTATTCATCAAATTTTCTATGACACATTAATTTCAACACATATCTAACAATTTGATGGCTCTGTTGTAGAAAAACTATTTACTATTTTATAGGAAACATTTACCCTTGATTTCAAAATCCGTCTTTACATTTAAATCTCAATCTCTTTTCCTGGAGCGTTTTTGACAGTTTTGCACTTAGCAAAATGATCCACGATCGAGTTGCGATCCATTTGTGACACGAATGTACTTCGAACTCACCTTATAGATTTCTTCTGTCTGTTGAATGGCTTTAATGTGGATCCGTGCTGGATCCATGTTTCATCCAGAAAAAACATTACTTTAATGAGCTAAAACCATTGCAAAGAACGCTCTGAATCATCAACGTGTGACTATGAGCAACCGAGCTTTTATATAACATCGCAGTAACCTGATTTTTATGGGTACTGATAAATCATGGCACTTGAATAGCTTAGTCATTTTTTGAAATGCAGTTTTCTCTTTCTCTATCCTACATTTTATTTGTAGGAAGTGGTCCCAATTTTCATTGACGTTCGTACCAAGCTAGGTGTATGTTTTTACTCTTTCTATTGGTTGATCATTCATACTGATTTTTTCAATTGGCTGTTCCTTCTTAGAGATCATTATACATGTTCACTGAAAGTCCATATCTCTAACTCACTTCTGTGATTCTATTCATTTAGTTGTGGAGAAGTAGCTACGGAAAGCTCGAAACTGAAGTGGAAGATCAAGTGAATAGAGCAAACAGAGCCGCAAGCTGCCTAAATGAAACAATATGGAGAAATAAAAATATCGGAAAAGAAAAGAAAGGCAAAATTTACAAAACAGTCATCAGACCAATAATGACATACGCGGCAGAAACAAGACCTGACACAGAGAGGACAAAAAGAATGTTAGAAACAGCAGAGATGAAAACACTTGATGAAAAATTGATGGTAAGACACTATGGGATAGAGCTAGAAGTACAGAGTACAGATATACGACATAGAGGAAAGGTGGAGAACGTCAAAAACTGGGTAAGAAATAGAAGAGTAGAATGAAATGATCATATAAGCCGAATGACAACAAATAGAGTAGTAAAGACGGCAAGAGACGGATCCCCAATAGAAAGACGATCAGTAGGAAGACCACGAAAACGATGGAATGACAACTTACTGGAGGCACATTAAAAAACAGACAGAGTTATGTCTATATAAAAATAAGAAGAAGAAGAACTTCTGGAGTGCTTCATAACTGTCAGCGAATACTACCGTGTCATCCGCGTATATGATATTATTGATACATTCTCCATTAATTGGAATTCAGATTGATTCAGATTCAGAAAGATTGCTAATAATTCTTAGATTACAGGTGTTTCAATATTTGTTAATATCTTCATCAGTTTGTCGTGTTTTACTGTATCGAACGCTTTATGGTAATCAATGAAGTTGATAATCCATCGTTTAAATATTCTTAATTACAGCATTATGTAGCATCTAGAAGATCTTTACCATCATCAACTTCGCATTCCCACAAAAATTATTTCTTCACATTTTATGTTTGATTTCGAAAGAATGACACCACCGCCATATCCATCACGGCGGTCAGGTCGAAAACAATTAAAATCTTTAAAATTATAATTTTTTCCTGGTTTGAACCAGGTTTCAGATAATAAAGCTATAGTGATTTCGTTCTGATGGAGTAAATATTCTAAATCCTCTTTATTAGCAACTGCTGAACGACAGTTCCATTGTAATATGTTTATTCTATCGTCTGCAAGTCTGCAAATTTGATGTTAGATTATGATTAAAATGATTACTAATTAACTGAATTACATCAACTTTTGAAATATTGAAATTTTAAATTGAAATAAATACACTCTTCTGGGTATTGTTTTAATTAAGTTTGTTTCTAGTTTATTTCTAGAATTTCTCTGCTCTATTTTCCAAAAACATTTTTTACGTCTTTGAAATACTTTTATATTGTTTTCAAATTTTTTTTAGATTACTCAGATAATTAATTATTATTACTTTTTGGAACGCAATCAATTAATAAATTATCTATTTTCGAGCCACTTAACTAAATATTTAAGAAAATATCAAAGAATATTTCCTAACCAAATAAAATCGTATACTTTTCGAAAATAATCCATTCTCCTTAAACCCTCCGGAAAGCGAGTAAAGTTCCTTTTCCAGAAAAACAAACACAGGATAAAACTTAGAGAGATTTCCCGAAGTCCAGTAGGATATCCTCGGGATATGGACACATGCGATTACGTCGCGTCCTGCCTCCTTCTGAGAACGCTTCTTTACTTTATCCTCCTCTAGCCTTCACCGTAGATCCATTAACTATGTAAGTTCTTCTGAGACGTCCCTTAAGTGGATTATAATCTTTTTAAATCGTAAATAACTACTATAAAAATGGGATAGTTGTAATGAATCAATTTAGGGGTTGATTATGGATCGTATGTTATGTATAGTACACAAATTACCTCAAATATTCGATTGCATGCTTTAGAATAACTTTTTAAATGTTTATTAAAATGTTTATGTACTTTTTTGGCTGGAAGGTATAGAGTGAACTGTGGTTTTTCTTTTTCTTCTAGTTCTGTTCCTATCGAAGATTGGAAATCATCCTGACATTTATAATTTTGTTTATTAGGCGTGTATAAAGTTTCATTTAACTACAGCCAACCATTCACGGGAATTGTGTAGCCACTAAATTTTAAGCTACTTCTTCCTTCGTTTTGTAATCCATCCATGATATTTTGAGAATACATCGTGAACTCCACATTTCAACTGCTTCTATCCTGCGTTGTAAACGTTAAAATCAGTGTGGTTGTATATTGCAAGCGGGTTTGTCATATTTCGCCCAATCTGTGAATTCTCAGAAATAAATCCTCCTTTTACCCACAACAGTTAACAGAGATTAATCCTCTATCAAGTAACTGCCTAATACTTTCAGTTACTTCTTTTTCTCAGCGGTCATCAAACAATTAATAATTTTCTGACAGTCAAGAAAAAAGTATGTTAATAAAAAACATTTATATTGTTAAAGTTTCAGACTGTTTTATGTTTTGCCATTTTGAAAACAATAATTCAAGATGTAAAAATCTTGATGTAAATGTTTGTTTATTTATACATATCTAATATAAAAAGAATATCGAATATGGGATAGTGAAGCGCAACATATAGCCACTCCATATTCAAATGTCAACCTCCACCTGTTCGTATGATGATCTAGATCATGGTCTTCTGGTACTACATCCTGCTAGATAACTAACGAGGCTCTGACGTCCGAGTGTTTGCCGGGATAAGCAATCCACCATTTACTGATGAACGGGTTAGGGTGGATGAGCTAGTAAGTGGAAGGACACTCTGTTGTCCTGAGACTGAGAAATTGGTCTCGAAGGCGGAAGAACCAAGAAAGTGGTCAATGGCATCAGAATGCAGAAGGCAACGAGAAACCACTGCATTCTAAGGACCCTGATGACATCTCTAGTATAAATTATAATGGCTAGCACTATTTGCGCAAGAGACATATTATTGATTATGGTAATCGAAGACCAAAATCCGGCAGGGGAGGACAACCATCAAAACGCAAGGCCTCCTCGGTCGCCAAGATGCGAAACCCTTGCACAAAAAACAAAAAAAAATACTCAACCCTCTCAGATAAAAATAGCTACCTGGAATGTAAGAAGTATGTATCAGCCTGGAAAACTACATAATGTTATTAAAGAGAAAGAGAAGCTAAATATAGATATACTTGGGTTAGCGATGTACAATGGTCAGGAAATGGAGATATATCAATAAATAACCACAATATTTATTACACTGGAGAAGACAAAAACTGATCATCGATACGGAGTAGCTTTCATCATAAGCAACACTATTAGAAAATCAGTGCTAGGTGTGATTCAAATATCAGAAAGAAACGGAACTGTAATATTAATATGATCCAAGTCTATGCTCTTACAGCTGATAAGATCGAAGATGAGATCGAAAAGTTTTATTCAGAATTGCACAATAAATCTAGTTAACAAAATCTAGAGATATTACTTACATTTTAGGAGACTATAATGCAAAAATTGGAGTAAGTACAGTTGAAAATATCGTTGGACAGTTCGGATTAGGAACTAGAAACAAGGAAGGAGAAAGGCTCATAGAATTTTCCAAGAAAAGGATATGGAAATATGCCAATACTAGGTGTCAGCTTCCTAAGAGAAGACTATATACATGGACGTATTCTTCACATACAGAAAACCACATTGTCAGATACCAAATAGACTTTATACTCGTAAATAGCAGATATGAAAACTCTATAACCTCACTTAGAACTTATTCTGGAGCAGATGTTAAGTCAGACCACAACCCGTTAGTTCCTGACGTAAAAATAAAATTAAAAAGAATTGAACTCAGAAAACAACAACCAAAAATTAATGTAAGAATGCTAAAAATGAAAAAATAAAAAACGAATTAAAAAATAATGTTAATGTTAATATGCAAAAAATACTAACTGACAACAAACAAATTATGGATGTAAATAAAAAGTGGTATATTATAAAAAACATATTACTGAAACCAGCTCAAGAAAGTTTGATAAAACATAGGTCAGAGGCTAAAAAACAGCGGATGACAGAAGAAATACTACTACAGATGGAAGAAAGAAGGAAATATAAAGGAAAATATCTACAGATGTATAAAGAAATACAACGGACAATTAAGGAAAAAATCAAAACAGCTAAGGAAATCTATTTGATGAAACAATGTAATGAGATAGAAGAACTAGAAACATAATATGATAAGAGAAATGCACAAAAAAATAAGAGAAATGAATAGAATGGGTCGAAATAAATAGCAACGACATATAAAAGACAAAAAAGGAGTACTACTAATAGAATTACCAGAGAAATTAAGACAATGGGAGGAGTACGTTAGAGAACTTTCCAAGACGAAAGAGGTGAAATGCAGAAAATACAAGAATTAATAATTTAAAAATAAAAACCTCTACCGGATTGTGAGTAGAAGACGTATTTCCATTACATTGATGAATATGTGCTCACACCAGCAACCTTTTTATAATTTATAAAATTTCTTGTTTGATTTTGTATAATATTCTAAAAAAGGCTTATAATTTCAACTATTTATGTATTATAGTATTACATTTTTTAGAAAAGACAAATTATTTGTCTTTTTTATTACAATGTCTTTGAAATTACTAGTCCAACTATCCCCTTTATAGACCACTTGTCATATTAAAAAAATATTTTAAATTAAACAAGTAGTATATAATTATAAATGCAGTATTTCAATAAGTAATGAAACAGAACATTAGAGTTTTTATTTTATAAGAATTGGGTCGATAACAACTGAATACAGTCAAAATGAAAAAAAGTGGTCCAAACTGCTGAGAATCTAATGCATAAAAAGTTAATACTGTATTATCGCGTCTAAATATATTTGATCTCTTTTTAATACACTGTTTTACCTAAGGTTTCCTTTGATCAAAGTTTAATTAAAACCCAGACATGAAAAAATGACTGGGCTATAGATTCGTGTATTGATTACTTACTGATGTATCTATCTATCTTCGTCAAGCGTTACTTTTCATCCCCCTAATTGACATGCAACAGATTACTTATCTAATTGCCTCATGATCCCTTGTGTACGAATCACAGTACACACTTTGTGTCGCATTTCGCAACTGTTTTAACACTATCATTTTGCCGAAAGGGATGTTTATTCAACCGTAAGAAGTAATTATACGACAAACTGCTTGAAACAATAGATTGCAGGTGTGTATATTTAGAACTTCTATTTTAATTTCAAGTTTAATTTTAAGGTAGTGCTTTTCGTGACAACATAGTATATTATGCATTACTCTTGTTGAAATAATTCATTTCTACTATGAAAAAAATATAAACCTATAAAAATCTAGAAAAAATGTTTTTAAATAAAGTTAAGTTCGAAAACTATTATTTTACAAAGTTTCCCAAATGTTAATTTCAATATTTTGTGTTATTCCACCTTTCTCGCATGATTAATTGCAGAATAAAAAGAAAATAAGTTTTGATATTAAGAAGGCTTCTAGTGAATGAGTGGGGAAGTTTATGTAAGGACAAAATATTTCCTTTAAATTTATATGTGGAGAAGCAACTGATGTAGATATATTAGCGGTTTTTAGCTGGAATGAAAAATTGTTATATTTCTTGAAACATATTTCTACTGCCGCAATTAAGTCTGAACTCCAACCACTTTAAGAGATTATAAAAATGTATTAAAAACTACTATACTATTTTTTTTTTATTTCAAGGCTACTATAGCCACTAGAACAATCTAATTCCTTAGGAGGTGTTAAGTCTCTCAAATATACCAATGCCTAATTTGGACTGAAAGGAAGGCAGCGTAACTAAAAACTATATTGCTTTTTTGGAGCTAGATTCGTATACATAAGTTATAATAAAATTGATGGAACTTTGTTAAATAATAAATATCCTGGTAGACACACTAGGCTAGTTTCAGGTGAACAAGGTTCTTGCAACATTATCTGAAATTGCAATGAGGGCGAAAAACCCTAAAGCCCTAAGATTACTGAATAAAGCATCCCAAATTGAGGTCCTTGGAAATTTTGCAATAGAGCCTACTCTACTGCATCGACATATCAAGTATCTGCAATGACAGGACTTTCACATGATCGGTTAGAAAGGTGTTGAAATTACATAAGTTTCACCCGTATAAAACACAAATTCTTCAAGAACTAGACGATGATGATCCAGGCCGACGAATTGAGTTTTGTGAACTTATGACTGAAAGAATTCGCGTTGAACCGAGAATGTTACAAAATATTTGGTTCACTGATTTTTCTTCAGTTTCGAAATATGACTATTTGCTGGGTGAAAACTACTTCGAATTTTCTTTGATTTATAATAAGAAATTTAACCTATACATTATTTGCATTTATAGATCACCTAGCTCTGATACTGAACTATTTTTTCAGAGCCTGCTAAATTTGTTAGATATTCTGCCCATTAAAAGCAGAAAAATTTTATGTGGTGATTTTAATATTGACTACGCTGCTGTTTGTGCGACCCAACTGTCTTTGGTAACTATTTTTGAATCATATGGTCTCACAATGCACGTTAATTCTCCAACAAGAATCTCAAAAACATCATCCTCGACAATTGATTATGTGGTTTCTGATTTTCCACCCGCTGACGTCCATTCTACAGTTATTAGTGGGGTGCTTTCTGATCATGAAGCGGTATATACCAAGTTTAGCAGTTTAAAAACACCCACTCAAAAACCCGACGATTAGGTAGGATTTTTTCCACTCAAAACTTTCGTAAATTCTATAATTTCATGCTTGACTTCTGACTGGAGTTTTTCTTCTGGGGACATTGACTGTAATGTTAGTGATTTTGTAAATAGACTTGTATCTATTTTTAATAAAGCATTTCCTCTATTAAACATCAGGCCAAAACATTACAAACCTTGGATTACCAAAGGCATTCGCATATCTGCGAAGAATATGCGTTCTCTGCTATATATTAAAAAATTTAATGACAGTATCCCCATCTCTGATTATATCAATAAGTATAGAAAATGCTATCTAAAACTACTCAAAGTAGCCAAAAAATCCTACTTTCATAATCGCCTAACAAGCTCCAAAAATATTTCAAAGAAACTTGGTCAATAATAAACGATTTTCGAAATAAAACCAGTACAGCGAATCAAACCTTTTCTTTTCCTAACCCCGAAAATCTAAATGATTACTTTGTTAATGTGAGTAAAAATATAACCTCAACTATTTCGCCACAACAAGATCCAGTTTCCTATCTCCCTAATTCAAAAAACATTGCTGATACCTTCTTTTTAAGACCAGTTGATAAGACTGAACTCATTCGAACAATTCGTAGTATAAAAAGCACATCGTCCTGTAGTACAGATGGATTATCTATTAAAATTTTCTCAAATCTTCCGCATAATGTTTTGGAGGTCATGGTCTCGCTAGTAAATGATTCCCTTGAAAAAGGTACATTCCCTAACTGCCTAAAGACTGCCATCGTTATTCCTCTTCATAAAGGTGCAGAAAAATCTGATGCCTGCAACTATAGACCTATTGCCTTGTTACCAGCACTATCAAAAATTATTGAAAGGCTTATAAAAGTTCGACTTATGCCCTTTCTCCTTAAACATAATATTTTATCGCAAAATCAGTTCGGCTTTTTGTCTAATAAATGTACTAGTGATGCCATGTTTTCTGTGTTACATGAGGTATATCTATCACTAAATAGTAACCTCTCCTCCGCCACCGTTTTCTGCGACTATTCCAAAGCCTTTGACTGCGTAAATCACGACATTCTATTAAAAAAATTAACTTTCTATGGAATTCGGGGTGTGTCTTTGAATTGGTTCAAAACTTACTTGGTAGATAGGAAACAATTGGTTAGAATAAAAGACACCGACTCTAGTTGTAAAGATATTGAGTGTGGAGTACCGCAAGGTTCAGTATTAAGTCCCATTCTTTTTTTACTTTTCATTAATGACATCACTTACTTGAAAATTAAAGAGAAAATGTTTCTATTTGCTGATGATACCAGTATTACTTGGAGCAACTCTAATATTTCAACGCTTCATTCAATTATAACCTCTGATTTGCTTATAATCAAGGCTTGGTCAGACTCCAACTTACTTAGCTTTAACGTGGATAAGACAGTAGCATTATCTTATAAAGGAGTCCTACAACCCTTGCTTTTGAATGAGAGTCAAATCAGTATCGTTAATTCCGTGAAATTTCTAGGTATTCTTATCGACAGTGATCTTAAATGATCCTTGCATACTGACTCCTTAAGGAAGAAACTAGCCTCAGCTTGCTTTGCAATAAGATCTGTTTCGAAGGAACTAAATTTATCTTCTCTCAAAATGACATATTTCTCATTGTTCGAGTCCCATCTTCGATATGGGCTTCCATTTTGGGGTTCTAGTACAGCGGCCTAATTTGATACTATTTTTAAGTTACAAAACAGAGCAATTCGTTATCTATTTGGTATCAAACAAACAACTCATTGCAAGACCTACTTCAAAAATCACGGAATTTTGACGCTTCCCTCCCACGGAACCAAAGGGACGATCAAGGCAACCTAGCTCTAGACGAAGATTTGCTGCACTTCCAACAAAATGGGTCATCTACTCACTATGCAGCTCCAGTTATGCACTGACTGGATATTAATTATCTGAACAAATTGATTGAAAGGAGAGCTCCTATTAAGTGGCCACCGAGGTCACCAGACTTTCCGCCACCTTAAGTCAGTTGTTTATAAAACTCAACCTGCGTCACTTGGGGAACTACGAGAAAGAATTACGCAAGCGTGTCGCGCTATTACTAGAACAACATTCGCCAAAGTTCGTGCAGAATTTGAAAATAGGCTATATTATTGTTTACAAAACAACGGAACCCACTTTGAACATTTACTTAATTGACATTTTTAACAAATATGACACTGACATATGTATTTACTACATTCTTATTTTAATTGTTTTTTGTATATTCAGTAATGTCTGTTTTTCTTTTTACTCTTTCCTAAATCCATTATAAAACCAACGTTTGTATATCATATTTAATTTATATACACAGATCATTTACTGTAATTAAAAAAAATATAGGTTTTATGTATACATATGCTGGAAACAGCTGGATTGGACGATAAAGATCTACGAATAATTACAAATCTATACTGGCATCAAGTGGCAAGAATAAAGGTTGAACAAGAACTGTCGGATGAAATAAATATAAAAAGAGGAGTGAGACAAGGCTGTATATTGTCGCCTTTACTTTTTAACTTATATTCGGAGGAAATATTTAAGGAAGCCTTAATGGAGACAACCGAAGGTATTATTGTGAATGGAGTAACCGTCAACAATATTAGATATGCCGACGATACCTTAGTCCTTGCCAATTGTGGAGAAGACCTTCAAAATCTAATGAACAAAATAAAACAGACTTGTGATCAGTATGGATTAAAACTCAACGTTAAGAAAACTAAATATATGATAGTTAGCAAACAAAATTATATATATGATGACGGTATAAAAGTCGGAGATGCCACACTGGACAGAGTAGAGAAACTCGTGTATCTCGGCAGTAATATCAATGAGAGCTGGGATCCAACCACAGAAATTAAAAGCCGAATAGAACAAGCCCGAGCTGCCTTTGTAAAAATGAGAAACGTACTTTGCAGTCATGATCTTAGCATTGACCTTAGAGTTCGTATGATATCTTGCTACATCTTTCCTGTCCTGCTGTATGGAGTAGAAGCGTGGACCCTAACTGAAGCTATGCTTAAACGCTTGACAGCCTTTGAGATGTGGGTATACAGACGACTACTGAAAATAAGCTGGGTCGACAGAGTTAGAAATGAGGAGGTCCTTAGACGGCTGAACCAAACAACACAACTGGTCAATATAATAAAGAAACGCAAGCTGGAATACTTCGGGCATATTATGAGACACCCTGAAAAATATGATCTTTTACATCTGATCATTCAGGGAAAGATCCAAGGTAATCGTGGTCCTGGTAGAAGAAGAACATCATGGCTGAAAAATCTAAGGCAATGGTATGGAAAATCAACTACATCGTTATTTAGAGCTGCTGTCAATAAAGTCACGATAGCGAATATGGTAGCCAACATGATATCCAACGATCGATAACGGTCATGGAACTAGAAGAAGATGTATACATATATATTTTTTTCATTTATATGGTAGAAAATATTAACCAGTACAAGAATCATTTTTCTTAGTGTGTCAACGGAAAAGACGTGCATTTAAAATCCTCGGAAACTCCGGAGATTGTGATTTTAGTATTTATTTGATTGGAAATCTCAATATCATAGTAATCGAGCTCTTCCTATTGATATCCAGGATCTGAATGTATCTGGAAATCTGGAGTGAGGAGGGAAGAAGGAATACTGTCAAAACATTCGCTCCATTTGCTAAACTAACTAAACTGCTTTGCCTGTTATTTATATTGCGGGGAAATTGCCAGTCACCCGACAATTCTGCAGCTCTCTGCCTGCCATATCTCATATTTAAATACTACACAGAGCGATAGAAAAGGAAAAAGAAACACGCTGCTTCTGCTTGTCTTTGCCATTTAATTTTCTCGAATAAAGAAACTCTACCTTTGCTTTATTTGAATGAATTAAGATTTTAGCGGATTCCTAAATAATTAAACTAAAGCCCCAATAATATGATTTTAGGTATTAATAAATTAATTAATTTGCTTTTTTTAATACAAAACAAATATAAATAAGATGTAAATTTATAATGCTATTTCATCTTCTAATAATTTTTTTTATTTCAACTTTAACGTGCTCGGCTACTATGGCCACGTACACATTTACTATAACATGAGTTTTCATTACACAAACATTAAGAGTTACATTAAGAATATGTTACAATAATACGGAATGATAATAATATGTTACACAATGTCTAAATTAAAATCTAATCATATTTTTTGATATAAGTGTTCATCTCTAAGGAATTGTAGCACAGCTACGAAGTCGTCTTATCACAATGAAATCTCGTCTTGAGAGGGCTGAATAGTCAAATGTAGGCTGACTGGTTATTGACGGTTGTATTTCGTGTAAGATCGAACGGTTAGAGTTCCAATGCTGCTGCCAAAGGAGTCTGGTTCTTCTTTTAGTATATGATTTTAGGTCTTTACAAATTTGAATTTTCATTGCCTTCTATACCAATATGAGATGGCAGCCAAATTATGGTAACTGTTACATTTTGGGACAAGATAGTTTGGTCTAGGAACTTTTGGAGGATTGGATGATCGGTAAATATATTTTTGATATAATGGATTGATGCTAAAGAGTCTGTGCATATGGCAACTTGCTTATTAGGTGGAGATATATGGTTAAACTTTTCAAGACATTTATATTGACAATTCAGACATACATTATGCATTTTAAAGTAGACGACTTTAAAATGATATTGCCAATATTGTTGAGTTGCGCTCCTTTTATTTATAAGATTACATGAAATCAACTTTAACTTGAGAATATCCGTCAGAAAAAAATCATAGCATGTAATTCGTCTTTAAAAAGACAAACACATGACATGATGACAGTAAAATTCTCCTGTTAGTGATTCCATAGTAAATTATGAGGGAAAAACCAGGAAAAAAACCTCATAATACTATCCCGACATAGTAAGTATTTGTTCGTGCATTTAGTTTACCTTCAATAAACACCAAAATTCTGATTTTATATGTTTCGTTATTTAAAAAACATAAAAGATGTATCCTCTATATGTTACTGACTTACTAATACTGGTATTTTCTTATTAATAACTTCCTCTTTCAATATTGGTAACCAGATCCTACTACATTCTGCCGAGGAATTTGCAACACAATTGGCCTCATTTAGCATAATTAGAGCCGCTTCTTTGATTTTTCTTTTTTTACCATCCGTTTCTTTTAGGACTACATTCGAATTATTCCATTGAACCTTATGTTCATTATCCCATGCGTGTTTACATATTTGAGATCTATCAAATTCTCTATTTTTAATATAAGATTGATGTTCACATATTCTAACATTTAATGGCCTTGATGTTTCACCTAAATAAAACTGATCGCATTCACAAGATATTTTATAAATGCAATTCTTTCTCCTTTCTTGTTCATTGTTAGGTTTGGTTTTGGACAAAATAGATCTCAACGTCTTTGTTGTTTTGAATGTTGTTGAAATGTTGAATTTATTTCCTATGCTTTTAAGTTTTTCTGATAATCCTTTTACGTACGGTATTATTATTTTCCTCGTATTATTCCTTATGTATGCTGTAGGATCTCGTTCTAAGTTGTTCTGTTCTATTCGATCGATTGTTGAAAATTCCTTATTTATAAACGATAAAGGATAATCATTTTTTAATAAAACAGATGTTAACAAATGTTTCTCCTTCAAGAACGAATTTTCGTTAGAACAAGTAATTTTGGCTCTATCGTATAAGGATTTAATTATTCCCTTTTTTACAAAAAGTGGAAATTGAAACGTCAATAAACGTATTTTTATCTTTAACTGTGGCTTATTCCCAGTTAAATAGTAATTAATTTAAAATACCACAACAAAATAGCTTCAGAACAATATTAAGAATTATTCATGTGATAGTAGTAGAAAAAGGTAAAAATATTATTTGTTTATTAAGCAATGATCGCACATGCAACGATAAACATATTTTTATATGAGCGCAAATGCAACGATAATAGGCGTGATCTCAAATGCTACGACCGCATCTGCAACGACACCAAATTTTAGAATTTATAAAGTAAAAACTATGTGTAATCTTCTTTGAAACTAAATATACAAGAACATGACGTTTTTAAAATAAAAAGTTTTAGACATGTTCTTTAATATAAAGCTGATACAAAGCACATTTATTATGTCAAAGGATATATCAATTTACAGATGAACTGATCACCTTCCGACTGAACGACTACGTTTTTGATGATATAACAACGATAACTCACAATCGAAATACATTCGTACATATCACAAATACATATCTAATACACGTCCGTGTTATAACGTATTTCCAGGTAAAATATCGAGTTCAAGGGAACTAAAACATTAAATTGGAATTATTTCTGGTTGAGGTGTTCGAGCTGAAAGCATCGCGTGGAAGCGCAGGATCAAAGGATATCTGACGTATACAAAGTAGACAACGAGGCTTATTAATGTTTAAACTGACTTAAATATGTCTTTGACGTTCAAGTAAGCGATATAATTGGAATTATTGTTTATTACATGATATCTTCTGTTCTTTATTAAGAGTTATGTTGTTAGAAAGAGCCAGATAATTGGGAATTGTAGTATAATAAATAACGAGATAGCGAATTTATATTTAGGGTGTTGTGGGAATTTAATTACCAGTTAGTATATTTCTTTTCATGTTCTATACATCTACCTTCTGATAATATTTCACTTATTTCTGATAATTCTATCTGTTTTCGAAATGTCTCATTTTATTTGATACTATACAATTATTTTTCAATTTAACCATTGTCTTTGCCATAGCTTTTTAACAATGTATGTTAATTTAATCCTGTAATTAATAATTATGTAAGCTACTCAATCATATCTCCGGGAGGAGCAGTTACAAGTATAACAAAAAGATTAAAATGCAAAGAAGACATCAGAATTGACACATGGAACGTAAAAACCATGGCACAGGACGGTAAATTCCATAATGCAATACGAGAAATGGCACACATGAAATTAAATATCCTGGGAATAAGTTAAATGCGTTGGCCAGGTTCAAGAACCGCAAATATCGGGAAACACCGCGTTTACAATGTGAAACAGATAGCGGCAAACATGAATTGGGTGTCGGCATTATATTGACAAAAGAAGTGGCAAAATCTGTTGACAACTTCATGCCAATCTCAGCAAGAGTGATGTTCATACAACATGAGGTCTTTCTATGCCATGCTCTCAGGTTAGCAAGCCAGGATATTCTTCTTCGTCCTGGGGCTCTTTTTCCTTCAATTTTACCCTGAAAAATGCATTGGAGTAGCTAGTATCTGCCTTGATTTCTCATTATATGTCCCAAGTACTCCAGCTTACGGCTCTTCACAATGTTGACCAAATCCGCGGTTGTGTTCATTCTCCGCAGTACTTCTTCATTGGTGACTTTGTCTGTCCATGTTATCTTCAGGATTCTTCTGTATAACCATAATTCAAACGTCTGGAGCATATTCCACCTAGTCAATTACTGGTAGATCAACAACAAATACTCCAAGTGTCCCGTTACTGAATCATGGACACTATAGTGTATTTTTATGTATGAGAGAGTAATAAAACAATAAATTATGTATGCAAATCCCTAAACCGTTGATACGGGTGACTCAATGCAAAACAGATATTTGTCAACAAGTTTACAGAAGTATATAGGAAAACAATTTTAAATTGAGTATGACCACCAGGTATAAAGGTTGGAGCAGAATAGAATACAATAGTTGTGAGGGTTACTAATCCCTAAATAAGGTTGTCAGTGTCGGAGTGATGGAGGTTAACAGGTACTAATGAATTTGCAAGAAATGTAAGATGTTTATTTTATTGGTTATATATAACCAATAAAAGTTTAATAAGTACCTACCTATTTGCAAAATAAAGTTTAATTCTTTAGATAAAATAAAACGTTTTATTTTATCTGAAATGAGTGCATTCCACGAAGTAAGGGTTTCAACAATCAAACATTTAATTCTTTAATTCCAGGAATCTACGACAGTAATTGACTAGATAATTACCTTCTAAACTTATTCCACAGAAAATGTGATAGTGGGTTTTTCCATTTTGTAGGAAGGTCCAAGTGGCGTATTCAAAATTCTTAACAGTTCACTAAAAGTAGGTACTTCAGTTGCAAGGTGCAGTTTATTGTGTATACTAGTGTTATGGAAAATTTGGAAGTGCCGTGTAAACGCCGAAAAATTGGTCCTTTAACAGTTAATGAAAAAACATTAATATTTAATTGTTTTAAATCATTTACAGACAAACGTTTATGTGAAAGTGTTGATGAGACCGTTGAGTTAGTTAGCAGTACACTTGGTGTTGAGAAATCTACGATTTACAGAGTTATTAAAGAAGAGAAATGTGGTAGTTTTCAAATGCCACGTAATGCTCCAGGGAAACCAAAATTTCAAATAGAATATCATTTTAAAGAAGGACTTTGACGGAAAGTGTATGAATTCTTCTTTAGACAAGAATTTCAAACATTGGATAAAGTTCTTGTCTCAGTTCGAGATGATAAGGATTACCCAGAAATGAGTCGAAGTACGTTATGGAAACTTTTAAAAGAAATAGGCTTCCGCTGGAAAAAGAATCCCAGAAAGTCTATTTTATTAGAAAGAAGCGATATTGTCATATGGAGAAGACAGTTTCTAAGAACCATAAAGGAAATGAGAAACCAAAAAAGAAAAATATTTTATCTTGATGAAACATGGATCAACGAGGGTCATACACCAAATAAATTTTGGCAGGATGAAACTGTTACAAGTCAAAGGCACGCTTTTGTAAATAACTTATCTACTGGTTTAAACCCATCATCAGGAAAGGGACGCAGGCTGATAATAGTACACATTGGCAGTTCAGACGGTTTTGTTGAAGGTGGTTTATTAACTTTTGAATCAACTCGTACCGGTGACTACCATGAAGACATGAACGCTGATGTCTTTCAAAAATGGTTCGAACAAATGATAGATCTTCTTCCTAAAAACTGTGTAATAGTAATGGATAATGCAAGTTATCACTCCAGACTTATAGAAGGACTGCCCACAACCAAGTGGTTAAAAAAAGACTTGCAGAATTGGCTGAGTTCAAAAAATATTACGTACCATCCCGGATCTATAAGAAAGGAACTTTATTCGATGTGTGCCCTTCATAAAGAAAAATTTAAAAAATACGAAATTGATGAAATTGCCAAAAATCGTGGAATGACAGAACTTAGATTCCCACCATATCATTGTAAATTAAACCCGATTGAACTGGTATGGGCACAGATAAAGAGTGAAGTTTCAAGAAAAAATACCACTTTTAAAATTCATGATGTTAAACAGTTGTTTTTGGAGGCCGTAAATAATGTAAAACCTGAAAACTGGGAAAAGGCAGTAAATCACACTATTAAAGAAGAGGAAAAAATGTGGAAGCTGGACAATATTACTGATAAAATGATCGAGCTAGTTATTATAAATCTTGGTTCTGAAAGTTCATCTTCTGAATCTGATTTGGATTTGTAACAAGTAGCTGTAAGTTTTATATTAATATTTTTATTCATCTATTTAACATACCTTAGACGGTTTTAAAAACTCTTTTTCTCTTTTGTAATTTTTAAAAATTAAAAAAAATGTGAATTTTTTAAAACCCTTTTTAATGTAGGCCAGTCAGTTCTAATATAGTGTGTGATAAAAGAGGTCACTTTTGTTTACATACACATAACACTTTATAACACTGAAATAATTCATTTATTTTTTACAATTATTCAAAGTAATTTTTCAATTAATCTTGAGCACGCCCATGGAGTGGTCGAAGGTACCAGTTAAAATTATGCTAATTACTCTCTCGTTCATAAAAATAAACTATAACCGAGGCATCCATGGGAAAACTCGAGGCGTTTGAAATGTGGTGTTATGGACGGATACTGAGAATCTCCTGGGGGGACCGAATAACAAACATTGAGGTTCTACGTCGGATGGATAAAACATGTGAAATTAATCCACCATTGAAAAATAGGACCAGGAAGAAGAAGAATATCTTGACTCCAGAACTTACGAAAATGGCTTTCCTTGACCACTTTAGCACTATTTCGAGCTGCGGTCAATAAAGTTAGAATTGCCACGCTAGTATCCAACATCCATAACGGATAGGCACCACAAGAAGAAGAAGGATATTATATGTTGCATGTTGGATATCGCCTTGGTGTACGAGCCGCCTCAGAAGAAAATATCAAAAGTAGAGCCGTGATACATTTTTCGTTTTTTTAATACATTGTTAGTTAAATAATGACTAAATTAGTTCTACAAAACATTTTATTAAAATCGAAATAATAAAAGACAAAAGATGTTTGATGCCCAATTAATAAGTCTGAAAGTTAGAAGTTAAAACTAATAAATTTGTACATTTTAGAAAACTTTCCGATTTTCTGTTATTAAATTTCTAAGTGAAATATTCACTAGAAGTGCTTAATTGGTCTGTTATTAAGATCTCGGCGCAATGTAATATCTTTATGAAAATGAAAAAGGAAGAAGGCGGGTGGAGAAATAATAAGTTTTGCCTCGGCATCGGCGAGGCAAAATCTAAATTTGCAATTAACTAACCGTTCGGAAAACAATCAAAGTTAAGGGAAAGTTAATGAGGCAAAAGTTGAAGCTGCTCGGTATTGGTTCTTTAGCCAGGACCGTATTTGAACAGAACATTTTTTTGGCGATTCATGAGAAGATTTTGTTAATTTAGCAATATGAATTCCAAGAAAGCCTCTAATCATATCCATGGACTAAAATCGTAAAACATATTGGGATAAGTACACAAACAAACATTTTTATTCTATCGGTTCTTTATTCCTATCAAAAAAATTCAATAGAATGGTTTAGTTGAGGTTCCGAGCATTTCGTGACCAAAAGATCTCCGTTATCTGAAGCTGATTATTTTGGCTGACTATTATTGTTTCCTACACCGACTCTAGAATTTTTGTATCTATGTATGTCCTAAATATACCAGGGTGTTTGGTTGCTCATATAGTTTTTGTCTTTTGCGGTTCAATTCAGGAATTTTCTTATGCTCGATCAGCATTGCTGTTACTGTTCTCAGTTTGATCCTGCCCATATGAAGCAGGTGCCGTTCCTCTGTTCTTTTTTTACATGATCCATCAATGAAGATTTTTCCTATGTGCTGGTTTTGGGATCCTCTTCTAATATCGCTCATGACTTTCTCGGACCCAGTTCTCTACAGCCGTACTTATTACAGCTTTTAGTACTCCCAGATTCAAAGCCAGTCCATTTGATTCGTTCGATCCTATTTCAGCAGGCTAATCTGCTTTTGGGTTCTCTTCGATGCCCTTATGCCCTGGTGCATAAGGGCATCGTACACAAGCTCAACATTGTTCCGGTCTCCAAGTTCATGCACTTCTTTGTTACAATCCCACACTAGCCTGGACGTCATTTCCTGACACGCTAGTACCTTCAGTGCCACTTAACTGTTAGTCAATATACCAATAAAGATTTGCCGTTTTCCAAAGATTCTTACATTACTTCCCTTTGCACATTGCAGGATCGCATAAAGCTCCGCTTGAAAAACGTTGCAGGTCCTACCCAAGCGAAAGCTTTTGCTAATTCTTGGATTATTGGAGTATACTTCTGCTCCCACACCACTAGTTTTGGATCTGTCTGTATGCCAAATCCTACTCTGTTGGTTGGCATACTCCTCGTTTTTCTATACATTCCTGTCTGGAATAGATATCTTGTATGAATTCTTAAAATTGTATATTTTTCTCATATGATCTGCTTTTCGTTATTATCAACTACAGGCAAGCAGGCCTAGTAAAGCTTCCATAGCTGTTGTTTGAACCAGTTTGAATCAGCATGGCATCAGTTATCCCCATCTACTTAAGTGTTTACCCCTTGCTGATTAGTCCACAACATCGTCTTTGCATACGTAATTAAGGGTTTAATTACGGGGTTAATAAAAAAATTAGTATAGCCAGTATACAAGTGAAGTAAGTAAAAAGTAATTTTTATAATAATAACACAAAATACACCACCCAACAAGAAGCGAAAGCTTTCGTAGGGGAGAATGACAGTTGCACTACTTAGTACACTAAGAAAAGTAATGAAGTCTTTCAAATAAAATATTAAAGTTATAGTTACACTGAGAAACAAAGTAATTATAAAAACTAATGTTTTTTAAGTAGATTTGTTTAGTATGAATTGTATTTTTTTTTTGTAAAATTTAATATAACCCATATATCAATTCTGTACTAATAAGTAAAAGGTCTTAAGTCAAAAATATTGATTTGTTTTTTTTTTTAACAAACAAATTGACGTACTAAGTATTTTTGTAATTTAAAAAACCGATAAAAAGCTATTGATTTTGAAAGTTAATTTCAAAATATAGATGAAAATTAGTCGATTTCTATTACTTTTTATCGATTTTTTTAAGGTATTAAAATATGTATATTCAAAAATATGTATAACAGTATTATTCTTTTTTACTATTAAATAGTACACACCAAACAACCCTCTCCAATACGTAAACAAACTTCAGTTTTTATAAGTTGACTATATAAACTATTTACAACATGGCGGATTCTCACAGAAATTTGGATTTCTGGAAGAAGAGAAACACCAACCAAGCCAATGACAGAGATAACTTTTAATTACTATTTTAATGAGAATAAGTCGTAATTGAAGGTTAAAATAAGTTCATTGACATTTGAATTTTTGATCTTTGATCTTGCACTGATAACTTGTTACCACTAATAACAATTAGTAATACTAATACTGCAACAATTAATAGAAAAAAGCGGTTGGTATTGAAGTACATCTAGCCTTCATCGAGCTAGAAAAGGAGTATGATACTGTTCCAAGACTTAAATTGTGGCAAGCTACTCGACATTAGTCCATACCTTTTAGGAATAATCACAGAAGTATACAGGGATAACACTACTTACTTCAAAATAGGAAATAGACTATCAGAGCCAATAAAAGTAACTAAAGGATTGAAACTAGGATGCAGTATGTCACCCTTACTGTTTAATTTATATATTGAGGCAGTCCTCCAAAATTGGAAAAACCACTGCGAGGGAATTGGAATCCCCATAGGAAATGACATACTGTTCTCCCTGAACTTTACAGATGACCAAATTGTCCTAGCTCAAGATTCTTATGATGCAAGTGCATAAAGGGTCTACAGATCTATACAGAGAATATTTAAAATGGGAGTTACAAGTCAGCATGAAGAAAACAGAATATTTAGTTATTAATTCAGATGCAAGCTTTGAAGTGTTGATAGACGAAGACGTGGAAATTAAACAAGTGGAAAAATTTAAATATTTAGGTGCACTCATTGCTAAAAACGGCTTGGGAGAAACTAAAATTAAACACCGAATTATTCAGGGACGTAAAATTGTAGGATGTCTGAACTCCTTATGTACAATTAATGCAGACTTGAAGAGAAGATTGTTTGTAGTTGAAATGGATTATTTGAGAAGAAGTGATTATCAAGGCAGGAAAGGAAGACCAACGAATCTATAAGAAATAACATGAATGCTATAAAAACGGTCATTGACAGAATAGAAAGAAGAGGTTCAAAATGGTGTGGACCCAAAAACTTTAAAAATGGAAGAAGAAAAAGAGGTCGACCTCGACGCTCATGGAATGAAGGAATTAGAAGAGCGATGGAATCGAGACTTTTGGAGGAGGAGCATACCTTGGACAGGGAGGATTGGTGGAGGAGAACGAAAATACAGCGATAGCCGTCTCCAAAATGTATTGTATTTACAAGTTGGATTAATGTCAAATGTCAATAAACTTATTTTAACCTTCGATTGTCGCTTATTCCCATTCAAATAGTAATTACTTTAAAATGCCACAACAAAATAGCTTCAGAACAATAGATAAGATCTAGATAAGAGAAGAGAGTATTCCAAAAATGTCGTCAGTCTTACAGTGGCCACTTCACTTTCGGAGTGCGGTACGTGCGACTGTAATGTGAGCGTAGCAAGTGAGTGGGGAGTTGGAATAAAGGGCTAAGTAGCATAGAAAAGATAATAATTATTCGAGATAATTATTATATATTCCAAATTTAATAAGGGAAAATTATTACAGTAAAATTTGCATTTTAAATCACACAAAGAAATTGACCTAGTTATTGCATTGTTTGATAATTGTTTAAACGTAGAAAAAGCACGTCAAACAGAAACTGTTATTGTAATGCAATATAGGACCTACAATTCAGCGAAAACGCAACCTTGGACTACAACCGGTCAACGAGAACACCAGTTGATAAAAACCAAACTAAGGACGCCAGTCAGTCAGTATTGGTAATACGACGGAAGCGGTCCGTAGTAGCGGGGCAGCTGTGCCTGCCCCAGGCAGTAATTGTCTCCGGGAGCGTCCAGTACGCGAGGCAGTCGGTAATTCTCCGGGGAGCGCTTATCATCCCGGCATAGTATCTCGTGTAGTCCGATTATTGTGGCAGCTCGTAAGTTCGTAACACAGAAGGAGACCCTCAACTGACCGAGTTCCAGAGGACCGAAATGTGTCGTGGTTGAAAGCCTAAATACACATAAGGTAACAGATTTCTATATACTAACCTGAGTAATTATATTAGTACAACCGTCAACTCTTCACTATCTTGCTTCTCGTCTCCCGACGCGCAGAATAACGTGTTAACGATTGTATTTGTAACTTCAGGGTAAATTCAATATATTGTAGACTCTAAATTGGTTTTTTTTAATGTTCCTTTCGTCCGACTCATTAGAGACTAGGAGAATACGAGATTCTGCTTATGCATATCTCCGGCTTCAAAAGTAAGCCCATAACCTCTGCTCTTACAGGACCTGAGACCTAGGAGTCCTTATCCCTATCCCGAAAATCCCTTATCTTCTCGTAAATCCACGAAGACGAGCCAGCCCTACAGACCAGTGTGACCAGTATTCATTGCAGCCGCTCGCAGGGTTAGCATCCCTTGAGGATCTATAAAGTATTACATCTGGTGACAGCCAGAAAGTGTGTGTATTACATTTGGTGACAGCGTTTCCTTACCTTCACATAAATACTCCCATTTCTATTACTTTACACGACCGTCAACTGCGCACAATTAAGAGTGGGTGGTTTTAGTTGGTATGTAAGATAATAGATACCTGAATCTTTGGCACTGCTATCTTTAGTACTTTAAATTAAACTAAAACCCTTTATGCCCTTTAGGGACTCAAAATGGAGGTAGCATAAAAAAATTTCAAAACACCCCCTCAGACTAATTCTAGGTGTGCCACTGAAGAGTAGGTACGAAAGAGCTGGAGCGATTACCTAAGTACGAAGGTATAGGCATAAGAAGATATAATAAGCAATTTATCTAAAGACAAGAAAAAAAAAAGAAAAAGACCAAGAAGGAAAATAGTTCAAAATAGAAATATTATTTTTTTGACGATGGTTTCTTTGATAATAATTATTCTGTGCTGTGCACAATTGCTTTTCTGTTTATTGATGTCAAAAGTATATTAAGATATTATGGTGATTGTGACAATTTTAGACTAAGACCATGCAAATCGTCGATAAAAGTTACCATAAAAAATAAAGTGTTTCAACAATTTTATGAAAAATTCAAGGGGTGTCTGTTTTTCGTGCCGGTGAATATATTTAGCCAATATTTTACTCCAGGACACCAAGTATGTTATCAAGTCATACGGAAAACCAAATTGTTACTTAACAATTTATTACGTTAGAGACAGAATAAGATAATAATTTTTACTAAGTTGCAGCAAAATTAAACTTTTTACTTATTTGATATTTTTGACGGTATAAAAATAAGTAGAACCGGCTCTGTATTTTTAGAACCAGGAAGTATGCAAATTACAAAATACTTCGTTAATATTCAGCAAGGCTAATTTCTTATACAAAAAGAAAGCAGGAAAGGTTGTTTGACGTATATCGACAAATTACCGCATTAAACCCTAAAGATTTTCTAACTTTGTCCCCTCCTCTTTGTAAGTTTAAGGATTCAGCCGATGATATTTTTAAATATTGAGGAAAATTGGTTACTAGAAACTAATGATACCTATATTATCACAAAATTTATATCACTTTAGTTGACAGCAAACCAGATATTATCTAAACTAATGTATAATGCAATACAAAAACTTCAGAAAATCACAAGAATACAAATCAGTAAATAGAAGTCTATCTAAGTGAATTAACACTTAAAGACAAAACCAATGAGTATGAGCTAGCTGAATCAAAAGTAATAAACAAAACATGAAAAACATGAGATTTTTGCAGAACATCTGAGAAGCACATTTCAGCTGAATGAAAGAGACGATCTTTCTGGCTGACGAGAAATTTGCCAACCTCAATTAAGAAGGCATTTAAGGGATCGCTTGTGGACAAGCCTACTGTCAGCTCCCTTACTTGCTGCTGGTTGTCACTACCAATGACGTATAATATATAGACTCGGTGAACGCTTTAAAAAGTGTCCAAAACATGAATATCTTTGTTATTGTTTATTGTTTTGATACGAAGATGCACGAAGTTCATGATTTCTTACGAAGCATCACGAAGTTGATCTTGTGTTTGAAAACATCATGGACGTATGAAAACATTTTCTCCATTTTGTGTGACAAGCAAATTTTATTTTAAATTGTTGAGAGTTATTTACTTACTATTTTAGTAAAATGCCATACTATTTTATCAAAATAATTATTTCTCTTATAGACGGGAACAAAAAGAAATCATAAATATTTAATTTTAATTAAAAAAATAATTATTGTCATTAAAATATAAATGAACACGCCGCTGTTCTAATAAACATACCTTCAACCTTGAGCCGAGATCTTTCGGACACTTGATTCTATAGCGAGAATAGGGACTGCGTAGTCTATATATTATACGTCATTGGTCACTACTAGTCGCCATTTTTATAATTTAATAGTAACAGAATTGAGTTTATTAAAAAAGACACTTTATGATGTTAGACAAAGTAGGCAGACTATATAAAATACAAAAATGTTTTATCTTCCACAAAACACTCAAATTACTGATTTTACAAGCGACACTTTTATTCAATCTATAATTTTTTATGTTTGCCACAAAAAATGGAAATTTAATATTACGACAATGTTGAAAATGAGACTGCTGAACATTTGAAGCATAAAAAAATGAATTTAGGGATATTATGCATTGAATCAAATAAGCAATTCGTTTTTCCTAGAAATTCAAATGAAATGAAAATACTACAATATAAAAAATTACAGATACAAAATACAACAGTGGCGGAGGGTAGGATTGAAAACTTTTTTTTGTTTGAACAGAATCATAAATTATTAACTATCTTCAAAATATATTTTCTTTACTTCCCTTATTATTTTTAGATTATCTGGAGACCATTTTATTTGCTCTGATTTTAAAATATTTTGATTTATTTTCGTTTATATATAGTCCAAACTTGTTGTGCTAGCATTGAAATTTGACCCTTATTCCATTTAAATAATTATAAATAAAGCTAAAAAACAAATTTGCAAGAAAATATTTTTGCATTATAAATAAGCACTATAAATATTTTATTTTGTAGAAAAAGTTAAAATCTTAACTGTCTTTTCCTTCCATTTAATTTTTTATAGAGATATTTAATTTGTTTATTAAATGTTACTTACAGAGAGCAAAAGCATACCTAAATGTACCATCTGTGAAAAACTTAAAAAAGGAACACGCTACCACCTTGAATCAACTTGTTGGTTTAAAACAAAGGATAATCAAACTAATAAGGATGATCAAATTAAACCTATCAATAATTCAGAGTTAGATTAGAATGTGAACTACAAAATGCTAATCCAAAAAACTATTAATACTGCCAATAACAAAAATAAAATTATTAGTGTTGAATAAAAATATTGAGCTTTTTGGGGTATATAACTCAGTTTCAAACGTTTCATTAATAAATTCAAAGTGTTTAAAAATAAATAACAATAATTCAATTGATCCTAACAATACTAATTTAAAAACTATTAATGGTATTAAAAAACAAATGGTATGGTATAATTACATGTAAAAATTTTTGATATAAGTAGAAAAAGAATCAGTAGTCTGTGATTTAAAAAGATAATTTTGATTATGATTTTTTCATTTGTTTAGACTATATAAAAAAATTATATTTGTGTCAAAACGAAAACTTGCAAATAAATCAAAAAGTGCCTATTCAAAAGGATGTTACTACAGAAATTAAAACAATTTTTTCAAAAAATTGTGACAATTATAAGAAAGTAAGAGATAATAATCAATAAAAAAAATTTGATTTAAGAAAACAAAATGAAATTAATAGGTTCAAATAAAATGAGAAATTAATATTTAATAAATTTCAATGAACACTTTGAAGAGACAAATTTTAAAATTCATGTAACCATTTAGATTGTGATTAACAATCAACAATAAATGAATTAATATGTGAAAACAAATCTGTCTTTGCGAAAGACAAATATGATAAAGCAGATATATAGAAATATTGCAGCAAAAGGCCATATCGAACCACAGTTGATGATAAAAAGAAGATTGAGAAACAAATTGCATTGCTACTAGACAAGAATTTAATAGAAGAATCTTACAGTCCGTTTGCAGCCCCAGTTAGATTAGCTTATAAAAGAGATGAAACTACAAAGTCAAGATTGTGCATTGATTTCAGAGACTTGAATAAAATTGTAGTGCCCCAATCACAACCGTTTCCACTTATAAAGGATTTAATGACAAAGACAAGAAATTGCAAATTTTTCTCAACACTAGAAATAAACAGTGCTTTTTGGCCAATCCCTTTGCGCATTACAGAGAGGCATACAACTGAATTTGTTACACAAGAACAACACTTTCAATGGACTTGTTTATCATTTGGGTTAAAAACATCTCCAGCAATATTCCAAAGAATAACGTGTAACATAATAAGAAATCACAAACTTGCAGATTTCACAGTGAGCTACATCTATGACATACTCATCTTTTCAAAACCATTCCAGGAACATATCAGCCATCCACCACAACTGTTTAAAGCAATCAAAAGTGAAGGATTCAAATTAAAATTTGTAAAATGCTTATTTGCAGTTTAATCAGTAAAATACTTGGATCATGTAATAAAAAATAATTGTGTAAAGCCACTGAAGGACAACTTGAATTGAATTGAAGGGCAAAAAATGCCAAAAAACATTTGAAGATTTAAAAAATGTATTGTTAACTCAACCTGCACTAACTATCTTCGATCCAACTTTATCGATACACATTATATTGATGCTAGTTTACTAGGAATAGCAGGGGTGCTAAAACAACCACAGGAAAACAATGAAAAAAAAACTAGTGGCCTATTTCTCAAAGAAACTAAATGTAGTACAGAAGAGGAAAAAAGCTATATACCTTAATATATAGGTATAATAGGTAAGAAACTTACTGTTATTTAGTCTAGAACAGATGAAGAACTAGGTGATTTAACATATTATTTATCGCAATAAGATTTTGTGGTGAAATATTGCCCTGAAAAATATAACTGTCTTAGAACCCAATGAAAATATAAAGGAGCAGTTGAAAGTTATAAATTTGATAACTCTTGAAGATATATTGAAAGACCAAGAAAAAAATAAAGATATAAAACATAATAATAAACTAGTAACTAAAAATAATGTTTATTACAAAAAAGTAAGAGGAAACGAAAAAATTATTCTAACCGAAGATTATGGCATACAATTTTTAAATGATGTACATAGAAACTTGTGTCATCTAGAAATAAAACAAATGCATATATGATGAGAGGATCACACTATACGGCTAAAAATTTAACCAAAAATATAAAGGAAAATGTCAAAGCTGTGCAGTATGTACTAGAAACAAATCGAGAGGACTAAGAAAATTTGGATTATTGTCACATTTAGGCCCAGCCACAAAACCTTTCGAAATTATTTCCACAGACACAATCCGAGGTTTTGGAGGTTCTCGATCTACCAAAAAATATTTACATCTTCTGGTGGATCACTTTACACAATATGCGTATATCCTAACATCGAAAACTCAAACTGCAAATGATTTTATTAAACTTGTGAAAATCATATCTGAGAAAGATCAGATTGGTATAATTCTAACAGACCAATACCCAGGAATAAATTTAAAAAATTTTAAAAACTTTTTAGATGAAAAATTTATACCAATAATCTTCCCTCCGCAAATTCACCATTATCTAACAACTTAAATTAAAGATTAAATTAGACCCTAATTAATAAAATCAGATGTAAAATTAACGAAAAAAAAAACAAAAAGCTGCTTGGACAACAATAGCACAAGAATGTGTGCGCAAATATAATGAAACAAAACATACTGTCACTGGTTTCGCACCATCATACTTAAAGTATGGCAAAAATGTTGCAATGTTGCCAAATGAACTAAAAAATTTAATTTCTGAGAAAGATTGGATTCGTAATAGAAATATTGCTCTAGATAGAACGACCAAATCTCATAATTATAATAAACAAATTTATGGCAAAAACCGTAAACATTTTGATTTCAAGATAGGTGATTTTGTATATGTGGAAAATGGAAACAAATTAAACAGAAACAAACTTGACGAGCTGAAAATAGGACCGTATGAAATTATGATTCAATTTACAGAATAAACCTAAACCGAAGAAAATCAGAGTCCAATCTGTTCCACATATCCAAGCTGACTCCAATCTCAACACCTGAAGATGAACAAGATGAAGAAGACGTAGATGATTACTAAACTTTTGAAGGCATGAATAGTTTCTCCTCTGGGAAGGGGATGCAATGAAATGATAATTTTATCATTCAAATATTGCCGCGCTTTACCAAGCACATTAGCTGGAATATTAGACACAACCACTTCTGTCATCTTTATATTTTAAGAACTTGTCAGATTTTATTTGTGGTTAGGAATGTTAAACATTGAGTGAGAGTTAGTCTTTAATTTCAGAAACTCAGTTGTGTTACTAATCACCTAATCACAGGAACCTTATATATATAAATATATAATATATATATATATATATATATATATATATATATATATATATATATATATAATATATATATATATATATCATCATCATCAGTGGTGCTACAGCTCTAGTTGAGCCTTGACCTTCCCCAGTCTATTTCGCCAGTCGTTTCTGTTCATCGCCAACCGTTGCCAATTTGCCGCGCCGATTTTCCTTGCGTCCTCGTCCACACCGTCCCTCCATCTCAGTCGTGGTCTGCCTCTACTCCTATTTCCCACTGGGAAATTTACCGTTGTACTGGTTATATCTCTACCATTTACTATTTTTTTTATACTTTTCGTACAATTGGAAATTATATCGCCTTCTCCAAATACCATTCTCACAGAATGCGCCCATTATTCTTCTTAGTATTTTCCTTTCGAAGACGAGCAGAAGATTTGCGTCTGTTTTGGAGATGGTCCATGTTTCTGACCCATATGTCAGTACTGGTAGGATGAGTGTTCGATATATTATTAGTTTGGTTTTCTGGCTTACATTTCTGTTTTTTAGCTGCTTAAATAACATTTGTTTGCTAGCAGTACCCTCCGTTTAACTTCTTCAGATGTGTCATTATCGTTTGTTATGAGAGAACCCAAATATGTAAACTTATTTACTACCTCAAAATTATATTGGTCTATACTGAAGTTTTGTTCGGCGTTTCTAGCTCTATCTCTGTTATTTGGAATAGATGCTAACATTTTGGCTTTTTCCTCGTTTATTTTAAGGCCCATATTTTGTGCGGCTGTCAAGAAGGTGGAAGTCATCTCTTTAAGTCCTCGTGTAGTACATGCGATCAAATCCAGATCATCAGCGTAAGCCATAATCTGCGTTGATTTATTAAAGATTGTTCCCCTATTGTGTAACTCGGCATCTCTTATAGTCTTTTCTAACGCTACATTAAAGAGAAGGCACGCCAGCGCGTCTCCCTGCCGTAACCCTGCATATGTTTCAAACGCTTGTGACATATCGCCTTGTATTTGCACTCTGCAGATCACTTTACTCATAGTTGTTTTTACAAGCCTTATTAATTTATGGGGAATGTTAAGTTCATTCATGGCTTCGTACAATTTACCTCTTAGGACGCTATCATACGCCGACTTAGTCCACAAAGAGATGGAACGTGTCAATATTAAATTCATTGGTTTTTTCTAAGATTTGACGTAGCACAAAAATCTGGTCAATTGTTGACCTACCTGGCCTAAAACCGCTTTGATACTCACCAAGGATTTCTTCCACGTACGTACTTAAACGGCTGTACAGGGTGTTGGAGTATATTTTGTACATTGTATTCAGAAGAGTTATACCCCTATAATTTTTACATTCCAACAAATCTCCCTTTTTGTGCAGTGGACATATGATTCCAGTGCACCATTCCTCTGGCATTTGTTCTTCTTCCCAGACTTTGACTATTATGTTGTGAATTTGGTGCATAATGCTGTTACCTTCATGTTTGATGAGCTCTGCGGGGATACAATCCACTCCTGGGGACTTGCTATTTTTGAGTCGTGTGATTGCGTCTTTCACTTCAAATATTGAAGGAGGTTCTACGTGAGTGTTATTTCTTGGTCTTTGGGGTGACGCATCATTTTCCTCTTCGGTACCAAGTAGTTCTTTGAAGTGCTCAACCCATCTGCTTTGTACTGCGTCAGCGGTACTGACTATATGTCCATTTTTGTCTCTACACATCGTCAGCCGTGGTTTAAATTCTTTTCTTGTCTTGTTTAGGATAATATAGAACTTTCTATAAGTTTCATTTTGCCCCTTTAATGATTGAAGCTCTTGCATAATCTGGTTTTCGAAGGTCCGCTTTTTCCTTCGATGTATGCGTTTTTCCTCCTTCCTAAGATCTTTGTACATTTGCTCCTTATCCCGTGTTCTTCTTTGTTGCATAAGTTTATATGCATAATTTTTTCTTTTAGTGATATCTTCACATTCATCGTCGAACCAACTGTTGCGTGGAGTGGATTCTTCTGGTCCTAGGACGTTGTTTGCCGCTTCCTTAATTGTTCTTCTACATATATCCATTGCTCGCTAGCTGTTAATGCTTATATATATATATATATATATATATATATATATATATATATATATATATATATATATACATCTAATATCTTGAATTACATTTTGATACATGATACATGGTACTTAACTTCAGTTTTCTAACACGAAATATTGTATTATCATTAATACATACGTAATAAGTGTAATTATATGTTATTGTCTTTTAATATGCAATAAATTCCCTTTGGAAAAAAACTCAGAGACGTCCTTATTTTAGAATCAGCATAAATCAGAGCATGGCAGAAAAGCATCCGGAGACATTTCCGAGATAGGTACGAAGCATAATCAAATAAGAATACGCCTCGTAGCGCTCGTACAAAGCAACTTCTCAGTTTTATACATTGAACTCAATCTCTGAAGAAACAAGTAAAGGTAGAAACGAGTAAAGGAGAGGTGCCTAGCAACGGCGGCATACGATTCGAAACATATTATGTATAACTCCGGGCCACGGATTGACTTCCACTTTGTATCAATTCAAATAAACTATATCAAATTCGTGTGTATAACTTGCTTTCCAATTTCCAAATGTGCATATTCCGTCCTTAAAAAAACATGTCTCCTGTTCATAAATATTTTTCAAATTCCCTTTAGTTTTTATTTTGAATTTTAATATTTTAATAATTTTAATTATTTGTGGTGAACAAAAATATATACTAATTCAGAGTATACATTGCAGAGTAATTAGATGATGTGGCTCAAAACCGTTCAGCTCTTTACTTTTCATATAGAAATATGATTTGGTTGGATACAATGTGTGAGTAATATTTTATCAAAATTTCAAAACATATTTTTAAATATAAATATATTATATATATATGGTGATGACGACACCATGGTGATGGCAGATAGTTTGGAGGGACTTCAGAGGCTAGTGGACAGAATAAACGAGTACAGTCAACAGTACGGACTAAACATTAATACCCACAAAACGAAACAAATGATTATCAGCAAGGAGAATATAAACGGGGCTCATCTATACATAATGGTACGCAGATATAACGAGTAAAACAGTATTGTTACCTGGAAACGATTATTAACGAACAGTGGAGCAATTTACAGGAAATAAAGTGCCACATGGGAAAGGCAAGAACGGTCTTTAAGAAAATGAGCGCCATCTTTAAAAGTCACAACATATCCCTTGATACAAAAATGAGACATTTGAGATGCTATGTTTTCTCTGTGTTGTTGTACGGGGCGGAGGCATGGACGCTTACAGACACCACTATTAAAAAACTTGAAGCATTTGAGATGTGGCTTTATAGAAGAATGCTGAGAATATCATGGACAGCAAGGATCACGAACAAGGAAGTTCTAGGAAAAATGAAGAAGGAACCAGAGATTGTGTTTACAATCAAACGCATAAAATTGCAATATCTGGGACACGTTATGAGAAATGAGCACCGTTACTCCCTGCTACAGTCTATATTGCAAGGTAAAGTCAAAGGTAAGCGAGGACCCGGTAGAAGGAGAATATCATGGCTGCGGAATTTAAGAACATGGTTTAAGAAAACCTCAACGGAGCTGTTTCGAGCCGCAGCGAGCAAGGTTATGATTGCCAATATGATTTCCAACATCCGAAACGGATAGGAACCAGAAGAAGAAGAATATATATATAATATATATGTATATATATATATATATATATATATATATATATATATATATATATATATATATATATATGTCGAGAAAAGGAGTACGACCTTAATCCAATATAAATTAAGTATCACTCGAAGAGTGGTGGGTTTTTCGGTCAAAAGGTGGAGAGACAAAAGACAAAGAAGGTGGCTACTTCATCTATTTATTTTAAAAATTTTAAGAATTTTTATTTTAGAAATTTACACTGTGGTACAAACAAAGATGTTAAAATTGTTCTGAAGCTATTTTCTAGTGGCATTGTAAATTAATTACTATTTAACTGGGAATAAGCCACAATTAAAGATAAAAATACGTTTATTGACGTTTCAATTTCCACTTCGGAAATCGTTCTCAAAATACAAACAGTAAATTAAACAAATTTTGTTTTTTGTTACATAGTGAAAAATTCTTCTAATAATTTAATTGTATCTGACTCATTTATATTGACAATTCAGACATACATTATGCATTTTAAAGTAGACGACTTTATAGTAGTTTATCTCCATTCTTAGCCGATATATTTATGGAAGATTTTGAAACAAATATCACTTCTAAACAAAATTTCAAACCCACAGTATGGTGGAGGTATGTAGATGATGTATTCTCCATATGGCCTCAAGGGTCAGAGTTGTTGGACACATTCCTAAATGATATAAACGATAAAGAAGAGACAATAACATTTACCATGGAAAAGGAATATAATAACACGCTACCTTTCCTGGATGTTTTAATCTCTAAGAACAATACTGGATATGAGACTCAGGTGTATAGAAAACCAACACACACCAATAAATATTTAAATTTCAAATCAAATCACAATATTAATGTAAAAAAAGGAATAATTAAATCCTTATACGATAGAGCCAAAATTACTTGTTCTAACGAAAATTCGTTCTTGGAGGAGAAACATTTTTTAACATCTGTTTTATTAAAAAATGATTATCCTTTATCGTTTATAAATAAGGAATTTTCAACAATCGATCGAATATAACAGAACAACTTAGAACGAGATCCTACAGCATACACAAGGAATAATAAGGGGAAAATAACAATACCGTACATAAAAGGATTATCAGAAAAACTTAAAAGGATAGGAAATAAATTCAACATTTCAACAACATTCAAAACAAGAAACACGTTGAGATCTATTTTGTCCAAAACCAAACCTAAAAATGAACAAGAAAGGACAAAGAATTGCATTTATAAAATACCTTGTGAATGCGATCAGTTTTATTTAGGTGAATCATCAAGGCCATTAAATGTTAGAATAAGCGAACATCAATCTTTTATTAAAAATAGAGTATTTGATAGATCTCAAATATGTAAACACGCATGGGATAATGAACATAGGGTTCAATGGAATAATTCAAATGTAGTCCTAAAAGAAACGGATGGTAAAAAAAGAAAAATCAAAGAAGCGGCTCCAATTATGCTAAATGAGGCCAATTATGTCGCAAATTCCTCGGCAGAATGTAGTAAGATCTGGTTACCAATATTGAAAGAGGAAGTTATTAATAAGAAAATACCAGTATTAGTAAGTCAGTAACATATAGAGGATACATCATTTATGTTTTTTAAATAACGTAACATATAAAATCAGAACTTTGATGTTTGTTGAACTATCTTATAAGTAAAGTCGTCCCAGGAGCGCAACTCAATAATATTGGCAATATCGTTTTAAAGTCGTCTACTTTAAAATGCAAATTGTATGTCTGAATTGTCAATATAAATGAGTCAGATAAAATTAAATTATTAGAAGAATTTTTCACTATGTAACAAAAAACAAAATTTGTTTAATTTACTGTTTGTATTTTGAGAACGATTTCCGAAGTGGAAATTGAAACGTCAATAAACGTATTTTTATCTTTAATTGTGGCTTATTCCCAGTTAAATAGTAATTAAAGATGTTAAAATTGGAAATTATGTTGAAAAAAAGTACCAACAGAAGGCTAGTTTGCAATAAATCGATGTATTTTTTCTTTTTTCAAGCTCCTTTAAACTCCTTGCGATAAAAAATAGGATACCTGTTTAAAATTCAAATCATTCAATAGTCTACTGAAAGGTCGCTAACATTTTTTTAACAATAGCATAGTTTGCAAATATATCGGACTTAATTAATTATTTATGCTCACAGTATTTTTTCTTTAAATGTAAACAGAAAAGACCAAAAGCCTCTTGTGAATATTGGGGGTTCTTCCTTTTTGCACAGTCATTTCTTGACATTTTCAAGATTACTTCACCGATTTTTATTTGATTTAATTTAAATATTTTAATTGTTATGCAAAAACGGTTCATTTTTAGTTTATTTCTACAATCTTGGATTTTAAAAATTGGTACAACTGGGTTTATATTTTTTAGATTTCATCTGAAAAAAATTTCAAATAAGTCAGCATGTTAGAACCGCGAAATATTTAGCTAAAAAAGTAAAAACCACATCCGGTGAAAAATATCAACCTTCAGTCTCCAAGTGCTTTCAGTAAGTTCCAAAAAACAAACCGAACAAGAAACTTAACGAAGACTTGTGTCGTGCATTAGTATCTTCTAATATACCGCTTTCAAATTATCTAACGAAAACTTTAGTTCTTTTTTACAAAAATATTACAAACAAAACATTCATGAAAAGTGAACATGGAAATTTCAACGTTAGTAAGTAATCGTGATAAAATTTTGCTCAAAGTGAACAGTTTTACTTTTTCTCAAGATAAAGTACTAAAATCGGGAGAAATGTGTAAAACGGTCGTGTAGAGCGAAGATATTCACGAAAGGACCACAAAAGTTAGTGATCCGAAGTAATCTAGAACATAATCACGAGTGTGATATCAAGACGCTTAATAGACAGATTGTGCGTAGCAGTGCCAAAAGGAAGGCTAAGGATAATTTGAAAAGGCCGTCCAAAATCATACATAGTGCGTTGAAAGAAAATGTAGATTGCTTAAGCCACATGTCTGTTAAAGATGTTAATTTGATACGAAATCAAATATACAGTGAACGGCGAATAGCTCAACCGAAACTGCCCAAAAGTAAAGAAGAAACTATTGCTGAGGTAAATATTATGAATATCAAAACACTTAAAAACGAGAATTTTATATTTGCGGTTGAACTAAGTTCTAACATTATCATCTTCTCGTGTAACATTAACATGCGTTTTCTGTGCGGCAGTAAAACGATTTATATGGACGGTACATTTAGTTACTGTGCTCAATAAGCAATTTTTTTACCATACTGCCCCACAAATCGGAACAAACCTATATAAAACTATTTAATGTTTTGAAACGCAAATGTGAAGTAATTGGTCTAAAATTCAATCCAAAAATCATTTTCTCCGATTTTGAAATTGCTATCCACAATGCTGCGCGTTTTGAATTTCCAAATGTGCACATTAAAGGGTGCCGTTTTCATCTTATGCAAGCTTGGTATCGTAATATCGGTGTTTGTGGCGTAATTCGGGAATATAAATTGGCAGACAGTGAAATATCTAAATGGCTGAAATATATTTTTGGGCTGCCATTTTTACCTCCCTCAGAAGTCTAAGATATCGATAACATTGCTGCCGAAATGCTTAAAACTGATCCGCATCTAACTGCTGAACTTCTGCTCCCCATAATCCGAGAGGTGTGGGAAACAAACCGCATTCCAGCGGGCTGGAAAAAAGGCATCATTACTAAGCTTCCAAAAAAGGGCAACCTCACACTATGCAAAAATTGGAGAGGAATAACCTTGCTTACCGCCATAAATAAAATCTTCACGACCATCATACTTAAAAGATTAACAAACAAGGTTGAATTTCGAGCTAATCAAGTAGGCTTTAGACCAGAATCCTCCTGCATAGACCACATTAATACTGTGAGGCTAATAATGGAACAATCGGTTGAATGGAACACACCCCTATACTTGGTTTTTGTTGATTTCGAGCGTGCTTTTGACAGCTTATCTCATGATGCAATATGGAAAATTTTAGAGGTAAGAAACATCCCGCATAAAATAATTTCCATTATAAAGTTACTGTACACTGAAGCGAAATGCAGCGTGACACACAATGGGATCAACAGTGACGAATTTGACGTACTTACTGGAGTCAGACAGGGATGCGTGCTTTCTCCGTTTCTTTTTAACATAGCTCTAGACTATGTTCTCTCCAAACTAGACTCTGACACAAGAGGGATACAATGGACGTTAACCACACGCCTAAGCGATCTAGAATACGCCGACGATATCTGCCTGTTAGGACAAAGGTTCCAAGATGTGGCTGACCAATTGGAAACACTTTCCACTGAAGCCAATAAAATAGGTTTGAAAATCAATATTGGTAAAACCAAATCCATAAGAATAAATGCAAGAAACAACACGCTATTCACCATTAATAACATGCAGATTGAAAATGTGGAAAACTTTACGTATCTTGGAAGTGTCATAACAGAAAGCGGAGGTACAGAAGACGATATTCGTATGAGGATACGAAAAGCGCAACAAGCTTTCAGCATGCTCAACCCTGTTTGGAGGTCTGGAGAATACACTACGAGGACAAAGATCCGCATATTCCAGTCAAATGTCATGTCTGTACTACTTTACGGATGTGAAACCTGGAAAGCGACAAAAACCCTTACAGACAAACTGCAGGTCTTTGTTAATAAATGTCTACGAAGAATTGTTCGTATTTTCTGGCCTAACATCATCAGAAACGAAGACTTACTACACCTGACCAAACAAAAGAGGGTAGTAAATGAAATAAAGTCCAGAAAGTGGGGTTGGATCGGTCACACACTCCGAAAAAATAACTCCAGTATTGCAAAGACTGCCCTAGAGTGGAATCCCCAAGGAAAACGAAAAAAAGGTCGCCCAGTACAAACTTGGAGAAGATCCATCATGGACGAGATAAGAAAACAAGGAAAGTCTTGGAATGAGGTGAAGGCCTTAGCGCAAAATAGAACCCGATGGCGCGTTTTCACTGAAGCTCTATGCTCCACTTAGGAGTTCAAGAACCTTATGTATGTATGCAGAAGTCTAAGAATCTTTCATATATGATTTTATGGCTATTCAACCAAAGGATTCAAAATTGAAAAGTTTTTCGACTACTTATTGGAAAACTACATTGGCGACCACGCAACATTTCCGTCGGAGATGTGGGCTGCGATGAGTGAGAGTTTACAATTAACAACTAATGCTTGTGAATCGTTCCTCTCGCATTTTAATGATAATTTTTACCGTGCTCATCCAAATATTTTCCATTTTATTGATGTTTTAAAAAAATTTCAAACTGAAACTTACATTAAAATTAATAGTGTCTGTAATAGTGAAAGTAATAGACTTAAAGATTCAAAGAGTAGAAAAAAAATTATGTTCGTTAGAAATAGGATACATGAGTATCAAACTAACTGTATCGATCGATTCCATTTCGTAAAATGTATGTCGTATTTATTTCAAAGTGACAAATAAACCTTATCAAGCTTAATCTCTAGAATTTTATTACCTGACTTTCCATTTACATTTCAATTACACCCAGCGTCCAAATCATGTATTCAGAAACAGGTAATTTTATATTTCAGTGTCGAATTTTAAATTTAGCGTCCAAATCATGCACGCCTGCCGCACCATATGTGGTGAAAGCAGGACAACATTTAAAAATATTTTATCCAAACTTATTACATGTCACTTGTTTAGCTGATGGAATAAACAGAGTTGCGGAGGAAGTAAGAAAAAAATTTCCACAAGTTAAAAGTTTACTAGCGGGCGTCAAAAAGGTATTCCTGAAATCACCTGTAAGAATACGATGTTACAGAGATATGGTTCCTGCTATTTCACTGCCACCGCAACCCATTTTAACACGTTGGGGAACATAGTTGGAAGCAGCTAATTTCTATGCTGAATATTTTGTTGATTTAAAAAAAAATATTTAACATTTTAATAGATGATAGTTGCCAATCTTTATTAAAAGCTAAGCAAGCCTTCCAAAATATCATCCTCCAACACCAACTGTCATTCATAAAATCCAATTATAGTTTTGTCCAGAAAACTATAATTCAATTAGAATTCTCCAAATTATCATTGTTAGAGAGTAACAGTTTTAATAAAAGAATTTGAGTTATTGTGTCAAAACCTTAAAGGTACTATTGGAAAGGAATTTTTTTTTAAATTTAAAGTAACCAAGGAAAAAAATAGTGGTTACCAGGTTCTTTCTGAAGTGGCTCCAAGTACTATCCAGAATATTTTCCGAACCACTTAATTATGTATAGTAAATTTGAAAAATGCCCCAGTTACATCAGTTGATATCGAAAGAAGTTTTTCTATTTACAAATATCTGTATTCAGATAGAAGTCATAAGTTTTTATTAGAAAATTTTGAACATCATTTGATAATCTATTTTGTTAGGTACCAAAATTCAAAATAATATTTATATGATAAAATAATAATTGTATATGTTATATATTTATAGTATTGTACTGCATATTTTTGCATAAAATACTGCATATTTTTGTATAAAATACTGCATATTTATGCACATATTTTACACTTTTTTATTTGCATATTTGCCTAAGTCTAATAATAAGCTAGTAAAATTTTTATAATATGTAAATTATATTTAATTATATAATATATTTATTATATAATATATAATTATTTAATTATATAATATATATAATTAAATATGTAAATTAATTGCAAATTTTTGATTTTATTACTGCAGATTTGTAAATGTTTTCAATGGTTTAAACCTTATGGTGATGATATAATGACCAAAACAGGGCGATACTTGTTCAGCTGCACGAGGCGGGAATTTGGTAAAGTTCTATTTTTTAAGAGTTTTGCAAATAATATTATTCTGAAGAAAGCTATTTTCTTGTGGCATTTTAATATATTTTACTATTTTTATTGGGAATAGGCCACAATTTTAATTCAACATATGTTTATTTTGACGTTTCGATTTCCAATTCAGACATTGTTCTTAAAATACGGATCTAAAATATTATGGAAATATATAAATAAAAAATAAATCAAAACCTCAAAATAAACGTATTTTAAACCAAAATTGTGATAAATTCTCAATAAAAAGAGTAAAATATTTTACAAATAATATATCGTACAATAATATTTCGATTTAATCAGAAGATATTCAGCAACATTAGAGAGTATTCCAATTTTAACATATTGTATTTGAAAGTTGTATTTTCGATATCGAATTGTGAAATGATCACTCAGTATAACTAATTTTAAGATTATCTACCTTGTCCACTAATACGGTTATTAGTTCGTTCTGATCAATTCAAGTAGCTAGAAGTAAGCTTCCTCTTAGACTCCAAAATGCAAATGCCCACCACTTGACTATCCCGAGTCAACAAAAAAGGTGCTGACACATGTCGAAACCACCCAGAGAGAACCACTTCAACTACTAACCAGTAGTACCCAATACCAACACTTTCAACTTAAGCTTAAAGTATCTAGTGAAATTACTAATCGTGATAGATAATAGAATTTTAAATGAATTCGGTAGTCTGTTGACATTAGAATATGCCAGTGTCAATACGAGAAACACGTACTTAAAAATGCTTAGAGAATTTTTTATTATGTAAATAGAGATTAACATTTTGTGTAATACGTTTATATTATACTGGTAAGCTTGGAAATACGATTTTATGTCATCGACAAGCTATTTTGCTGTAGCACCTAAGTTTTAACAACTTTTTGGAAGGAATGCATCTATAAAGTAAACTATCTGTTGATAATAAATGCCATATTATTAATAAAAATAAATCATGCAATGTTCCAGTAAAAACATTTTTATTCTTTCTTCTTCGCGTGCCATATTATCCGAAGTTGGCGATCACCATTGCGAAGGCTTCTCGATCTTTTGCAATATGGAATAATTGTCCCGCATATGATATCCGAGTCCATTCACGATTGTTCCTCAACCAAGAAACCCGTTTCCTTCTTACACCTCTAAGGCCCTCTATTTTGCCTTTAAGGATCAGTTGAAATATTTTATATCGACTTCCCCTTACTATATGTCCCAAGTAAGACATTTTTCGGTGTTTAACAGTCTTTAGCAGTTTGTTGACGCTCCTTAGTATTTCTTCATTAGTTTTCCTTGCTGTCCAAGGTATCTTCAGCATTCGTCTATGTACCCACATTTCCAATCCTTCAATTTTGTTCATGATTGATACTTTTAGCGTTAACAATTCTGCATTATATAAAAGCATGGACCAAACATAGCACTTAACCATTGTTTGTCTTAGTTCTAAACTGAGATGATTGTTGCAAAGAAATGACTTCATTTTCATAAAAGTAGTTTTAGTCATTGCTATTCTACATTTGATTTCTATGTCTGAATCTAGATGGTCTGTTATGACAGTTCCTAAATATGTCATTTTGTGAACTTTCTCAACTTGGACTCTGTTTAATTTAAGCTTTGAATCGGGATGTGGGTTACGACTAAATTGGTTTTGTTTGAGTTTATTTTAATGCCCATTTCTTCTCCTACTTCGTGAATACGATCAAGCAGAATTTGGAGACCCTCAATATTATCTGACAGAATTACTGTATCGTCTGCATATCTAATCACATTAAGTAGTTCCCCGTTCATTTTTATTCCATATGGTTGTCTCTCAAGTGCCTTTTTAAATAACTGGTCCGAGTAAACATTGAACAATGTTAGCGACAAAATGCAACCTGTATGGAGTATGGAGATTTCATCGGTGTAGTTATCTCCAATTGTTACGATAGTAGTTTGACTCCAGGACAAATTTTTAATGACACGAATATCCTTGTCATCTATTCTGATATTTTTCAGTATGTGCATTAATTTTACATGCTGGACTTTATTGAAGGCCTTTTCGAAATCCACGAAACATGCAAATACATCTTTTCTTTGGTCACGGTATTTTTGTAATAGGATGTTAAGCGCAAAGAGTGCCTCCCTGATTTCCATAGCATTTCTAAAACCAAATTGGGTACCTTAGAGATCTTCTTCTCATTTGCGTCTAATTCTGTTGTGAAGTATTATTAGGAAAATTGTAAGAGTGTGGCTCATTAGGCTAATGGCTGAAGATGGAGTTGAGCCAATCTGTGGGAATCACTCCGGTCTTATATATTGAATTAAAAGGTTTTATTACTACTTTTATGTTATCATCCTCTATTAGTTTCAGCAACTAAGTTAGTATATCGTTTGAACCACAACCGGTCATTTTTAAACAACTCTGATATATACAGCTGCCATTCTTTTCTTATGTCGTGCTCATTTACAATAATTTTGTTTTTGATATTTGGATTCTAGCTTATTATATTCCAGGCCAATAATAATAAAAAATGATTTTTTTTTACCAAAGATGTTTAAATCAATATCTGGAACAAGAATCTACGAAACTGGATGCAAACGATGAATGGAGAAATAAATAAAAAGAAAATACGATTACCGCAATGTAGTTAACAGTGAAAAATTCATTAATTAGACAAAAACTGGCATATCACAAGTACTTGCAAAATGTGACAAAGCAAAACATATACAGGGAAGCTTGAAATGAAGCAAATAGGATATCAAGGCAAATACATCAGCAATCAAGGGAAAACTTCATTATGTCAATTGAAAATTATGTACATGGAAGACGAACTTTTGTAAAGAAGAGCACAAACTACCCACTTAAAGGTCATTAATAAACAACAATAGATGTAGTACTATAAAAATGTGTAACTTTAGCAATAGCCTTTGAGTGAGCATAATGATGGCCACTCTTACATGATGAGTAAATAAAACACATTCGAATGCGACTTGCTCAGAAACGTTTAAAGCGTTTTCAAAAAGATAAAGTGGATTTTGTACGTCTATTTATCATTATAGATGAGACATGGGTCTATCACTATAATCATGAATTAAAACAAGAGGCTAAAGAATGGTGTAAACCTGAAAATTCAGCTTCGAAACGAGTTAATGTCCAGAAATTAGTTGTAAGGTGTTAGCATCAGTTTTTTTAGCATGCGAAAGGAGTTTTGTTTGTGGATTACTTGATAAAATAATAAATTCTGAATATTATTGAAACCTTTTAATCTAAAAGCTTACAATAATATTTAGAATTTAAAAAAAGGAAAAAATTCGTGAAAAAAAAAACCCGGTTTGTAAAAGAAAAAACTCCTTTTTCATCATGACAATGCACCGTGTTCAATGATCGTTTGGACTATGGCTAAAATATATGAATTAAAATTCGAATTGTTAGAGCATTCACCTATTCACCAGGTTTTGGTCCCTAGCGACTTCTGTCTGTTTCAGTACCAAAAAAATTCATGCATGTAAAGAGTTTTTCTTCAAATGATGAGTTCACAACAGCTGTGGAAGAGTACTTTCAGCCCTTCCAGATTCTTGCTTCACCCAAATAACGAAGTATGTTTCAAACCACAACGTTGTTTTTATTATTGAACCGCAAAACTTATTGAACAGCCTATTATCTTATCAAGCAAAAAATGTCATGTCTTTACCTATTTGATATATCTAGCTATTGTAGTTTCCAAAATATCTGCGTTAACCATTGAAAACTAATTTATCCTGCATTATCCTGCATTATAATGCAAAAAATTATTCTTGAAACAAATATTTAAACTGTTAGTATGTTTGTTAAAATTCCGGTAGAACCGGACAATCATCTTCTATTTAATTGATACACATCCACATTGAAAAGTGAGTTTTGTAACCTTCAGTGTTTATTCGTTGTTTTGTATTCCTCTACATTTATTAATTATTCATGTTGGCCTCCAGTGAATTTCACACTTTCCTAATATCTCGTATAAGTTCGTAGACCGGTGAGATATACTTGCTCTAATATAAGCCCTTTATTCATCACGTAAAATTTTAATAAGATATTTATAATTTATAAGATTTATAGTTTAATATTTCAAATAAATAACTCAACGAAAAGTTTAAGAAGCATACTTAAACTTGCTCCTTACTTAGTATGATTACAATGTAAGATATTTAATGATTTTTGTTGTACATTAATTTCAACTTACCTCAACCCTCTCCTCTTTTAAATCTACTTTTAACGCTAACTGTTCTCTGAGCACCACGTCTGGATAATGCGTTTGTTCAAATGTAGCTTCAAGTTGTTCAAGTTGCTCTTCACTGAAGATAGTGCGATGACGTCGTTTTCGTTTGGGAGGCTGGTGCTGAGTATGGTGACCAGCTCCGGCCAAAGAAGCAGCTTGAGTAGCTGCTGCCAAGGCATGGACGTAGTCTGGATATAGACCTGGATATGCCATAGCTGTAACAATTAAATTAAACCTATTAAAGCTTTTTTACATATTTAAAGAGAAGAAGAAACACATACCGACGAGAAAGTACAAAGATGGGCAGAATATATCGACGAATTGTTCGATGATGAAAGAGAAGATCTGGAGCACATACAACTTACGCAAAAGAAATAGGTCCATATATTACAAAAGAAGAAATACTACACGCATTAAAAACAATGAAGAGAACGAAAAGCCCTGGACCTGAGATGCTTCCTATAGAAATCCTAAAAATTCTAGATGAGAAGCACATTGATGTTTTAGTGACATTCTTGAACCAAATTTATATTCGATTTAGATTCGATTTTTATTTGTCTCCCTAAAAAGAAAAACGCAAGACAATGCAGCGATTACCTCACCATTAGCTTGATGTCTCATTTGCTAAAGTTACTACTAAAAGTAATCCATAACTGAATATACCATAAACTGGACATATACGTTAATGATACACAATTTGGTTTTTGCAAAGGCCTAGGAACGCTTTTTTTTACTTAATATACTGATACAAAGATGCCCAAAGACGTCAATCAAGATATATACGCATGATTTATTGACTATAATAAAGCATTCGATAAAGTACGACATAAATAATTAATGAATGTCCTGAAATCAAAGAAAATTGACTACAACGACCTCAGGAAGTCAGTAACATATGGAGGATACATCATTTATGTTTTTTTAAATAATAAACATATAAATTCAAAATTTGGTGTTTATTGAAGGTAAACTAAATGCACGACCAAATACTTAACATGTCGGGATAGTATTATAAGGTTTTTTTCCTGGTTTTGCCCTCACAATTTTCTGTAGAATCATTAACAGGAGAATTATACTGTCATCGTGGCATGTGTTTGTTTTTTTAACGGCGAATTACGTGCTATGATTTTTTCTGACGAATATTCTCAAGTTAAAGTTGATTTCATGTAATCTAATGAACTATCTTATAACAAAGTCGTCCCAGGAGCGCAACTCAACAATATTGGCAATATCATTTTAAAGTCGTCTACTTTAAAATGTATAATGTGTGTCTGAATTGTCAATAAATGAGTCAGATAAAATTAAAGTAGAAGATTTTTTCACCAAGTAACAAAAGAACAAAATTTGTTTAATTTACAGGTTTTCCTAATTTGTTGCACATTTCCACATAGAGTTTATATAAAGTGCTTAAATTTAAATTTCCTTCAAAGTATGTTTTTTTGTCTGAGCCCTTAAATAATGTGATTCTACTGTGGGTATACTATACCAGCCAAAGACCACAAGACAATTTCCCGACACGAGTAAAGACTCTCATAAATCAGGGATCGGAATTACTTTTACCCATTACTGTGTCAGAAGTAAGAGCTGCTTTAAAGGAAATGAAGAACCATCGATCGCCTGATGATGACGGACTCGATATCGAGGCAATAAAAGCAGGTGGAGAAATTTTATTAAAATCAGTAAGCGAACTGTTTACTAAATGCTTACATGCGGGTACGATTCCAAAAGACTGGAACAATGCAGTAATAGTCTTGTTACACAAAAAAGGCGATATTACTAAATTAGAAAATTATAGACCCATCAGCCTCTTGACACATATGTACAAACTCTTTATGAAAATCTTAACAAAGAGGCTAACACCTAAACTTGATTTCTATCAGCCCAAAGAACAGGCAGGCTTCAGGGCAGGATATGGCACAAATGACCATTTGCATACCATAAAGATCTTAATAGAAAAGTGCATCGAGTACAACATACCACTGGTTCTTGCATTTGTCGATTACGAGAAGGCTTTTGATTCTGTAGAGTTTGAAACAATACTGGAAGCCCTAAATCAAAGCCGAATAGATTACAGGTACACGACACTAATCAAAAACATCTATCAGAACGCTACATCAAGTATACGACTGCACGAAGACACAGAAAAATTCAGCTTAGGTCGAGGAGTTAGACAAGGAGACAATATTTCACCAAAATTGTTCACGACAGCTTTAGAGTCAATATTTAAGGGTACTCAATGGCAAGATATGGGCATCAATATAGATGGAGAAAGATTAAATCACCTAAGGTTTGCAGATGATGTTGTATTAATCGCAGATAACTTACAAGATACGGTTTCTATGATGCATTCGCTTAAAAGTCTGTCTGAAAAAGCAGGATTAAAGATAAACTTTGAGAAAACTAAAATTTTAACAAATCTCGTAATGAGTGGAAATATAACTATTGACAATAATACCATACAACAAACAGACACTTACAAATATCTGGGACACGAAATCAAAATAAGCAGAGACAATCAAACACATGAAATACAGAGGCGAATAGGTCTAACATGGGCAGCATTTGGCAAATTAAGCCATATTCTAAAAAGTTCAATTCCCATGTGTCTCAAGCGAAAGGTTTATAACCAATGTGTATTACCTGTACAAACTTATGGAGCAGAGACATTAACACTCACGCAAAAATCTGCGAATAAACTTAGAGTTACACAACGAGCCATGGAACGTGCAATGCTGAACGTGAGCCTTCGAGACCACATAACAAACCAACAAATTAGGCGAAGATCAGGGGTTCAAGACGTCATCGAAAGAACCACGACGCTTAAGTGGAACTGGGCAGGGCACTTAGCCAGAACACAAGATGGACGGTGGACAAGACGTATTATGGAATGGAGGCCCAGAAATTATAAAAGAAGCCGAGGACGACCACCGACTAGATGGACCGATGACATTAAACGTGTAGCGGGAAACTGGCTACAAGCAGTCCAGTGTAGAGAACACTGGAAAGAACTGAGGGAGGCCTATGTCCAGCAGTGGACGCGATTGGCTGATTGATGATGATGACTGTGGGTATAGACTCAATGTAATGTGATTTCTGATATCTTGTTGAATTTCTCTGGAAATCCTTTTTTACTTGTTATGGGTTCCTTTTTTTCTCAGGTTCCAAAATACCTTCACCTGACACCTTCTTCTGAGCAGTTCTTGACATCATGTCACTAATTCCGAGAGTATCGTGGAAGAACTTTTTACATACTCTTATTACTGTACTTTCGGTTTCAAAAAAATATTTGGGTTTTTACCTTGGCTTGTCTTGTATTCTACCTCTATGTGGGCTTAATTAATTCAATATGTCTCAGTAAAAATTATCTTTATCGATCTATGTTACCAAGCTCCCAATATTTGTGGAAAATTAACTGCCGCTTTGCATTGTCAATATTTGAATGGCATTTAAAACTGCACTTAATTTTTTTTCTACGAGCTTTCCAGTTGTTCCTACTTTACTTTTTTTAATATTTCGTTTCCATGTTTCGGGTTTTCATGGTCTTTTTCTACATTTTCGTTACCTAATTCTTCTGATTTCTTAGTACCCAATTTTGCAGCTTGTGGTGTTTCGTTCGGTGTCCAAGTCTTGTCTTCGTCCAATGATGTATAAAACGGATCTTCATTTGACTGTTCTGCGATATTATGGTCTACAATATTGTTTTCTAGTGACTGATCTTGGTATGTTTGCTGTTTATTCAACATTTCACTAGTTTACACTAACATTTTCACCATGTTCTACATTTATTGGTTGCAATATCTCATTAAACTCTTGCATTTTTGTTGTTATTCATAAATATTGGGGGTGTAACACTATCACATGAGATGTAAGACTATCATATCTCTAATGTGATAGCCTTGCACAATAACGATAAGCGTTATACTCGAAGATTGTAGTATCTTAACTTGGAAATTATACCATGAAAATTAAATTTTTAGTTACATTAGTTTTGCACTCATATTATATGCTATAAATGAAACATTTTTCTCGATTGTTTCTGAACATAATTTTTTTTTAACTTACGATAGTATTGCACTCATAGTGCGATTTTTTACTTAAGACTTGTTAAGAGATTTTGACATTTCGAGCACACTGTATAAGTGGCCTTATTTTCTAAATTATACCTAGCGAATAAATAACTGTACCATGGTCAACAATTACTTTATGAATACGCAATTATTTGTAAACACTTCCACTCAACTACTCTTCAATGTCTTTTTAATACACAAAGCGACATAAATACGAAAAATAGAACTCCCGCCGATTCGAAAGCTGCTAGCTGGATTTTAAAGGAACATAAAGAGACAAATAATATAAAGGTGAGAGAAAATATATAAGTAAAAGATCGATAAGTGTGGTGGTTAAATCCGGTAAGAATATGGAAAGTATGGAGATATTCTGATTGTAAAGTAATGTTTGGAGGATTGGGACCTGATCAAGTGTGAATTTACGCCACGGCAAACTTAAGCCGAAAATGCAACGTCTCTATACATAAATTTTCGACTTACAGAACATGTTATTTAACATATCAATTGATCAGATGAAAATGTGGGTATACAGTTTTGTGGATTGTGATTTTAAAATTCTTCTTATACTTTATTAAAATAGTCAAAAATAATAATTTCTTAATAAAATATAGATAATTTCAAAGAAACTAATAAAATTTTAATATTGTCACCTAAATTATAATTATCCAAAATACCATCTCTTTGTCAACCATTTTCCATCCACTCCTGAATGTAGGTCTCTGCCAATTGCTTCCATTTTTCTTTATCTTGCCCCGATCTAATCCACTGTTTGCCTGCCACTGCTCTTATGTCATCTATCCATCTTTTTTGAGGTCTTTCCATGCTTTTTGTTGTCGTCTTTGGACTCCATTCTAGAATTCTCCATCTGTTGTCATTATATCGGACTAATGTGACCTGCCCAACACCATTTCATTTTTGTAATTTCTTCCACAATAATCTTCGTTCTACGTCTTATTTCGGTGTTTCTAATCTTGTCTCTCAGTGATATTCCAAGCATGATTCGTTCCATTGCTCTTTGCGTTGTTTCTAATTTTTTAGCAGATTTTTTGGTAAGGGCCACTGACTCCAAGCCGTAGGTACAAACTAGTAGTATGCATGTGTTATACAACTCTTTCTTTAAGTTTACAGGAATGGAGGTGTTTTTCTTAATTTGTTTTTTCTAGTTTGATGACAGTTTGATAACATGATCTAGATATATATAATGTTCGACATTGTCTATTGTATGATTTTATATTGTTATATTTGTCTGGTCTCGGCTTAGTATTTTTGTTTTACTGTAGTTCAGTTTTAAGCCTACCGCCCCTAAAACTGCATTTAACTGTTAGTTCTTGGATATTATCAGCTATTAAAACTATGTCATCTGCGAATCTCAAGTGGTTTAAGTATGATCCGTCGACGTTGATATCCTTGTTGTTCCATTCTAGTTTCTTAAAAATGTCTCCTAGAGTCTAGAGCAAGGGTAAATAGTTTGAAAGAGATGGTATCTCCTTGTCTTACTCCCAGTTGTAGTCTTATGGGATTAGTTGTTGTGCTTTCGTCCAGCTTTATCTGCATGGTGGCATTTGCATATATTTTTTTAATTGTGTTAGTGTATCTTAAATCTATTCTTCTTCTTCTTCGTCTAGTTCCATGACCGTTATCGATCGTTGGATATCATGTTGGCTACCATATTCGCTATCGTGACTTTATTGACAGCAGCTCTAAATAACGATGTAGTTGATTTTCCATACCATTGCCTTAGATTTTTCAGCCATGATGTTCTTCTTCTACCAGGACCACGATTACCTTGGATCTTTCCCTGAATGATCAGATGTAAAAGATCATATTTTTCAGGGTGTCTCATAATATGACCGAAGTATTCCAGCTTGCGTTTCTTTATTATATTGACCAGTTGTGTTGTTTGGTTCAGCCGTCTAAGGACCTTCTCATTTCTAACTCTGTCGACCCAGCTTATTTTCAGTAGTCGTCTGTATACTTACATCTCAAAGGCTGTCAAGCGTTTAAGCATAGCCTCAGTTAGGATCCACGCTTCTACTCCATACAGCAGGACAGGAAAGATGTAGCAAGATATCATACGAACTCTAAGGTCAATGCTAAGATCATGACTGCAAAGTACGTTTCTCATTTTTACAAAGGCAGCTCGGGCTTGTTCTATTCGGCTTTTAATTTCTGCGGTTGGATCCCAGCTCTCATTGATATTACTGCCGAGATACTCGAGTTTCTCTACTCTGTCCAGTGTGGCATCTCCGACTTTTATACCGTCATCATGTATATAATTTTGTTTGCTAACTATCATATATTTAGTTTTCTTAACGTTGAGTTTTAATCCATACTGATCACAAGTCTGTTTTATTTTGTTCATTAGATTTTGAAGGTCTTCTCCGCAATTGGCAAGGACTAAGGTATCGTCGGCATATCTAATATTGTTGACGGTTACTCCATTCACAATAATACCTTCGGTTGTCTCGAAGTCTTCGGGTTCGGATCGAAGGTCGGATAGTCTTGATGCCAGTATAGATTTGTAATTATTCATAGATCTTTATCGTCCAATCCAGCTGTTTCCAATATTTCTAGCATTTTGTTATGTCGGACTTTGTCAAAAGCTTTTTCAAAATCGATTGCACAAATATACACATTTTGATTTATATCTCTGCATCTCTGTACTAGCACCTGTATACTAAACAAGGCTTCTCTTGTACCCAAGCCACTCCTAAACCCAAATTGAGTATTGCTAATTCTGTCCTCTAACAGCGTATAAATTCTGCTGTGTATTACTCGCAGAAAGATTTTCAAAACGTGACTCATCAGACTTATTGTCCGATAATCACCGCATGTCTTTGGACGATGTTTCTTAGGTATTGTGACAAATGTCGACTTTAACCAATCAGTTGGTAATATCCCAGTGTCATAAATTCTGTTAAAGAGATTACACAGAGCTTTAATTCCATTTTCTCCCAAAAACTTTAGTATTTCAGCACTTACTTCATCGGGGCCAAGTGCTTTTCCATTTTTGCCGTTTGTATTGAACGTCTTACCTCACTTTCTGTTATAGATGGACCTGATATAGCAATCGGTGTATAGTGTTCTACTCTCTCATCTTCAAATAATTCAGAAATGTAGTTTTCCCATTCTTTTAACTTTTCATTGATGTCTAATATTCTGTGTCCGTTTCTGTCTTCTAAACTTTGGGATACTTGTTTCCATTTGTTTCCAGCGACCTCTTTCAATTTCTTGTGCAGATGAAATGTATCGTGTTTCTTTTCATATTGTTCAATTTCATTACATTCTTTACTATGAAATTGTGTTTTCGCGTGTCTTTATCTTCTGCCTGATTATTGCGTGGATCCTCTTGTATTCGTTTTTATCTTTATTTCTGACTTCTCTTCTTTGATCCATAAGTCTCAGTATTTCTTCTGTCATCCACCCTTGTTTTTTTCTTGCTTTAGCGTACTTAATTTTGTTTCTTGAACAGTCTTTAAGATGTCTTTAATTCTCGTCCAGTTTTCCTCAGTACTTTCTTCTTTGCTTGATGTTAACTTCATCTTTTGTTCTAATATACTAGTTATTTCTTGTTTTACAGTATCATTTAGCATCGTTTCTCTATCAATAGTAACTCTTTGCTTATTCGTCCTTGCAACTCTTTTTAATCTCAGTCTTATTTTTCCTACTAAAATATTGTGATCTGTTGGTACATCTGCCCCTGGATATGTTTTTACTGATAATACTGAATTTCTGTATCTCTTATTTATACATATGAAGTCTATTTGGTTACGAAAAACTCGTTCAGGTGTATCTGCTGGTGATTTCCAGGTGTAAAGACGACGTTTTGGAAGTTTGAAAATTGTGTTCATTATTACTAATTGCTTTTCTACGCAAAAAGATGCCAACATATCTCCTCTTTCATTTCGTATTCCCAGACCATATTTCCCTATGACATCTTCCTGTTCACCTTCACCAATCTTTGCATTAAAATCTCCCATGATAATATTGAGATCGTGTTTCTTTGTAGGTGCTAATACTTTTTCTAAATCATGATAGAATTTTTCAATTTCTTCTTGTTCATAGTTCAACTTAAATCTATACGTGCATTTTCTAGAGATTCAGGCACTGCCCATAATTCAATGGAATCTAATGCTTTATGGAAATCGACGAACGCCATATGAATTGGAACATTATACTCGGTGCATTTTTATATGAGTATTCTTACACTGTGCAAATGGTCTATGGTATTAAAATGAGTTTACCTATCTGCGGTGATGAGTTTACCGATCTCCAAAGGATGCCGGTAATCAGTTTACTATATCTTGGAGGGTCTAATAATTTTATGGGGGGCTATAAAGTGATGAGTTCTTACACATCCCAATTTCCAAACAAGTTTTTTTCTTTCTTAGGTGGCGCATTGATACAGTAATGTTCACATTGACGTACAACAACATATCAAGTCATGTGTCATAACATATTACTTTACTGTTGCAAAAATATCTTCGACAAGAATCTACTCGTATGTGAAAATCAATGCAAAAATATGATAATTTTATATTAATGTTATTATTTAGTACAAATATTTTACCATCCTTTATAAAGGTTAATAATGGTTTTTGTTTATTCTTTGATAACTTTTAATAGCGATAATTCCTTTTACAGTTAACTTAAAGTTATTTGAAACAGTTTACTAGTATAATATATACTTAATTATTCTAAAAGGCCGTTTTGAAACAACAACATGCAAACTTTGTTTAGCGACTGGACTATTCTCTTCAATGTGTTGCTTTTTTTCCGGATAACCGACAATTTAGGAAGTTAAAGAAAATACCAAACAAGTCCATTGTAATAATACATTATTTACAGTAAAAGTTCCACAAATCGTGAAAGATAAACACTGGAAGCTTTTTTAAAAAGTTTCAAAATTAAAAACAGTACGTAACCTGACGAATGTAAGCTTTTAAACAGAATTCCCAGTGGGCTGAAATCTCCTTATTTAAAAATCCAACAGTTTTTAAGTAAGTAACTTTCTCTTAGCTCTTTCATGCATAACGATCCCTGAAAAAAAGGGCATAGGGAAATTTTGCATCGCTTCACAGACGCCTGAGGGCCATTTCAGATGAAAATATGAATTATTATTATTATTTAATCGCCTTCAAATCACTAGGGGTTCGGGGAATATTGATTGAAAAAATTGAATATTTGGAATCGTCGGTAGGGGTTTGAAAAATAGCGAATAAAAGTTGTGACACACACCGCCTATATATAACGAAAAAGAAGATGCAGGAAGCTTTATACTAGTTATTTTGTAACTACATTTTAGATCGTTACCGTGGAATTGCATTGCTACATTTTGGACATTTCCATATATAAAAATATAATATATGAAAATATATTATACGTTTTTTAATATATTTATAAAAATATCAAAGCTGTCCCGCTTCGCATCGCTTTAGAATTAATAAATGTTCTATTTAATTATTAGCTGAGTTGTATTAACTTGTTTTACATGAACATCAAATTAACTAAGTTCAATAAAAGTTCAAAAAGAAATTAATTCACGTGGCAAGAGAGTAACCATTTGCTGAATGGGTTGCTCTCGATTATTATCATTAAAGGATCTAGTGATATAATATATTTTTCGGTGTATTGCCATGCGCGAGAATCAATAAAGTATATAACTGCCTATACCTCAAGATGCTACGTACATTTGACCATGAGAGAAACAATTATTTTGTATATTCAGTCCACAAACATTCAAAGATTGACTTGTTTGTGATTTGTTTATCGTCATGGCGAATGCAAGATGAATGATAATTTCCTTATCCTTAGATTTTCCTTTGAGTATCGTCGCCTGTATTATATTATCTATGAGTTTTTTTTTTATTCTTTTTATTTTATTTATTTCTTTTATTCCCATATTTATTAAGTGCATACCACTGTTGTGTGGTAAATGTACGAAATGTGTAGCGTACGATAAAAATCTCTACCTACTTAATTTTATAACAGTCAAAAGACACTTTCAATATATCTGTGGATGGTAGGGATGGAACTACCTGCACAGTTAACAAACAAAACATATTTAATGAATTAACAATACAAAAATTTCGCTTTAAATTTTGTAATGCAAACACCTATAGAGATGCAAGAATAGTGATGCGCAACGTATAGCCGTATCGAAATTGCCAGGGCCACCTTCATAAAGATGAGAAAATTCTTCTGCAACAGAAATATAAGCATCCCTCTACGATTAAGAATGCTGAGAGGCTATGTATTTAACACGCTATTATACGGTGTAGAGGCCTGGACTCTCAAACAGAACAACATGAAAAATATTGAAAGTTTCGAGATGTGGTGCTACCTTCGAATGCTGAAGATTAGTTGGGTTGAAAGAATAACAAACTGTGAAGTAATACGAAGAATAGGAAAAGACCCAGAGATTTTGTTAACGCTAAAGCGAAGAAAACTCGAATATTTTGGTCACCTGATGAGAGGACATAAATACGCATTACTTCAAAATATAATGCAGGGAAAAATAGAAGGAAAACGGAATCCAGGCCGTAGAAGAATGTCATGGTTGCGGAATTTGAGAGAGTGGTTTGGCTGCACCACTAATGAACTCTTTAGGTCAGCCGTAAACAAGGTCAGAATAGCCTTGATGATTTCCAATCTCCAATAGGAGTGGCACAAAAAGAAGAAGAACGTATAGCCTCTCCTATCCAAATGTCAACCTCACCTGCCCGCATGATGATCTTGATTATGGTCATCCGGCGCATCGTGCTAGATAACAAATGAGGCTCTGACGTCCGAGTGATTGCCGGTATAAGCAATCCTCCACTTACTGACCAACGGCTTAGGGCAGATGAGTTGGTGAGTAGTAGGGCATTCTTTTGTCCTGGGGTTGAGAAATCGGCCCCGAAGGTGGATGAATCAACAAATAATGGTCAACGGCATAAGAATGCAGAAGGCAAAGGGAAACCACTGCATTAACGGCTCATAGAGCACCCCAGGAAAATCACCATAGAATTGACACTGCAATTGCAAACCGTTACTAATCATGGAAAGCGGAGGCCAACATTTGGCAAAAGAGGAGAAACACATTCATACGTCTATCTCCACATAAGAAGTCTATTTGCAGCTGGGAAACTTGACAAAGCAATTCAATAAATGAAAATTAAAATAGACCTACTGGGAATCAGCGAAATGAGATGGTCAGAGTCAGGATCCTGTAAAATGGACGGAAGTGTATTATATTATTCCGGTAACAGCACAGAAGTCCCGCATCACAAAAATGGTGTAGGTATATTAGTAACATCAGAACTGAGTAAATATGTGACCAATTTCGTACCAGTCTCTAAAATTGTATACATTATAAGCGACTTCAATGCAAAAATTGGGAAGGGTCGACGAGATCAGATTGTAGGTCCTTATGGTCTAGGACAACCAACGATGACAGACGACATCTTCAAATTAACGGAACTACGTCGACTGATAAAATCTAATGAAACCGAATATAGACACCTGCAGAGAAGAATAAAAAAGGAGATCAAATTAGCCAAAGAAAAATGGATGAGAGAAATGTGCGACGAAATGGAGGATGTAATATGTAAACACGACTTATTTAATGTGCACAAAAAACTAAAAGAAATGAGTAACATATTAAAAAAACGACTTTCCTCTGTACTCGTTGACAATAATAATAAAATCATTGTAAATGAGCACGAAATAAGAAAAGAGTGATACCTGTATATATCAGTTGTTATATGTCAGAGTTGTTTGAAGATGACATGAGTAATATTACCGAATTCTACCAAAACGGTACTGACGGCGCAGAAATTATGAAATGTGAGGTAAAACACGCTATAAATAATGCTAAAATTAGACAAGCTTGTGGTCCAGATGATACACCAACTGATTTGCTGAAACTAATAGAGAATGATAACATAAAAGTAGTAGTAAGACTTTTAAGTTAAAACACAATGTGAGAAAATGCTCATAATATCGATTAATTAGCCTAATGAGCCACACTCCAAAATTTTCCTAAGAATACTTCACAAAAGAATTAGAAGCAAATGCGAAGAAGATCTCGAAGATACCCAATTTGGTTTTAGAAATGCTATTAACCAGAGAGGCACTTTTGCGCTTAACATCCTATTACAAAAATGCCGCGACCAAAGAAAAAATGTATTTGCATGTTTCGTGGACTTCGAAAAGGCATTCGATAAAGTACAGCATGTAAAATTAATGCTTGTCCTAGGTTCATATAATTTTCCATTAAAGACTCCGTTAAATATCTTGACCTGGTACTTGATAGGAAATGGACATGGAAAATGCATATTAATTACATGTTAGACCGATGTATAAAGGGTTTAAATTTTTTTAAAATGGTTACTAAGACTTGGTGGGGAGCTGGCGTTGAAACCGCCTTACTATTATATCGTGCCTATATCACGTCCATATTGGATTATGGATGTATCTTGTATGGCTCTGCTAGTTCACAGATTTTAAACAAAATACATATCTTGCAGAACTCAGTCCTACGTGTATGTCTTGGTGCCACAAAAACAACCCCAGTCGAACCTCTTCATGTAGAAGCTATTGAGTCTCATTTAAATCACAGGAGGCAGTTCCTGGTAGACAAATTTCTTTTTAAAATATTCAGAATCAACAGTAATCTATATTCAAATATAGTAGTATTAAATGAACAAGATTTGACAAATAAATATTAAAAAAAATATAAGGTTGAATGTTCGAATAAATGAACTTTGATGGTACACAAGGCAAATATCGAACACAGTAGTTAATCAAATCTTGCCCAAGTACTTTCGATCACAAGTTCATCCTTAGGGGTATTTCGTCAGTTGTGGCCTATCCAGCAGTAACAGAATGTCATAAATGTAAATTGGGACATAACAAATACACTAAACAAAGACAAACAAACACTTTAAAATTTAAAAATTGGAGAAGCTACACCGGAGACAGAATTCTGTCTCCGGCTTCTATATAAAATGTAGCTTCTCCAATTTTTAAATTTTAAAGTGTTTGTTTGTCTTTGTTAAGTGTATTTGTTATGTCCCAATTTACATTTATGACATTAGTAGTTAAAAAAAGTTTACAGACACATTTATTTTGTATGGATTAAAGCACATATCGGTCTCGAACATAACGAGTATGTGGATATTCTAGCAAAATAAAAGTGTAAAAAATGGTTTGACCAATAAACTACCTGTAAGTTTTTGTGATGCAGTAGCTTATATTAGAATAAGTTATCTCAATATTTGGAACAAATGTTGGTCACAACATACTTATACCAACCCTTCTAGATACTGCAGTATACAAAATCAAATACCGAATAAAACGTGGTTCCAGCAATATAATTATTCAAGAAAATATATCACAACGATAACACGTCTTAGATTTGGTCACGCCTGTTATCCCACACATCTCCATAAAATTCATGTTCTTGAAAATGATCTTTGTCAAAATTGTGGCAAAAAAGGTGATTTAGATCATATTTTTTTTCGAATGCCAAAAATATAAGGATGAAACAGATCAATTTATTCAACAATTACATGATCTCAATGTACAGGCTCCGTTTAATATCCTTAGTCTCTCAGCTAATGGAAATGAGAGAATTTATAATACATTAGTAAAATTTCTGTCAGGTACCAAAATAGTCTTTTAGTGACAACTATAAAAAAAATATATGTATATACAAAATTGTGGTGAGCAACTTGGACAGTCCATAGCAAAGCAGCTGTCGAATTGCGTAGATAGCTGCTCAAGAGTTTGCTATGGAACTCTGAGAACCTCATCATCTTGTTTATATGTAAATATAGATAAAAGGGAGATAATGCAAAAAGCAGTTAGTATTTTGAATTATATTATGTATAAATACCATTTTTTGAACACACTGATGATGTTGAAAAGATGCTATATATTTAACTTTTATCCTATTTTAATTTTAGCTCTTAAAGCATATTATTCAGCTCTTTGTTATTGATATTTTATGGACCTTACGGTAATAAAATTTTTATGTTTAAGATAGTAGTCATGTTGTAACTGGCTGATTGACACCTAGTCTGTAAAAAAAAATTAATGCAAATATTGAAAAATATCGACAGACGATACAGTAATTCTGTCAGATAATATTAAACGTCTCCAAATTCTGCTTGATCGTATTCACTAGGTAGAAGAGAGAATGGGCATTAAAATAAACTCAAACAAAATCAAATTTTTAGTATTTAGTCGTGACCCACATCCCGATGCAAAACTTCATAAACTAGATCCAGACATAGAAATAAAACGTAGAATAGCAATGCCTAAAACTAGTTATATGATAATGAATTCATTTCTTTGCAATAACCATCTCAGTTTAGAACTAAGACAAAAAATGGTTAAGTGCTATGTTTGGTCCGTACTTTTATATAGTGCAGAAGTGTGGACGCTAAAAGTATCAACCATGAACAAAATTGAAGCATTGGAAATGTGGGTTCATAGGCGAATGCTAAAGATACCTTGGACAGCAAAAAAACTAATGAAGAAGTACTAAGGAGCGTCAACAAAGACAGAGAACTGCTAAAGACTGTTAAACATCGAAAAATGTCTTATCTTGGACATATAGTAAGGGGAAATCGATATAAAATATTACAACTGATCCTTAAAGGCAAAATAAAGGGCTGTAGAGGCGTAGGAAGAAAACAACTTTCTTGGTTAAGGGACGTTCGTGAATGGACTCAGATATCAAATGTAGGAAAATTATTCCATATTGCAGAAGATCGAGAAGCCTTCGCAATGGTGATCGCCAACGTCGGATAATTTCTGTATGGCACGCGAAGAAGAAGATACACCCGTAATGCATTCGTAATGCATAGTATATTTTGAATGCGTATTGTCGATTTATTCTTCTACATATACAATGCACACGTTTTCATGATTTTACGCTGTTTTTAGGATTGGATTATCCATATTATTTAACTAACATCGAAGTTTAAAGTTCTGAAACTTTTAAAGGTAATCCATCATTAATAACACTTATTAAATTTTGTGGTAGTAACAACTTTCTAATGTATGCAGAGAGCCAAAGAAAACACTAACTTCTGAATGTATTCAGACAATTTGAAAAGCCGACAATCCGTAAAGAACTAGTTATTTAAATGAAAATTATAACCAAGTTTAAAATAAAAATGTTTTAACAAATTATTGCACGAACATATTAGAAAATACGATTATCCCAAAATTGATTGTACAACATTAGATGACTATAAACTGTGTGACTATAATAAAAACGAAACACATTCTGACTTTCAGAAGAAAACATGGGTAAACTACTTTCGATCCCTTTTTGTTAAAGGTGACGATGATGAACCACCAACACCAGAGGTGACGACAAACGAAGAAATAAATATTGAGGAGGAAGAGGTAATGGAAGCATTAAGGAAATTAAAAAATATAAAATCACCAGGAGAGTACAGAATACCGAACGAACTTATAAAGTACGAAGGATCATATCTGACCAAACAACTATTAAAACTAATTCAAAAAATAATAGAACAAAACAGAATTCCTCAAGAATGGAGATCTCAAGCATCCTAATACCTCTCTTCAAAAAGGGAGACAAATCGGACCCGGAAAATTAGGGAGGAACTAATTTATTAAACACAACACTAAAATTAACAACCAAAGTGATAACAAATAAATTGAATGAAATTATAACACTAGCAGAAGAACAACACGGTTTTAGGTCGGGAAGATCATGCACCGACGCTATATTTATAATGAGACTAGTGCAAGAGAAATTATTAGAATACAACAAACCGACATATCTATGTTTTGTGGACCTTACAAAGGCATTTGACCGGGTCAAATTAAAAGACGTTATCCACTTACTGTATAGAAGACAGATACCTCTAGGAATAATCAAAACGATCGAAAATATCTACCAAAAATAAAAGTAGAAGAACTAACCGACCATATTGAAGCTGGCCATGGGGTAAGACAGGGAGATTCCCGAGTCCTCTATTGTTCAACCTGATTATGGATGAAATAATAAAAAAGTAAAAACTAAAAACGGCAAATGGGAGAAAAACAACTTAAAATAACCTGCTATACAGATGATGCAATACGACTCTCTCAAAGTGAAGATGATTTACAACTTATGCTGCACCAATTTAATATAACCGCCAGAAAATTTAAAATGTTCATTTCCAATAAAAGGGGAAAAATGCATGTTTACAACAGCAAATTTAGTAAGATGTAAATTGGAGCTGGAAGGTCAGATAATAGAATGTGATGGAGTTTAAATATCTGGACATCCTATTATCTAGCTACAAAAATCTCGAAACCGAAGTGAAGATCAAGTGAATAGAGCAAACAGAGCAGCAAGCTGTCTGAATGAAACAATATGGAGAAATAAAAATATTGGGAAAAAAACAAAAGGCAGAATTTACAAAACAGTCTTCTTCTTCTTCTTCTTCTTCGTCTAGCCATTCACGTCCACATCTGAACATAAGCCTCTTCAAGTCTTCCTTTCCATTGTTTTTTATTGTACGCTACTTGTAGCCAATTTTTCCCGGCAGTCCTTTTCAGATCATCTGTCCATCTCATAGGAGGTCTGCCTCTGGGTCTTTTGTGTTGGTATGGTCTCCAGGTTAAAATTGATCTGTGCCATTTGTTTAGATCGCTCCTAGCTACATGTCCAGCGTATTCCCATTTCAACTTTAATGATTTTTGCACCACATCGGTGACCTTGGTTTTCTGTCCTATCCATGTGTTTGTTTTCTTGTCCTTAAGTGATATACCTAGCATTGCTCTTTCCATCGCGTGTTGAGTGACTCTAAGTATATTCATATTCTTTTTTGTGATTGTCCATGTTTGTGCCGCATAAGTTAATATCGGAATAATGCATGCATCAAAAACTTTAGATCTAAGATGTAATTGAATTTGTTGATTTCTGAGTATATAGTTCAGTTTACCGAATGCTGCCCAAGCTAACTTTCTTCTTCTTTTTATTTCTTCAGTCTGAATTTCCCTATTTAGAATTATTTTTTGTCCCAAGTATATATATTCTTCAACTTTTTCTATAACTTTATCGTTTATTATTGTCACGGTGTCTTCGGAGTGCATGACTTTTGTTTTGTTTAAATTCATTTTCAGTCCTATTTTAGAAGATTCGGTATGTAGTTCTACAAGCATGGTTTGCATTTCTTGTAGGTCAGTAGCTATCAGGATTATGTCATCTGCAAATAGTAGATTACTGAGGTAGCGGCCATTGATGTTTATTCCCTTATATTTCCAATTTAGGTTTTTAAAAACGTCCTCCAAAACTAAGGTGAACAGTTTGGGTGATAAAGTATCTCCCTGTTTGACTCCCCTGTTTAATGGTACAGGGTTCGTGTGTTCATTTTCATTTAGGTAGTATGTAGCTATAGCTTGGTTCATAGTTTCTTTTATTAAGTTAATATATCTGCTGTCTATTCTACAATTTTGCATTGCGTTTATTACGGCCGTGTGTTCTATGGTATCGGAAGCTTTTTCGTAGTCTACAAATGCTAGGAAAACTGGAAACTTGTATTCGTTACATTTTTCTATTAATATTTTTGTGGTTAACAGGTGATCGGAAGTTGAATAGCCTTTTCTAAAACCTGCCTGTTCATATGGTTGGTATTCGTCTAATTTCCTTGTTAGTCGAGTAGTTATGACTTTGGTGAGTATTTTAAACAGGTGTGACAGTAGGCTGATGGGTCTGTAGTTTTCCAATTTTCAACTATCACCTTTCTTGTGTAATAAGATTACTTTAGAGTTGTTCCAGCTCTTAAGGACTTTGCCCTGATGTAAACAACTGTCCACAAGCTTAGTTACAAAACAGTCATCAGACCAATAATGACATACGCGGCAAAAACAAAACCTGACACAGCTTAGACAAAAAGGATGTTAGAAACAGCAGAGATAAAAACACTAAAAAAATTGATGGTAAGACACTATGGGACGGAGCTAGAAGTACAGATATACGACGTAGATGCAAGGTGGAGAACTTCAAGAACTGGTTAAGAAATAGAAGAGTAGAATGGAACGATCATATAAGCCGAATGACAATAAATAGAGTAGTACAGACGGGAAGAGACGGTTCCCCAATAGGAAGACGATCAGTAGGAAGACCACGAAAACGATGGAACGACAATTTACTGGAGACGCATTGAAAAACAGACAGAGTGATGTCTACATAAAAAGAAGAAGAAAAATAAGCCTGAATCAGAAAATAAATGAATATGGTAAGTGAAGTAAAGTTCCTTGGGTTGTACTAATATATGGGAAAGGAGTCAATAAACACAATCTTAAGTAGTTTGTATTTTTATTGATGGTAAATTTTTATCCACCGGTTTCAAGGCTTACAATACTTTGTTTCGTAGA